>LR738710.1:12478029-12490263 GCA_902687465.1 Secale cereale | reverse complement strand
CGTCCCCGCCATGGCCCCGAAGAGCGACAAGGCGAAGAAAGAGAAGTCCGATAAGGCGGCGAAGCTGGCAGCCATGCGGAAGAGGATGGTGGTCTTCCCGCCGAGGCTCGGCGCGAGGGAGCTGCGGGACAAGTATTAATTGTTCTGGGCGAGGGAGACGAAGGCTCACCCGCGCACCAGGGTCCTCCCCGCCGAAGCCTGCGATATGTATCCGGGAGGTTACCATTTCTTCGCTCTGTTCTTCCACTGTGGTCTTTGTCCTCCGTACTCTGAGTTTTTCTGCGATGTGATGAACACATAAGGATTCCACCTCCTAGATTTCACCCCGAATGCAGTCTTGACCTTGGCCGTTTTCGCACATTTGTGCAAAAACTTTATTGGGGTCCACCCCAACGTAGCTCTCTTCCGCCACTTTTTCACACCTAGAGTAGAGTCTGGATCCCCACTCTCCGGCGGCATCTCTTGGATCTTCAGGCTCAACAAGAAAGAGGCGTACTTGATTGGAGAGCTTCGCGGCAAGTGGGATGAGTGGAGGGCTGATTGGTGCTGGGTTATGGAAGAGGAACCCCAGCAGTTTACCTCCCGCGCCGAGCGGCAATAGTGCGCGGCAAGGATTGGAGTGACTTGGTCCCGGAGGACGATAAGCTGCAGATTTCCCTTACTAGGATCCTTCGCCTCCGGGCCGCCAACCTTACTGTAGGTGAGGTCGCGGCGGATTTCGTCCGCCGCCGCATTGCCCCCTTGCAGGACAGGAAGGGGCCTGCTTGGGAGTTCGGCAATGCGGCAGACTTCATGAGGCTGTGCCCCGGGCTGAATTACAACTTCACCATCTTGGAGCTCAAGGGAATGGTCCGCTCGCTGTTTAAGCATGACCCCAAGCACAAGGAGTGGTTCACCCCGTCGAACGGAGTAGTTCCACTATGCAACAACTCTGCCCTTAGCCCCATCCGTGCGGCAATGCCTCAGTGCGACTCCCATGGGGTTGATCCTACTTGGTTGATGCCTTCAGAAGAGACCGTGCAGACTTTCTTCGACAATCTGGTTGAACGGCCGCGCAACCCCGAAGAGAAGAAGGGCCTCACCCGTGCGACCACCGACCGTGACATGGCGTATATCGCCAGCAGGATGGAGGAGGCTGCCGCAGCGGCGGCCGCGGGTGAGTTTGGGTACACCATGGAAGAAGCAGAAGCAGCGGATGCAGTGAGCCAGGCTGAGGAGGAGGAGATCCTCAAACTGCTGAGGCCCACCGGGAAGCCTGCCGGGGAGCCTACCGGGACGAGCGAGGCTGCCGGGCAAGGCACTGAGTCCAGTGAGCCCGCCGAGGAGGACGCCGAATCGGGCGATTCCGACGAAGACTCGGGCGGGTCCCTGAACCTCGACGACGTTTCCTCATCCTCGGAGAACTCTCCGCCACCGCCAAGTCCTCCGCCACAGCCGGAGAAGCGCCTCCGCAAGACCACTGAGACGGTGAAGCAGCCGGCGCCCCGACAGCAGCCGAAGCGTCGGGCGACGCGTGCCACCACGACGAGCAAGGTCGTCAAGGAGGCGCCCCGTGTCTCAGCGGCAAGCGGAGGGGGATCTTCCCGAAGCGGTTCTGGTGCTCCTTCTGCCCCCCGGTCCTCGGCGACGACCGGCGCGGGGTCTTCTCAACCCACGGCTCCGGAGCCCGCCAAGCGCCCGAGGGAGCCTACTCCTCTAGCTCCTCGCACTGGGACGCGCGAGGCAGAATTTGACTTCTCCGCCCTTAGTTCCGACGAGGAGGAGGAAGAGTAAGCATTCACAACTTTCATTTCCGTTAATTCTTGTTGCTCTTGTCTTGAATTCTCTTTGCCTAACTCTGATCTTGTTTGGCTTCCAGGACCCTGACCCAGAGGCTGGCAAAGAGGGCCAAGATCCCTGTGGTTGACCTCGAGGACGACGAGCCCGTCGCCGCGGCAGGGGATGCGGCCGCGACAGGCTTGCCGGACCAGCCGGCTGCTCCGGAGAGCAGCCCCCAGCGTAAGTTCCTTGTTCACTTTTCTGCTTATCGGGCGCGCTTGAGCTTCTTATCCTTATTGATGTCTTGTTTGCTTGTTGTCTTGTGCAGAAGTGGAGCCGCAGCCGTAGGAGCGTCAAGAGACTGCTCCCGATGAGCCGCTTGTCCCACCATCCCCGCCAAGGAGGAGCTCCCCGGCGAGGGAGGGTGCTCCGCCAAGGGCGGGTACTCCGCCAAGGGCGAGTACCCCGCCAAGGGCGAGCACCCCGACAAGGGAGGGCACCCCGCCAAGGGAAGGCGCCAGCGGCCCTCCGCCGGCGGGGGCCACTACTACGCCGCCAAGGGAGAATTCCCCGGCGAGGGACCCCGTTACTGAAGAGGCCCGCGCAGGTAAACCCTTGTACTTTCCTTCTTCTGAAATCTTCTTTTTTGGATATTTGCTTGACGATTCTTCTTTTCTTTTTTTCTGTTGTCAGATCCGCCTGCCCCGGAGCCGATGGAGACGGAGACCATTGCCGAGGAGGAAGTGCGCGACAATGCTGGCGACGCCGCCACTGCTGACGAGACCCCCGCGGCCACTGACGCGGCAGCTGGGGAGGAGACCGGCGACCGCACTGACGGCCCTAAGGCCGCAGGAGCGCCGGATGCTGCACCGGCAGCCGACCCCTCCGCTGCCGCGACTGGGCCGGGTATCTATCTGGAGGCCGCCAACGGGGTCTTCATCCAAGTCCCGTGGGCGTCCTCATCAAGGGAACCCGTGGAGGGTGAGAGCTTCGATGGAGAAGTCCTCGCCTCCGCCGGGCTGAAGGTTGTCGACGCGCCCGGCAGCAGCAGCGAGCCCGAAGAGGAGCAGCTCTTGCGCCGGCTTCTGGCCTTGTACCGAGCCAGGCAGGCCAAGCTGGAGTCCCGAGAGGCTCTGGCCGCCAAGGCTAACATCGACTTGGAGAAGCGCGCCGCCGAGCTCCGCGCCGCCAACCAAGCGGCCCTCCGGAACTTGGCGGAGGAGCGCGAGGAGCTCGCCGAGGCGCACCAGGCGTTCATCCTCGAGAAGGCCGAGGTCGAGGAGCAGCATCGACTGGCCGCCGAGGATCTGGCTCGGCGGGAAGGAGCGTTGAACCAGCGGAAGGTCGACCTTGATAGCCATGAGGACGACCTTATCGCGCGCGAGCAGTCCATTGGCGGGGCTCTGCAGGAGGCGAGGGACACCACTGCTGCCGCAGAGACCGCCAAGAGGGACCTGGAGGCGAGGGTGGCGCAGTTGGAGCTTGATCTGAAGACGAGCGAGGAGAAGGTTGCCGCGCTCAAACTTGAAAGGGAGAAGGACGCCCACAACCATTCGGAGCTGCAGGTCCAACTCTCTGAGAAGGGCAAACAGCTCAATGATGCCAAGGACTCCATCGCAGACTTAGAGCTAAAATTGTCCACCCTTACTGAGTCGCTTGACGGGGCCCGGAATAGGGAGTCCAAGTTGAAGGAAGATCTCCGGGCTGAAAGGGCGCTGCTGGACAGTGCCGCCCTGTCGCAGAACAACTTCCAGCGGACGGTGGAGCAGTGGACCGAGGAGCTCGTCGCCTCCGCCGCCAACATCGACAAGGAGATGGTGGCACTGAGGACGGAGCACCTCGCGTACTCCCCCGACGAGAGCCTCCCCCACAGCGCCAAGCTGAGCTTGTTCTTCAGAGGAGTGGCGCCGGCCCTCGCGCAGCTACGGGAGAGGGTCCCCACGCAGCTTGCTAACGAGGCGCGCCGGCTTTGCATGGGTACTATGGAGCGGGTGTTGACGAAGATCGTCTACCGCAACCCCGGGATTAATCTCGAGAACGTCCTCCGGACCTTGCCGCCCAAAGCTGACCTGGAAGCGTTGAAGGCACAAGTTGCCCATATCGTGGCCAAGGCGGGCAAGATCAAGAGGGTTGATGGAGACCGTGTAGACTAGGCTCCCTTCTTTCTGCTTCCCTTGCCGCTGTCGATTAAGTCATGGGTAGTAGTTGGTTAGAACAGTGGCAAGTTATCTTGTAATATAACTTTATTTTGGATAGTCAATGCAGTGTTATCTCCCTTGCTTAGTCCCTTCACTTTGTATGCTTCTCACCCTACGCTTCTAGGGAACTTGCCGGCAAAGGGACCCTTGCCGCGAGCGCAGAGTGCGGATCTCTTAGCAGCCTGCTGGCAGTGCCCTCACCGGCAAGAAACCTTGCCGCAGCTAGTCGCAGCAAACTTAGGTTGTTGAGCGAACTCGAAAACGGAATAAGGGCGCGACACTTGTCGCAGCTCACTTAAGCCGTTGAGCGTGCTCGAAACAAAGTAAGGGCGCGGCTAGCCACGGGTAGGTTCCTCTGCGCACAGGTTTTCCATACAAAGTGTGTTCGTTCAAGGAAGACAACTAAGAATTTTAAAATTTTGAATGCTCAAACTTTGGCAACTTAGCTTTTGTGTTCTGTTTGCTTCCCGGCAAGGCTTTCCTTCCTTGAACAACACTTGGTCCATACCACTGCCTCCTTCCCCCCGGCAAACTTGTGCGCGAGGAACACTTCTTCTGCTTGAGAGAAAAAAGGAAGAGTGGAGGAAACACAGATATGGAGCCTTGCGGCTTGTTATCGCTTACCGGGATCGTGTGCTGCACAAAGTGTCAGATAATACATGCAATGAAAACAAGAATGCATGAAACGACAAGCTGTGCGAAGCACAAAAGTTTTACTGATGCAAGGGGTCTACGCCCGGCTTTGTACAAAGGTTTACATGCAACAGCGGCAAGACTTGTACAAAAGGTGGTTGCCGGAGCGGATCACGGGAACCGCGCCTCATGGGTGAAACTTGCGAAGATGCTCAATGTTCCAGGGCCTTGTGACTTGTCTCACCTGATATGGGCCTTCCCACTTCGGCGTCAACTTGTTGGAGTTCTTGGCAGACTGAACGCGCCGAAGAACAAGGTCGCCTTCCTCGAGACTCCTGGCCTTGACTTTGCGGCTATGATAGCGACGCAAAGCTTGCTGGTATCGAGCAGCTCGTACAGCAGCCTGGAGACGGTCCTCCTCGAGGAGCAATGCATCATCTTGGCGCATCTGCTCTTGCTCAAGCTCATCATAAGCGAGCACTCGAGGAGACCCGTATACGAGTTCCGTGGGGAGGACTGCCTCTGCTCCATAGACAAGAGCAAAGGGTGTCTGTCCGGTGGCTCGATTTGGTGTCGTCCTGATTGACCAAAGAGCCGCCGGCAACTCCTCGATCCAGTTTCTTCCGCACTTGTGCAGCCTGTCGAAGGTTCTCGTCTTGAGTCCGCGCAGCACTTCAGCATTTTCCCTCTCCGCTTGACCATTGCAACTCGGGTGAGCAACAGAAGCGAAGCAGACCTTGGCGCCAAGGTCTTGGACGTATTGCATGAAGGTGCGACTTGTGAACTGTGTGCCGTTGTCGGTGATGATCCTGTTAGGGATTCCGAAACGGCAAACAATCAATCTGAAGAACCTGACTGCTGACTGTGCGGTCACCTTTCTCACTGGTTCCACTTCCGGCCACTTTGTGAACTTGTCGATAGCAACGTACAAGTACTCAAAGCCCCTGACAACGCGGGGAAAGGGGCCGAGGATGTCGAGCCCCCAGACCAAAAAGGGCCAGGACAAAGGGATCGTCTGGAGAGCTTGAGCTGGCTGGTGTATTTGCTTGGCATGGAACTGGCACGCTTCACACTTGGTTACTTGTGCAGTTGCATCTTGGAGGACTTCTGGCCAGAAGAAACCTTGCCGGAACGCCTTCCCGGCAAGTGCTCTTGCGCCAATGTGGTGTCCAGATATGCCTCCGTGTATCTCTGCCAACAGCTTCTGTCCATCTTCCCGAGAAATGCATTTCAATCTGACACCATTGAGTCTTCTTCTGTACAGTTCGTTGCCAACGAACTGGTACATACTTGACTGCCTGGTTATTCTCTCTATCTCTTCTGGTTCTTCGGGAAGTTCTCCAGTTTGAAGGAAACGGACAATTTGCTGTGCCCAGGCTGGAGCTTGAGGCTCAACAACAAGGACTAAAGGCATCAGTGCTGCTGCGGGAACGTAAGCTTCTACGACAAAGACTTGAGGTGCTGCCGGAGCTTCACGTTCCCCGGCAAGCCTGCCGGGGCAAGACTTGCCGGGAACATCTGCTTCAGCTGCACAAACCCTTGGGTCCGCAGGAGCAGACTGTTCCTCAGCAACTCGGTCGTTGATCTTGGGAACCTTGGCGACGGCTTCAGGAAGATCCGCTGGCAAGTAGTCACCGGAGACCAACTTTCTTTTCTTGCTCTGCCCAACTGATGGTGTAACGGATGGTTGAGTTAGCTTGAGCACGAAGGTCCCTGGTTCCACATGTAACTTCATTGCAGCACACTTTGAGAGGCCATCTGCGATATCATTTTGAGCTCTTGGAATGTGCTCCATCTGCAAGCCTTCAAAGTGTTCTTCAAGCTTCCTCACTTCATCGACATAAGCTTCCATCAAAGGACTCTGGTAGCTCTTGTTTACTTGTCGGACCACCAACTATGAATCTCCCCGCACAATCAGCTTCTTGATCCCAAGTTTGGCTGCAATTCTGAGGCCGGCAAGCAAACCTTCATACTCTGCAGTATTGTTCGTCGCTTGCTCCTTGGGAAAGTGCATTTGAACAACGTACTTGAGGTGCTCCCCGGTGGGCGCCTTGCAGCGAGAAGGCACCATCGAAGTACATTATCCATTCCTTGCTTGCTTCCTTGACGGGGATGCTTGTCTCTGGAACTTCTTCGTCTGGTGTTGGCGTCCATTCCGCTATGAACTCTGCCAAAGCTCTGCTCTGGATAGTTGATGTGCTTTCAAACTTAAGACCAAAGCTTGACAGCTCTAGTGCCCACTCGACGATCCTGCCTGTTGCTTCTGGGTTTTGCAATATCCTCTTCAGCGGAAAGCGAGTGAATATTGTTATCTCATGTGCTTGGAAGTAGTGGCGCAACTTTCTCGAGGCCATGAGGAGGCCGAAAAGCAGCTTCTGCACCCCAGAGTATCTTGATCTAGCCCCCTGCAAGAGGGAACTTACAAAATAAACTGGGCGTTGCACCATCTTCTTTTGCATTTCTCCTTGTTCCTGCGCAGACTTGTCCTTGTCGGGATCAGGGCTTGTCGGGGAAGCCCCCTGCTTGTCGCTGAATGTGCTTGCCGGGGCTGTGGGCTCCTCCTCTGCCTCCCTCTCCGCTACCAACGCAACACTAACCACTTGATTGGTTGCTGCTAAGTATAGCAGCAACTTCTCTTGCGGCTTAGGTGCGACAAGTATAGGAGTGGAGGACAGGTATCCTTTCAAGTCCTGCAGCGCTGCCTCCGCTTCCGGAGTCCATTTCATTGGACCTGCCTTTTTCAAGATTTTGAAGAAAGGCAGGGCGCGTTCTGCAGACTTTGAAATGAACCTGCTGAGGGCAGCCACACAACCAGCAAGTCTTCGTACATCCTTGACGTGCTTTGGAGCTTCGATCTGCTCGATGGCCTTGATCTTGTCGGGATTGGCTTCAATCCCCCTCTGGGACACAAAGAACCCGAGAAGCTTGCCGGAGGGGACTCCGAAGACACACTTCTCGGGGTTCAGCTTGAGTTGTATCTTGCGCAGATTTGCAAAAGTCTCATCTAGGTCTTGGATCAGGGTATCCTTGTCCTTGCTCTTGACCACTATGTCATCCATGTAGGCTTCTACTTTCCTGTGTATCTTTGGCTCAAAAGCAGCGTGGACCACCCTTGCAAATGTTGAGCCTGCATTCTTCAGTCCAAAGGGCATGCGTATGAAACAGTAAGTGCCACATGGAGTAATGAATGCGCTCTTCTCTTCATCTTCCTCAGCCATGAATATTTGGTGATACCCGGAGTATGCGTCAAGAAATGAAAGCAACTCACATCCAGCCGTGGAGTCAACGATCTGGTCAATGCGCGGCAAGGAAAATGGATCCTTGGGACAAGCTTTATTCACATCAGTGAAGTCTATACAAAGTCTCCACTTCCCATTAGCTTTGCGCACGACAACTGGATTTGCCAACCACGTAGGATGAAGTACACCTCTAACAAGGCCTGCTGCTTCCAACTTCTTGATCTCTTCGGCAATGAACTCTTGGCGCTCCACTGCTTGCTTCCCGACCTTCTGCTTGACGGGCCGCGCGTGAGGACAAACAGCAAGCTTGTGCTCAATTACCTTCCTGGGAACGCCGGGGATGTCAGACGGTTGCCATGCAAACACGTCGACATTCGCCCGCAGGAAGGCAACGAGCGCGCTTTCCTATTTGGGATCGAGCGTAGCACTGATGGTGAAGGTACCACCAGTGCCGTCCTCCTTGGCGGACACCTTCTTGGTTGCGGGTGGAGCTGCCATTCCTTTCTTGCACTTGCCGGTGGAGCTCGATGGTGCGTCCTCGACGGCAGCGCAACACTCCGAAGAGGTGCGTTTGCCGGAGTGGGCCCCAGAGATCTTGCCGGACTTGGTCTTGGTCTTCCCCCCGGGAGCTTCAGCGGCAAGTGTCTTGCTGTCTGCCGCGGCTGTTGCATCCCGGTAGATCTTGTCGGCGCAAATAAGCGCGTCCTTCTTGTCGCCGGGGACAGAGATGACGCTTATCGGGCCGGGCATCTTGAGCATGTTATATGCATAGTGAGAGGCTGCCATGAACTTGGCGAGCGCAGGACGACCGAGTATTCCATTGTATGGCAATGGAATATCGGCGACGTCGAAGGTGATCCTCTCAGTCCTGAAATTTAGCTCTCCGCCAAAGGTCACTGGCAGTGTGATCTTCCCCTTCGGCTTGCTCCTTCCCGGGTTTATCCCTTGAAAAGTTCCGGTTTCCTCGAGCTCGCTGTCGGGGATCTGCAGCTTCCGGATTACAGCAGAGGAGATCAAGTTTAGGCCGGCCCCGCCGTCTACCAACATCTTGGTGACCTTGAGGTTGCGGATGGTTGGCGAAACCAACATCGGCAAGCACCCGACGCAGTGGTGCGGTCAGGGCGATCCTCAAGGTCGAAGATGATGGGCGTGCTGGACCACCTCAGCAGCTTGCGCGACTCGACGGGTGGCTCAGCTGCATTTACTTCCCGCACCCATTGCTTGAGTTGGCGGTGGGAAGTGTGCAGAGAGGCACCTCCATCGACGCACAAAACTTCTGTGGCCTTCTGGAACTCCTGCTCGCTGTTGTCTCCGTCATCCATGTCCTCGTCATCGTCTTCGTCTTCATCCTTGTTGCGGCCGCGGGGAGGTCTATCTCCTTGCCGCTGCTTGGCCTTGCCACGGCGTCCTCCCCGGCCATTGAATGGCCGCTTCTTGCCTGACTCACCTCCGCCTCCCTGGGCCTTCTCCTTGTCGCGTCGCTCGTATTCAGCCTTCTGCTGCTCTACGAGGTATTCGACCCTCTTGCAGTTCTGGAGATCATGGCCCTTGGTGCGGTGGATCTTGCAGTACTGCTTGTCGGAGCCGTCCTGCTTGTCGGCGGCAGCTACAGTGGCAGGCTCCTTGCCGGAGCCACCAGCCTGAGTTTTCTTGTCGCCAGCCTCCTTGCCGGACTTCTCCACAGCCAGTACTTCCTTGTTCTTCTTCTTCTTGTTCCGCCGCCGGCCTTTCCTTGCCAGGGCGGCATCCTCGCTGTCCGTTCCTTCTGCTCCAGTATCCTCTCCGGGGAGTCTCCTCCCTTCTTCAGCGCGCGCACACTTGTCAGCCAGAGCGTAAAGCTCGCTGACGTCCCGGATCTTGGTCATTGCCATCTCTTCCCTCATCCGGCGGTTACGCACGTTCTGGTGGAATGCGCTGATAACCGCGGCAGGGTGGACATCCGGGATGTTGTGCTGAACGCGGCTGAACCTCTGGATGTACTTTCGCAGGGACTCTCCCTCCTTCTGGGCAAGAATGTGGAGATCGCTCTCCTGGCCGTGGGGTTTGTGGCCGCCCGTGAAGGCGCCGACAAACTGGTGGCACAGGTCTGTCCAAGAAGAGATGGAGTTCTCCGGCAAGTGCATAAGCCAAGATCTGACGTTTGGCTTAAGCACGAGTGGGAAGTAGTTCGCTAGAATCTTCTCGTCGCGTCCCCCGGCAGCCTGCACCGCAATGGTGTATATGCTGAGGAACATCCGAGGGATGGGTCATGCAGTCGTACTTCTCGGGTACGTCGGGCTTGAAGTTCTTCATGCTGGGCCACTGGACTTGCCGCAACTCTCGGGTGAACGCAGGACAACCTGCCGCATACGGCAAGTCTCTTGGTTCACCGGGTGCGTGCAAGTCGACAGCAGTCCCAGCGCGCTGGTCGGACAGTCGCCGTGCTTCTCTTCGACGCTCGATGCGAGTTCGAGCGTCCTCTTGTCGGCTGTCGTCGAGGACTTGGCGCTGATCGCGGCGAGCTCGCGGATCCGATGACGCCGTGGAATCGTCGTCGACGTTGATCCGGCGAGCTGGCGATTTTTGCTTCTGCGGCGGGGAGTGCACGGTAGTTGCACCCCCGGCGGTCTTGTCTCCATCAGCCTTCGCTTGGCTGACTTGCCGCAGCCGTGATGTTGCCGGCTGCTGCGGCGTGTCGTTGTTGGCGAAGGCGATGAGGCTCTGGATTGTAGCCCTCCAGTCTTCGGCCTTGTCCGCCGCTGGAGGGAAGTCGAGGAGCAGCTGAGCTCTAGCTAGAGCTTCTGCTGGAGAGGAGGGAAGCGGTGGCGAGCGGTGCGAGGAGCGAGATATGCTCGGACTTCTAACAGGGTTAGAAGGAGCAGGGTCTCGCCCCGGCGACCGCGCCTTGCTCGTACCGACGTGTTGGCCTTGAGCATCCCGCGACCCGCCGGCTTGGCCACGTCCCAGCAAGCTTATGGTACCCTGGGTACCACGCCGCTGCTGGTCCGGCACCTCCTGAGAGGGGCACGGTGCGTGCACAGACGCCGAAGTCTTGGAATGGGCTCGGTCGTCCGTCTTGTCCTTGGACTTGGCGGCGCCGTGAGTTTCCTCGCCGGCGTCCACCCTTCCGCCAGCGTCTACCGCACCAACCGTTGGTTCTGGTGGTGGTGGGATCGACGCGGACGGGCCTCCGACCTCCGAAGCTTTCTTCTTCGGCGGCATGACGATGTGGTCAATGAAGCTGACGAAGTTGGAGAAGGTTGTGCCCGCGTGAGCGCCGGATCAGGTTCGCACAACCTTGACGCCCCCTACCTGGCGCGCCAAAGATGTCGGGGAAACTGGTCGCCCACGAACACCTATGGGACCGGAGCCCCTTTTCGGTACGGCAAGGGAGCGGAGGGAGCACGAAGAGCAGATCGAGGGGCACACGCGAGCAGTTTACCCAGGTTCGGGCCGCACGGATGCGTAAAACCCTACTCCTGCCTTGGTTATATTGAGTTCTTGGCTCGGGAGCAAGAAGATCTAGAGTGCTAACTACACCGAGCGTGGGAGTGATCAAGTTTCTGGAAACGAACCCCCTCTACGTTGTGCATGGGCCTCCTTTTATAGCTCAAAGGGGTCACCGACAGGTGTCAACGTAGATGAGGGTAAAAACGTAAAATTGATGGTAGTTGTAACAGTGCATGTACAGTGGTCTATACCTAACCCTGACGGTGGGGGACAAGGGCATTGAATGCCCGTCGCCGTCACCCCAAAAGCGTCCGCCCCGGCGCCTCCGTTCGCCACGACGGAGGCCTCGTCATCGTGGCTTGCCACCGTGTACCCCCAGGCTGCACAGCCATCCGCCACGTGCCCCAAGAAGGGCCCCATGGCGACGCGTGGCCAGGTGAGCTGGAGCGCAGGCACACAGTGAAAGCTTGCCGCGGCAAGCACCTTGCCGCGGTTGCTACCTTGCCGGGCCCGGAAGCTTGCCGCTCTCCGGGTCTTGCCGGGGCGCGCGATCTGCCACGGCATGTCTTCTGGATTGCTGTTTTCTGGCCTTCCTGGCAAGCTCCTCTTGCCAGGGTCTTGTGCAGAAGGGATGATCTCGAGCCTGGAACGGCCTTCCCGGCAAGCTCCTCTTGCCGGGGTCTTGTTTCTTAACTTGAATACTTTGTTCTTGAATGGCTTCAAGGGAAACAGAGTGGGCTTTGGCGGGCACGTGGTGAGCCCGACCACAGGACGCTGCTACTGCCCGTGCACAAGTCGGGATACTAAGGTACCCCTACTTTAGTACACCGACAACCCCAGTGCCAGTTTCTGTTTTCGGCTGTTTTTGTATTTCAGGTTTTCACGTTACGAGAACTGCCAGAAAAAATCCAGAAAAATTATATAAAAAATCAGCGTTCCAGAACCTACCGTGCGCCCGAAGGACAGCCGGGGGGGGG
>LR738710.1:12265020-12477833 GCA_902687465.1 Secale cereale | reverse complement strand
CCCTGGCGGCGCGCCCCCCCTGGGCCGCGCCGGGGGGGGGCGCCTGGGCCCACCGAGGCTCCTCCGATGCCCCCCTTTGGCATATATTTAAAGCATCTCCCGAAACCCTCGAAACAGGAACTCTTTTCGCGATACCATCTATGTTCCGCCACCGCCGCCGCTTCCAAGATCAGGAGCACCAGGAGAACTCTTCCCGGCACCCTGCCGGAGGGGAGGATCACCACCGGGAGCCTCTCCACCACCATGGACGCCTCCCGGATGAGTTGTGAGTAGTCTCCCTTGGACCATGAGTCCATGACCAGTAGCTATGTGATGTTCTCCTCCCGTTCTTGTGCTTCACTAATTAGTCCTCGTGAGCTGCCCTACATGATCGAGGCACATATGTAATCCTTATGCTGTTGCTATGATGAGTTTGCTGGGATCCGATGGATTATGAGATTATGTTCAGATTGTGCTTGAGTAATATATTTGATCTACCTCTTTTATATTTATGTTTGTAAGTAATTCTTGCATGTTCTCCATTGTTATTTATTGCTTTGGCCAAGTAGTAGGTAGTGACTCCAAGAGGGAACGTTATGCTTGATTGTGGGTTCATGCCCCTCGATGACTAGCTTGAGTGACAGAAACATGAGTCTAGGGGATGTGCTGTTGCCACAAGGGGGAAAACAACGGTGCTTGTGCCCGCGGGTGCAAGGATTGTTTACTTTACGCAAAGTTCTTTTATTGCAGTTGTCTGTTGCATTGAGTTTACACTATGGGTGGGACTCGCAACTTAATACCAGCGAGATGTTCTGGATAGATATCTCAAGGTGGATGATTAGTAGTAGATATTGATGGATTTCGGTCTACTTACTTTGGCGTACCGCCCATGCTTTGAACCGCAACCTTTCTTGCAATGTAGTCAGCATTGGTTTGCGCACATGGTCCTATCAATTGCCTAGCTGTAATTCGTTTACCTCACATAGCTGTTTTATCGTCTTTTGGGAGAGAGACATCACTAGTGAACATCATGAGACTCCGGTCCATATTACCATCATTGATCACATCCGCTATTTACTTTTCGCTTTTATTTACTATTGCAATTATATCTATCACTACTATCACTTGCGTTTAATCCTTTGTGAACTACAAGGCCAGAGGGATTGACAACCTCTCTGTACTCGTTGGGAGCATAGTTATTTGTATCTGTGTGCAGATCCACGTTGATTGCTAATATCTGGCGCCGTAGCAGTTGACAGCTTCTTGTTGAACCTAGGAGTCTCTGGGGATTCGATCCTTGGTATCTTTGCCAAGGGAAAAACTTCCGCAACACTACATCTCACACCTTCCACTTGGGCTAACCAACGAGGGGCGAGAAGCCTAGCAAGAGTTTTTCTGGCGCCGTTGCCGGGGACTCCACTCTTCAAGATAGGGGAGTTGCACGCTATCTTTTACCTTTGCTTTTAGTCTTGTTAGTTTACCTTTCAGTTTTTGCTTTAGTATCTTTTATCGAAAATCACAAAAATAGTTATCTCGTTCTTTAGTTGTCATTATGTCGGGTCCTTTTGTCTTTGACGAGGCAGAAGTTCTAACCTTTAAACAAAGAGGTGGGGAAAGTTTGAAAGATGCTTGGCATAGAATTAATGATTCACAAAAAAGAGCCACCAAGAAGCAACCTACTACTATCCTGCTTAGAAATTTTTATGTTGGAATTACTTCTTGGAATAGGTTTATTCTAGATACTGCTATCAATGGGAATTTCCTAGAGGCCCTAGTTTGGGAGTCCCTTAGTATTATTGAAAATCTTGTTGGGAATCTCCCTGTTGTTAGCATTCGAGAGGACATCACCCTAGCTCACATTATGAAAAAACTTGAAAAGATAGAGCTAGAGATGCCAAGCATTAATAAGATAAATGAGTTGGATCGTAAGATCCAAGGGAATTTGAATAGACTTGATAGCTCCATGCATAAAATTTTCAAAATTTTGGAGACCGTCAAATTCCATGACTTGGACTCTTCAAGGATAGACAAGATTGAGGATATCTTTGATACTCTAGGAACCACCTTCTCCTCAATCAAAACCAAAAAGGTAGAAACTCCGGCAAAGAGGGAGCCTAAGTTCGTTCACGTTCCAAAGGCTCCCCGTTCTAAAAGTAATCCATCTATTGCCAAAGGGGTTGAAACTGTAAAGACTTTGGAAGAAACACCTGTCTTTGATGAATTTATAAATGAATCTTCCCTTGACTTTTATCCTTTTGGTCTTCTACCTAGAAGTATCTCTATGAGGCCTTTATTTGAAAGTCCTCTTAAGACTAGTTGTATTATTGAAGAGATTTTTGATGATCTTGATGATGGTTCAATTGATACAGCTTGATCTATATGCATTATGCCTAGCTTAAAGGCATAAAAGAAAGCGCTTTTGGGAGGCAGCCCAATGAATAAATTTATTTTGCTTTTGTTGTGTCTTGATGTTGTTACTACTGTAGCATCATCATTGTATCTTTACTTTTCAATTTTGTGCCAAGTATAGCCTCTGATTGCTAGAAAGTTCAAAAGTTGTGAGGTGCTGTCCAGGAAACAGATTCTGTCCTTGGATAGAAAAATTCGTATAAAATCACCAGATCATCTTTTTGGTCTGAATTTTTTCGACAACGTTCTCTATATAATTGTATTTCGTGCGTCTGTTCTGAGTTTTGTTGATTTGAGTTGCAGAAGTGCCCCGAACAAATCAATTACTACCTGCTGTTCTGTTTTTCATAGATTCTGTCCTGTTTTGCTTTTCCTTCATTTTGCAAACCTAGAGCTTGCTTTTTCTTTGCAAAAACCTTTTGGCAATCTTGAGAAACAGTATACCTTCAAGAATATCTTTATTTCCAGCAAGGTACAATTATTTTATTATGGGTACTAACCTCGCTAATCAGATTATGATGAGTTATGTATGAAGGGAGTTTTCAAGTGTGCGAGGGAAGATGATAAAAAGATTCAGGAGTGTCAAGCGCTCAAGCTTGGGGATGCCCCCGTGCACCCCCAAGAAATATTCAAGGAGACTCAAGCGTCTAAGCTTGGGGATGCCCCCGTGCATCCCCTTCTCCATCAACATTATCAGTTCGTCTTTCGTTCCACTATATTTTAATCACTTCATGTGTTATGTGCTATGCTTGGAGCGTCTTGCTTCTAGTTTCCTTTTTAGTTTTTCATAACGAGTCGGAACTCAGCGTTCTTTATGTGGGAGAGAAACACGCTCCACTTCTACCTAGAACATAACATAGAATTTTCATGACTATCTTTGCTGTGTGTGTTCTTTGTCTTTTAAATAGCTACTATCATGCTCTGCTCTTAGTATTCATGCTTATCTTTTTAAAGAGCTTGTGTTTAGTTGGTTGCTTGAACTCTCTTTAATTAAAATGTTTATTTTATTAAGAGAGTTTGCTTCCGTTGCATTGGTTAATATGTCTATGATAAAGATGCTACGTGCATAATGGCGCTTGGTAGTTCAGGTTTTATTATGGTTAGTCTCAAATAGCTGGAGGGTTCCCAATGTGTTATTGGAGTACCAACATGATTTGTTTGCCTATGATGTGGTATGGTTTAGTAATATCTTCCCTCAAGAATTTATTTTGATTGACTTGGCGTATGCTCACGCATATTTAATACTGTAAAGAAAGTCTGTCAAGCCTTGATGATCTTTTGTTTCTGAGTAGCGATATAACTTCCATGCCTGATTCAATGTTGCTTTGTCGCTCTGCATGATTATGACCGTCATTGCTCTCTTAGTTGGTCGCTCCCAGTCTTTTGCTAACCTCCACCTGTACTAAGTGGACTGACTGCTTGTGCATCCACATCCTTTTAAACCAGTTATGCCATATGAGTCCACCATACCTACCTATATGTGGTATTTCACCGCCACTCCAAGTAAATTTACATGTGCTACCTTTAAAACCTTCAGTTTTTGCAATACATAGCTCATGGGAAAGTAGCTTAAAAACTATTGTGGTAAAGAATATGTTGCTTATGTATCTTATTTTCTTATAAGTTGCTTGCTGAGCGGTAACCATGTTTCTGGGGACGCCATCAACTGTTACACTTTTGTTGAATATCATGTGAGTTGCTATGCATGTTCGTCTTGTCTAAAGTAAGGGTGATTTGCCATGGGTTGAATGGAGTATGCATATTGTTAGAGAAGAACATTGAGCCGCCAACCAAAGCCATGTATCATGGTGGAAGTTTTAGCTTGGACATTAATCCTCAATCTCTTATGAGAATATGCTTAAGCATTAAAGAGGAGTCCATTATCTATTTTCTATGTTGTCCCGGTATGGATGTCCTCAAGTTGAGATCTATCAAAAACGAGAAATCAAATGCGATCTATCTCCTTGGACCTTTGTACAGGTGACATAGAGGTACCCCTTTGTGACACTTGGTTGAAACATATGTAATGCAATGACAATCCATGGAAATCCGAGCTAATTAGGACAAGGTGCGAGCACTATTGGTATTCGATGCATGAGGCTTGCAACTTATAGGATGTCTTATGCATAACACATATGAAGCACTACTACCGTTGACAAAATTGTTTCTATGTTTTCAAAATAAAAAGCTCTAGCACATGAGTAATCCCTGCTTCCCTCTGCGAAGGGCCATTCTTTTACTTTTATGTTGAGTCTCCACCTTCTTTTAAAAGCACCAACTACTGAGAGCATGATTGTCATTCTGAGTGTAATGTGCATTGTCCCAAAGTAGCATTGTCTTTTGCATGATTGTGATATCGTTTATTCTGAAATCATTGTATCTAGTCATCACTTAAACCTTGGAGGTGCCCCTGCATTTATGTTTTGCTTCACTAAAGGGGGCAAGCTAGATATCACTTTATCATATTTGCACATCATGTTCATTGCAAATCTATTTGTTGTTTCCGTATCATATTGTAAAACTTTCAGTCCTTTGTGATTTTCTCATGAGGCAACTTAATTACCATAGATTCATTGTCTCAGTAAGCTTTTGTCATATGACTATGAAAAAGTCCTATATGGTTAATAGCATGTCACCACAGAAATTATTCTTGTTATCATTTACCTACTCGAGGACGAGCAGGAATTAAGCTTGGGGATGTTGATACGTCCAAAACGTATCTATAATTTTTGTTTGCTCCATGCCTCTTTTGGGTGATATTGCTATGATATTTATACACTTCCATACACTTTTGATCATATTTGGACTAACCTATTAACTCAGTGCACCCTAGTGCCAGTTTCTGTTTTGGCTGTTTTTGTATTTCAGGTTTTCACGTTACGAGAACTGCCAGGAAAAATCCAGAAAAATTATATAAAAAATCAGCGTTCCAGAACCTACCATGCGCCCGAAGGACAGCCGGGGGGGGGGCACCAGGGCTCCAGGCGCCTTGGCGGCGCGCCCCCCCTGGGCCGCGCCGGGGGGGCGTCTGGGCCCCCCGAGGCTCCTCCGATGCCCCCCTTTGGCATATATTTAACGCATCTCCCGAAACCCTCGAAACAGGAAATCTTTTCGCGATCCCATCTCTGTTCCGCCGCCGCCGCCGCTTCCAAGATCGGGAGCACCAGGAGAACTCTTCCCGGCACCCTCCGGAGGGGAGGATCACCACCGGGAGCCTCTCCACCACCATGGACACCTCCCGGATGAGTTGTGAGTAGTCTCCCTTGGACCATGAGTCCATGACCAGTAGCTATGTGATGTTCTCCTCCCGTTCTTGTGCTTCACTAATTAGTCCTCGTGAGCCGCCCTACATGATCGAGGCACATATGTAATCCTTATGCTGTTGCTATGATGAGTTTGCTGGGATCCGATGGATTATGAGATTATGTTCAGATTGTGCTTGAGTAATATATTTGATCTACCTCTTTTATATTTATGTTCGTAAGTAATTCTTGCATGTTCTCCGTTGTTATTTATTGCTTTGGCCAAGTAGTAGGTAGTGACTCCAAGAGGGAACGTTATGCTTGATTGTGGGTTCATGCCCCTCGATGACTAGCTTGAGTGACAGAAACATGAGTCTAGGGGATGTGCTGTTGCCACAAGGGGGAAAACAATGGTGCTTGTGCCCGCGGGTGCAAGGATTGTTTACTTTACGCAAAGTTCTTTTAATGCAGTTGTCTGTTGCATTGAGTTTACACTATGGGTGGGACTCGCAACTTAATACCAGCGAGATGTTCTGGATAGATATCTCAAGGTGGATGATTAGTAGTAGATATTGATGGATTTCGGTCTACTTACTTTGGCGTACCGCCCATGTTTTGAACCTCAACCTTTCTTACAATGTAGTCAGCATTGGTTTGCGCACATGGTCCTGTCAATTGCCCAGCTGTAATTCGTTTACCTCACATAGCTGTTTTATCGTCTTTTGGGAGAGAGACATCACTAGTGAACATCATGAGACTCCGGTCCATATTACCATCATTGATCACATCCGCTATTTACCTTTTGCTTTTATTTACTATTGCAATTATATCTATCACTACTATCACTTGCGTTTAATCCTTTGTGAACTACAAGGCCGGAGGGATTGACAACCTCTTTGTACTCGTTGGGAGCAAAGTTATTTGTATCTGTGTGCAGGTCCACGTTGATTGCTAATATCTGGCGCCGTAGCAGTTGACACCTTCTTGTTGAACCTAGGAGTCTCTGGGGATTCGATCCTTGGTATCTTTGCCAAGGGAAAAACTTCCGCAACACTACATCTCACACCTTCCACTTGGGGTAACCAACGAGGGGCGAGAAGCCTAGCACCACCCGGCGCGGCCCCACCCCTGGCTGCGCCAGGGGGGCGCCTGGGCCCCCCTCTCCACCTCTAGTGAGCCCCCTTCGCATATATATTCCTCCCGTCGCGAAAACCCTGATGGCAGAACCCTTTTCTCCAGAAGCAATTCCAATCTCCGCCGCCATCGCCACCAAGTTTCGGGGGACCAGAATTCCTGTGCCGGCATCCTGCCGGGACGGGGAAGTGCCCCCGGATTCATCTCCATCGACATTGCTTCCTCCCTCCATGATGGGGGAGTAGTTCCTCCTCGGGGCTGAGGTTTCTACTAGTAGCTATGTGGTCAATTCTCTCTCCCATGATGTGATCTTCGTTGTGATCATAGGCTATGTTAATCTAGGGTGATCCCATGTATTGGATTGATGTACTCACTTGTCTTTATCTAGTATAATCCCCGAGACCAAGGTGACAGCGGTCTATTGGACATGGATTAGAAGAATATTTTCATGAGTGATTTCCTCTTTTGTGTGTTGATTGAAGATTGAGAGTCTCTTGGTGCTTGTCTTTGACTATCCTTGAGATATGTTGTGGTGATTGTGGTACTCTCTTTGGATGGCCGTGGTGACATTGGGAAATCCATAGATTGAGAACTACGAACTTTGAGGTGTGCTTTTGTAGCCCTACATAATTCTCGTCCTCTCTTGACCACAAAGGAATGACCTCCGAGTGCGTCTCCATTGCATGTTTTATGGGAAATATCATGTGATTAGACTATGTTAATGTTGTTGGGAGTTGCCACTAGTGAAAGTATGAAGCCTAGGCCTTGTTTCCACCATTGCAATACCATTTGTGCTCACGTTTACCACTTGTTTGCTTGCTGCACTTTTTATTACAGATTTATATTACTTTGCTTTGCCACTCCTATCATCCATATTTTACCATCTCTTCGCCGAACTAGTGCACCTATACAACTCCTAGTTGTATTAGGTGTGTTGGGGACACAAGAGACTTCTTGTATCTTAGTTGCAGGGTTGCTTGAGAGAGACCATCTTCAACCTCTACTTCCCTGAGTTCGATAAACCTTAGGTCATCCACTTGAGGGAAATTGCTGCTGTCCTACAAACCTCTGCACTTGGAGGCCCAACATAGTCTACAAGAATAGAAGCGTGTGTAGACATCACTGTCCGCCTTGAGACCGAAGATGGCTTGCCGGTGAGCAACTCCTGGAACATCGAGCATCTTCGTAAGTTTTACCCATAAGGCGCGGTTGCCGTGATCCGTTCCGGCAACCACCTTTTGTACAAGTCTTGCCGCTGTTGCATATAATCCTTTGTACAAAGCCGGGCGCAGACCCCGTGCATCAGTAAAGTTTATGCGCCCCGCACATCTTGTCATTTCATGCTATTTGTTTTTGTTGCATGTACTATCTGACACTTTGTGCAGCACCAAATCCCGGTAAGCAATAACGAGCCAGAAAGCTCCGTATCTACATTTTCTCTTGTTTCTTTTCTTCTCAAGGAAAAGCAAGGTTCCCTCGCGCACAAGTTTGCCCGGGGGGAAGGAGAAGATGGTGGTATGGACCAAGTGCCGTTCAAGAAAGTTTGGCCTTGCCGGGAAACAAGTTCAAGAAAGCATTGCCCCGCCGGGAAACAGACAACACCGGGAAGCAGACAACACAAAAGCTATGTTGCCAAAGTTTGAGCAATCAAAATTTTAAATTTTTAAGTTATCTTCCTTGAACGACCGCACTTTGTATGGAAAACCTGTGCGCGGAGGAACCAACTCGTAGCTACTTGCGCCCTTATTTTGTTTCGAGTTTGCTCAACAGCTTAAGCATGCTGCGACAAGTGTCGCGCCCTTACTTTGTTTCCGAGCCCGCTCAACAACCTAAGTGTGCTGCAACTAGTTGCGACAAGGTTTCTTGTCGGTAGCAACACCGCCCACGGGCTGCTGAAGTTCCGCACTCAGCGCTCGCGGCAAAGGTGCCTATGCCGACAAGTTCCCTAAAAGCATAGGGTAAAAACATACAAAGCAAGGAAGTCAAGTAAAGGAAATAACGGTGCATTAACCATCTAAGATAGAGTTATATTACAAAATGACTTGCCGCAATTCTAATAGACTATTGTTCATAACATGGTTGGCAGCGGCAAGGAAAGAAGAAACTGAACAAGACTAGTCCGCGCGGTCGCCCTCGACTCTCTTGATCCCGCCCACCTTGTCCATGATGGGTGCGACAAGGGCCTTGAGCGCCTCTTGGTCGGCGTTGGGCGGCAGAGTCCTGAGGACGTTGGTGAGGTTGAGGCCTGGATTGCGGTAGGCCACCTTCACCAACACCTTCTGCAAGGCCCCCGGGTAGAGCCTGCGCGATTCGTCCGCCAGCTGCTTCGGGATCTTCTCCCGGAGTTGCTGGAGGGCCATCGCCATATCCCTGAAGAACAAAGTTAGCTTAGCGCTGTGGGGGAGACCCTCGTCGGTGGAGTATCCGAGGTGCTCCGCCGCCAGCTCCGTCAGCTCCTTGTCGATGTCCGCGGCGGCGTTGACAAGGCCTTCCGTCCAGAGCTCGACAGTCTGCCTAAAATTGTTCTGGGAGATGGCGGCGCTGTCCAGCAACGCCTTCTCGGCCCTGATCTCCTCCTTCAGGGTCGCCTCCCGCTCCCTGGCGCCGTCCAGCGTCTGGGTTAGGATGGCCAGCTTCAGCTCGAGGTCAGCGATGTAGTCTTTGGCGACGCCGAGCTCCTTGCCCTTCTCGGAGAGGCGGACCTACAGCTCGGAGTGGCTGTGTGCATCCTTCTCCCTCTCGAGCTTGAGTGCGGCGACCTCCTCGCCGCTCGTCTTCAAGTTGGCCTCCAGCTACGCCACCCTCATCTCCAATTCTCTCTTGGCGGTCTCGGCAGCTGCGGCACCATCCTTTGCCTCCTGCAAAGCTCCGCCAAGCGATCGCTCTCGGGCGGCAAGCTCATCCTCGTGGCTATCGAGGTCGACCTTCCGCTGCATCAGCTCGCCTTCTCGCCTGGATACCTCCTCGGCGGCAAGCCTTTGCTGCTCCTCCGCTTCTGCCTTCTCAAGGATGAAGGCCTGAGGCGCCTCGGCGAGCTGCTCCCGCTCCTCCGCCAAGGATCGGAGAGCTGCTTGGTTGATGGCTCGGAGCTCTTCTGCGCGCTTCTCCAAGTCAGCACCCGCCTTGGCGGCCAGAGCGTCTCGGGACTCCAGCTTGTATTGCCGGGCGCGGTACAAAGATAGAAGCTTGCGCAGCAGCCGCTCCTCCTCGGGCTCGCTGCTGCTCCTCGGCACGTCGACGAGCTTCAGTCCGGCGGAGGCGAGAACCTCCCCGTCGAAGACCTCTCCCTCGACTGGCGCCCTGGACATGGACGCCCACGGGAGCTGGATGAAGATATCGTCGCCGGCCTTCAGATAAGCGCTCGGCTCGGGCTCGTCAGAGCTAGGGGCTGCGGCGGCGGCGGAATGCTCGGCGGTCGACGTAGCGCCTGGCGCTCCTGCGGCCTCAGTGCCGTCAGTGCGATCGCCGGCCTCTTCGCCAGCTGCCGCGGCGGCAGCCTTGGCGGCCTCTGCGCCAGCGGGATCGTCCGCGCCAACCATTTCCTCAGCAACGGCGGCATCGTCAGTGACGACCTTCGTCTCCATGGGCTCGGCTGCGGATGGGTCTGATGGAAGAAAAGGAAAGAAAAACAGTCAAGCAAATATCCAAAAAAGAAGACTTGAAAGAAGAAAAGTCCAAGGGTTTACCTGCGCGGGCCTCCTCCTCGGTGGGGTTCCTTGTCGAGGAGCTCTCCCTCGGCGGCTTGGTGGTAGCTCCCGCCGGCGGAGGGCCGCTAGCGCCATCCCTTGGCGGAGTGCTCGCCCTTGGCGGGGTGCTCGCCCTTGGCGGGGTGTTCTCCCTTGCCGGGGAGCTCCTCCTTGGCGGTGTGGTCGAGGCGTGCGGCTCGTCGGGGGCGATCTCCTGGAGCTCCTGGTGCTGCTGCTCTGCTTCTACACAAGTCAACAAACAAGATGTCAGCAAGGATGAAAGACCCACGCGCGCCCGACAAGCGGAAAGTAAACCACACTTACGCTGGGGGCTGCTCTGAAGAACGGTTGCCGGGTCCGGCAAGCTCGTCTCAGGCGCACCTCCTGCTGTCGCGGAGGGCTCATCCTCGATGACGATCACCGGGACCTTGGCCCTCTTTGCTGCCCTCTGGGCCAGAGTTCTGAAAAGAGAACAGGTTCAGAGTTAGGCGAAAGAGATGCAAGACAAAGCAACAGAAAATCAAAGGAAAACAAGAATGGCGAAGACTTACTCTCCTTCCTCCTCGTCGAAGTTAGGCACAGAGAAATCGAAGTCCGGCTCGCGCGTTCCGGTGCGAGGAGCTGGGGGAGTGGGCTCCCTTGGCCGCTTGGCGGAAGCAGGGGCGGTGGTCTGAGAAGACCCCGCTCCGGTTGTCGCTGAGGCACGAGGGGCGGCAGGAGCAGAGGCGCCAGTCCGGGAAGATCCCCCTCCAGCCGCTGCAGAAGCGCGAGGAGCTCCCGTGGCGGCCTTGCTTGCCGCGGTGACGCGTGTCGCGCGGCGCTGGGCTGTTGGCCCGCTTGCCGCCCCGTCACGTCTGCGGCCTTGCGGAGGCGTCTTCTCGGTGGAGCTGGAGGACTTGCTGGTGGTGGTGAGCTGCCCGAGGACGAGGAGGAGGAGCCGATCTCCAGTGAGCCACTCGAGTCCTCGGCAGGCTCACTTGACCCGGCACCCTGCTCGGCGGGCCCGCTTGACTCGACGCCCGACTCGGTGGGCTCGCTTGTCCCGGCAAGTTGCCCGGCAAGCTTCCCCGCCTTGCGAAGCTCTTCCTGCTCGGCAAGGCTTGTCGCCTCCGCTGCCTCCGCCTCCTCCACAGTGTACCCGAACTGGCCCGCTGCCGCGGCTGCCGCTGCCTCTTCCAGTCTGGTGGCAATGTATGCCATCTCCTGGTCGGTGGTGTCACGGGTGAGGCCTTTCTTCTCGTCGGACTTGACTGGCTGCTCCACCAAGTTGTAGAAGAACGTTTGCACAGCTTCATCGGAAGGCTCTTGCCAAGTGGGGTCGATGCCGTGGGAATCGCACAGCGGCATCACCGCACGGATGGCACTGAGCGACGAGTTATTGCACAACGGAACTAAGCTCGCCGGCAATGCGAACCACTCAGGATGGGCAGAGTCATACTTGAACAACGCCTGGAGCATCGCATTGAGCTCCAGGACAGTGAAATTATAGTTAAGGCCTGGGCGCAGTTTCATGATGTCTGCCGCATTCTCGAACTCCCAGGCGGCCCTCTTCCTCTCCTGCAAGGGGGTGATTCGGCGGCGGAGAAAGTCTGCTCCTACTGCGCCCACGGTGAGCTTGGCGTGCCTGAGGCGAAGAATCCGGGCAGTGGCAATCTTCAATCTGCTATCCTCCGGGGCCAGGTCGCTCTAGTCGTTGCCGCGTACTACTGCGGCTTGGCGCCGGGAAGTGAATGGCTGCGGGTCGTCCTCTACGATCCAACACCAGTTGGCCCTCCATTCATCCCACTTGCCACGGAGCTCCCCCTCCAGATAGGCTTCCTTCTTGTGCGTCCTCGAGATCCAGGAGACGCCGCCCGACAAAGGCGACCCTGCCTCGACTGGAGGCGTGAAGTAGTGGCGGAAAAGAGCTACTTTGGGGTAGACTCCAGCAAAGTTTTCGCACAGATGTGCGAAAACGGCCATGGTCAAGACGACATTGGGGGTGAAGTCAAGGAGATGAAACCCGTAGGTGTTCATGATATCGCAGAAGAACTCGGAATATGGCGGGCAGAGCCCGCAGTAGAAGAACAGTGCAAAGAAGGCGTAGCCGTTCGGGAACATCTCGCAGGCTACGGCGGGGAGTACCTTGGTGCGCGGATGCGCCTTCGTCTCCCTCGACCAGAAAAGGTAGAAGGATTCCTTCAGCTCCTCCGCGCTAAGCTTTGGCGGGAAGACCTCCATCTTCTTCCGCATTGCTGCTAGCCGCAGCGCCTCGGCGGACTTCGCGGCGGCCTTCACGGACTTCCCCTTCTCGCCTTTCGGAGCCATGGCGGGGACGAAGGGGGAGGTCGACGGCGCTGGTGATGCTGGTGGCGACGGAGGACGGAGCGCTGCTCTCTTTCGGCCAACGGGAAGGAGGGAGCGGTGGGGGTTTCTGAGGATTGAAGAAGCAATGGGTGAATGGAAGGAACTGCCCCTGTTTCCCCTGCTTTTAAGGGGAAATAGGGGGACATTCCGCATTTCCCATTAAAGACACATGCCACGATGTCTCCCACGACGCCGCGATTGACGCGTGCCGTTAAGGGAGGGCGCGGTGGATACGGAGTTGGATACGGCGTGCCGCGGGCTGCGCGTGCCCATGCACTGTTTTGGGCCTGGCCTAACAGCGCTCGGCACCGTGTCTGGCCCAGGCCCGGGGGCTCCTGTCGGTGTACTAAAGTAGGGGTACCTTAGTATCCCGAACTTGTGCACGGACAGTTGCAGCGTCCCGCGGCAAGGCTTGCCAAGCGACCGCCAAGATCCTCCATGGTTCCCTTGGAGCCATTCAAGAACAAAGTATTCAAGTCAAAGAAACAAGACCCCGGCAAGAGGAGCTTGCCGGGAAGGCCACTCAAGGCACAAAACCACTCAAGGTACAAGACCCTGGCAAGAGGAGCTTGCCGGGAAGGCCAACTAAAGGCACCTCAAGAGAACTTGCCGCGACGCGCTACGTGTCCCGGCAAGGCCCGGTGAGCGACAAGCTCCCAGGCGCGACAAGATAACGACCGCGGCAAGGCACTTGCCGCGGCAAGCTTCCACCCAGTACCCATGCTCCCGCTCATCCACCCACACGTCGCCCTGGGACCCTCCCAGGCACACGTGGCGGAAGGCTGTGTAGCCAGGGGAACACGGTGGCAGGCTGCGATGACGAGGCTACCGTCGTGGCGAACGGTGGCACCCCTGACGGCCACTTTTTGCACTGTTTTGGGGCGACGGCGACGGGCATTCAATGCCCTTGTCCCCTGCCGTCAGGGTTAGGTATAGAGCACTATACAAACACTGTTCCAACTACCACTTTGTTTACATTTTTACCCCATCTGCGTTGCCACCTGTCGGTGACCCCTTTGACCTATAAAAGGAGGCCCATGCGCAACGTAGAGGAGGTTCCGAACATCGATCATTCTCCACGCTCGGTCTAGTTAGCGGTTAGAGCGTACTGTTGCTCTCCTCGCTCCCGAGCCAAGAACTCAATAACAAACCAAAGCAGGAGTAGGGTTTTACGCATCCGTGCGGCCCGAACCTGGGTAAACTGCTCGCGCGCTCGCCTCGATCCGCTCTTTGTGCATCCTCTGCCCCCTGCCGTACCGAGAAGGGGCTCCAGTCCCATAGGTGTTCGTGGGCGATCAGTTTCCCCGACAATCTCAATACCTATTTCAATCTCGTTACCGGCAAGTCTCTTTACTCGTTCCGTAATACATCATCCCGTGACTAACTCATTAGTCATTTGATTGCAAGGCTTATTATGATGTGTATTACCAAGAGGGCCCTGAGATACCTCTCCGACACTTGGAGTGACAAATCCTATTCTTGATCTATGCCAACACCACAAATATTTTCGGAGACACCTGTAGAGCATCTTTATGATCACCCAGTTACGTTGTGACGTTTGATTGCACACAAGGTGTTCCTATGGTATTCGGGAGTTGCATAATCTCATAGTCATAGGAACATGTATAAGTCATGAAGAAAGCAATAGCAGTAAAACTAAACGATCATAGTGCTAAGCTAACGGATGGGTCTTGTCCATCACATCATTCTCCTAATGATGTGACCCTGTTGATCAAATGACAACTCATGTCTATGGCTTGGAAACATAACCATGTTTGATCAATGAGCTAGTCTAGTAGAGGCATACTAGGGACACTCTGTTTTGTCTATGTATTCACACATGTACTAAGTTTTCAGTTAATACAATTCTAGCATGAATAATAAACATTTATCATGATATAAGGAAATAAATAATAACTTTATTATTGCCTCTAGGGCATATTTCCTTCAAAGAGAATTTATAATAACATCATTGCAATCATGCTTTTCATTCAAGGTACTATCGTGAATCACTTTACAATTTTATTCATTCAACACTTTATCACAATTTTCAGATTCACGAATTTCAAGCAAAACCTCATAAAGATAATCTAGTGCACGTAGCTCACTAGCAATTGGTTCATCATACTTGGATATCTTAAAAAGATTAGCAAGTGGATGAGTATCCATAATTTAGCAACCGAAGATGCAAGCTAATAGAGGGCACATGGCAACACAAGCAAACAAAAATGCGAACGAAAAAAAAAGGCAAAGGTGAAGTGGGGGAGACGAAAACGAGAGGCAAATGGCAAATAATGTAATGCGAGGGATAAGAGTTTGTGATGGGTACTTGGTATGTCTTGACTTGTGAGTAGATCTCCCCGGCAACGGTGCAAGAAATTGGCAAGTTGACGGGAGATCAAATCTTGACTTGACTTGGCGTAAGTCTCCCCGGCAACGGCACGAGAAATTCTTCTTGCTACCTCTCGAGCATGCGTTGTTTTTCCCTTGAAGAGGAAAGGGTGATGCAGCAAAGTAGCATAAGTATTTCCCTCAGTTTTTGAGAACCAAGGTATCAATCCAGTAGGAGACTACACGCAAGTTCCTCGTACCTGCACAAACAAATAAGAACCTTGCAACCAACGTGATAAAGGGGTTGTCAATCCCTTCTTGGCCACTTGCAAAAGTGAGATCTGATAGAGATAATAGGATAAATATTTTTGGTATTTTCGTTGTATAGATTGAATGTAAATATTGCAAAATAAAAGAATAGTAAAGATAACTAGTTGATGGAAGATTAATATGATGGAAGATAGACCCGAGGGCCATAGGTTTCACTAGTGGCTTCTCTCAAGATAGTAGATTCTACGGTGGGTGAACATATTACTGTCGAGTAATTGATAGAAAAGCGCATAGTTATGAGAATATCTAGGCATGATCATTGTATATAGGCATCACGTCCGTGACAAGTAGACCGAAACGATTCTGCATCTACTACTATTACTCCACACATCGACCGCTATCCAGCATGCATCTAGAGTATTAAGTTCATAAGAAAAGAGTAACGCTTTAAGCAAGATGACATGATGTAGAGGAATAAACTCATGCAATATGATATAAACCCCATCTTTTTATCCTCGATGGCAACAATACAATACGTGCCTTGCTGCCCCTACTGTCACTGGGAATGGACACCGCAAGATTGAACCCAAAGCTAAGAACTTCTCCCATTGCAAGAAAGATCAATCTAGTAGGCCAAACCAAACTAATAATTCGAAGAGACTTGCAAAGATATTTAAATCATGCTTATAAGAATTCAGAGAAGAACCAAATATTTTTCATAGATAATCTTGATCATAAACCCACAATTCATCGGATCTCGACAAACACACCTCAAAAAGAATTACATCGAATAGATCTCCAAGAAGATCGAGGAGAACTTTGTATTGAGATCCAAAGAGAGAGAAGGAGCCATCTAGCTAATAACTATGGACCCGAAGGTCTGTAGTAAACTGCTCACAACTCATCGGAGAGGCTATGGTGTTGATTTAGAAGCCCTCTATGATCGATGCCCCCTCCGGTGGAGCTCCGAAATAGGCCCCAAGATGGGATCTCACTGGTACAGAAGGTTGCGCGGTGGAATTAGGGTTTCGTGGTGCTCTCGGATGATTTCAGGGTATATGAGTATATATAGGAGGAAGAGGTACGTCGGTGGAGCTATGAGGGGCCCACGAGGGTGGGGGGTGCGCCTACCCCCTGGGCGCGCCCCCTGCCTTGTGGCCACCTCGTGGCTTCCCTGGCGTGTACTCCAAGTCTTTTGGGTTACGTTTGTTCCAAAAAAGATCCTCGCGAAGGTTTCATTCCGTTTAGACTCCGTTTGATATTCCTTTTCAGCGAAACACTGAAATAGGCAAAAAACAACAATTTGCACTGGGCCTTGGGTTAGTAGGTTAGTCCCAAAAATAATATAAAATTCTATAATAAAGCCCATTAAACATCCAAAACAGATAATATAACAACTTAGAACAATAAAAATTATAGATACGTTGGAGACGTATCAAAGTACAAAGAGCATTCTACAAATTTGCCAAGGACTATCGCATACCAGCATGGTGCATTATTGAAAGAAAAATAAAAGGCACACGACACTCCAAGAATTTACGCATATCATGTGAACGAAACGAATCCGAAAACATACCGATACTTGTTGAAGAAAGATGGGATGCCTTCCGGGGCATCCCCAAGCTTAGATGCTTGAGACTCCTTGAATATTTACTTGGGGTGCCTTGGGTATCCCCAAGCTTGAGCTCTTGCCTCTCCTCCTTCTCCTCACATCGAGACCTCCTCGATCTTCGAACACTTCATCGAAACAAAACTTAATCGAATTTTTAGTGGCGGGGTTAGTGCATATGATGAATGAAATCCCATCATGTACTGTGATACGTCCATTTTCCATCATGCTTTTATATTGATATTTATTGCATTATGGGCTGTTATTACACATTATGTCACAATACTTATGCCCTTTCTCTCTTACTTTACAAGGTTTACATGAAGAGGGAGAATGCCGGCAGCTGGAATTCTGGGCTGGAAAAGGAGCAAACATTGGAGACCTATTCTGCACAACTCAAAAAGCCTTGGAACTCCACGAAACTCCGTTTCAGAAAATATAAAAAATATCTGGCAAAAGAAGTACACGAGGGGGGCCACCCACCATCCACGAGGGTGGGGGGCGCGCCCCTGCCTCGTTGGCCACCTGACAGCCCCCCGATGCCCATCTTCTGCTATATGAGGTGTTTTGATCTGGAAAAAATCAGAAGGAACCTTTTGGGATGAAGTGCCGCCGTTTCAAAGCGGAACCTTGGCGGAACCAATCTAGCGCTCCGACAGAGCTGTTCTGCCGGGGATACTTCCCTCCGTGAGGGGGAAATCTTCGCTATCATCATCACAAACAACTCTCCCATCTTGGGGAGGGTCATCTTCATCAACATCTTCACTAGCACCTTCTCCTCTCAAACCCTAGTTCATCTTTAATTTGTATCCAACAGCTTTATCTCAAAGCCTCAGATTGGTACCTGTAGCTTGCTAGTAGTGTTGATTATTCCTTGTAGTTGATGCTAGTTGGTTTACTTGGTGGAAGATCATATGTTTAGATCTATTATGCATATTAATACCCCTCTGATTATGAACATGAATATGCTTTGTGAGTAGTTACGTTTGTTCCCGAGGACATGGGAGAAGTCTTGCTATAAGTAGTCATGTGAATTTGGTATTCGTTCGATATTTTGATGAGATGTGTGTTGTCTTTCCTCTAGTGGTGTCATCTGAACGTCGACTACATGACACTTCACCATTGTTTGGGCCTAGAGGAAGGCATTGGGAAGTAATAAGTAGACGATGGGTTGCTAGAGTGACAGAAGCTTAAACCCTAGTTTATGCGTTGCTTCGTAAGGGGCTGATTTGGATCCATATGTTTCATGTTATGGTTAGGTTTACCTTAATACTTCTTTTGTAGTTGCGGATGCTTGCAATAGAGGTTAATCATAATTGGGATGCTTGTCCAAGTAAGGGCAGAACCCAAGCACCGGTCCACCCACATACCAAATTATCAAAGTAATGAACGTGAATCATATGAGCGTGATGAAAACTAGCTTGACGACAATTCCCATGTGTCCTCGGGAGCGTTTTCTTTCATATAAGAGTTCGCCCAGGCTTGTCCTTTGCTACAAAAAGGATTGGGACATCTTGCTGCACCTTATTTTCTTTTACTATTTGTTACTTGTTACCAATTATCTTATCACAAAACTATCTGTTACCGATTATTTCAGTGCTTGCAGAAAATACGTTACTGAAAACTGCCTATCATTTCCTTCTGCTCCTTGTTGGGTCCGACACTCTTACTTATCGAAAGGACTACGATAGATCCCCTACACATGTGGGTCATCAAGACTCTTTTCTGGCGCCATTGCCGGGTGGTGAAGCGCCTTTGGTAAGTGGAATTTGATAAGGAAAAACTTATATAGTGTGCTGAAATTTACTGTCACTTGTTACTATGGAACTTAATCCTTTGAGGGGCTTGTTCGGGGTATCTTCACCCCGACCAGTAGAGTAAAGAGTTGCTCCTCAACCTACTGAACCTACTAAAAATATTTTCTTTGAAATTCCTTCGGGTATGATAGAGAAACCGCTAGCTAATCCCTTTACAGGAGATGGAACATTGCATCCCGATTTGCACCTAATCTACGTGGATGAAGTTTGTGGATTATTTAAGCTTGCAGGTATGCCCGAGGATGTGATCAAGAAGAAGGTCTTCCCTTTATCTTTTAAGGGAGAGGCATTGACATGGTTTAGGCTATGCGATGATATTGGATCATGGAACTACAATTGATTGAAGTTGGAATTTCATCAGAAGTTCTATCCTATGCATCAGGTTCATCGTGATCGTAATTATATATATAATTTTTGGCCTCGCGAAGGAGAAAGTATTGCTCAAGATTGGGGGAGGCTTAAGTCAATGTTATATTCATGCCCCAATCATGAGCTCTCAAGAGAAATGATTATTCAAAAATTTTATGCTCGGCTTTCACTCAATAATCGCTCCATGCTCAATACTTCTTGCACCGGTTCTTTTATGATGAAGACTATTGAATTCAAATGGGATTTATTGGAAAGAATTAAGCACAAATCTGAAGATTGGGATCTCGATGAAGGTAAGGAGTCAGGTATAACAACTAAATTTTATTGTGTTAAATCTTTTATGGATACCGATGTTTTCCGTGAATTTAGCACTAAATATGGACTTGACTCTGAGATAGTAGCTTCTTTCTGTGAATCATTTGCTACTCATGTTGATATCCCTAAGGAAAGTGGTTTAAATTTCATCCTCCCATTAATGTAAAGGTTGTTGAACCTGTTAGAGTTGAAGAAAAGACTATCACTTATAATGTTGATCCTATCATTCCTACTGCTTATATTGAGAAACCACCTTTCCCTATTAGAATGAAGGATCATGCTAAAGCTTCAACTGTGGTTCGTAAGAGTAATACTAGAACACCTACACCCTCTGAGCAAATTAAATTTGAACCTAGTGTTCATATGGTTAAGGATCTCTTGGTCGATAATATAGATGGGCATGTTATTTACCTCCATGAGGAAGCTGCTAGAATCGCCAGACCCGGTACTAGGAATAAACATAGACCTGTTGTAGGCATGCCTGTTATTTCCGTTAAAATAGGAGATCATTGCTATCATGGTTTATGTGATGTAGGTGCTAGTGCGAGTGTAATACCCATTTCCCTTTATGAAAAAATTATGCACGATATTGCACCTGTTGAGCTAGAAGGTATTGATGTTACTATTAAGCTTGCCAATAGAGACACTATTGCACCAATTGGGATTGTTAGAGATGTTGAAGTCTTGTGTGGGAAAGTTAAATACCCTGCTGATTTTCTTGTTCTTGGTTCCCCACAAGATGATTTTTTCCCTATTATATTTGGTAGACCCTTCTTCAATACTGTTAATGCTAAGATAGACTGCGAAAAAGATATTGTTACTGTTGGATTAGGGGATATGTCTCATGATTTTAACTTTGCTAAATTTCGTAGACAACCCCATGATAAAGAATTGCCTAGTAAGGATGAAATTATTGGTCTTGCTTCTATTGCTGTACCTCCTGACGATCCCTTAGAACAATATATGCTAGACCCTGAAAATGATATGTATATGAATGTGAGAAGGGAAATAGATGAAATATTCTTTAAACAAGGACCCTTATTGAAACACAACTTGCCTGTTGAAATTCTAGGGGATCCTCCTCCACCCAAGGGTGATCCCGTGTTTGAACTCAAACCATTACCTGATACTCTTAAGTATGTTTATCTTGATGAAAAGAAGATATATCCTGTTATTATTAGTGCTAACCTCTTAGAGCAAGAAGAAGGGAAATTATTGAAAACTCTGAAGAAGCACCGTGTTGCTATTGGATATACTCTTGATGATCTCAAGGGCATTAGTCCCACTCTGTGCCAACACAAGATAAAATTGGAAAAGGATGCTAAACCGGTTATTGATCATCAATGACGGTTAAATCCTAGGATGAAAGAAGTGGTAAGAAAAGAAATACTGAAGCTTCTAGAGGCAGGTATAATTTATCCATTTGCTGATAGTCAGTGGGTAAGCCATGTCCATTGTGTCCCTAAGAAGGGAGGTATTACTGTTGTTCCTAACGATAAAGATGAATTGACCCCGCAAAGAATTGTTACATGTTATAGGATGGTAATTGATTTTCGCAAATTAAATAAAGCTACTAAGAAAGATCATTACCCTTTACCTTTTATTGATCAAATGCTAGAAAGGTTATCCAAACATACTCATTTTTGCTTTCTAGATGGCTATTCTGGTTTCTCTCAAATACCTATGTCAAAAGAGGACCAAGAAAAGATCACTTTTACTTGCCCTTTCGGTATCTTTGCTTATAGACGTATGCCTTTTGGTTTATGTAATGCACCTGCTACCTTTCAAAGATGCATGATGGCTAAATTCTCTGATTTTTGTGAAAAGATTGTTGAGGTTTTCATGGATGATTTTTCCGTTTAGGGAACTTCTTTTGATGATTGCTTAAGCAACCTTGATCGAGTTTTACAGAGATGTGAAGAAACTAATCTTGTCTTGAATTGGGAAAAGTGCCACTTTATGGTTAATGAAGGCATTGTCTTGGGGCATAAAATTTCTGAAAGAGGTATTGAAGTAGATAAAGCTAAAGTCGATGCTATTGAGAAGATGCTGTGTGCCAAGGATATCAAAGGTATAAGAAGTTTCCTTGTTCATGCTAGTTTTTATAGGAGGTTCATTAAGGACTTCTCAAAAATCTCTAGGCCTCTGACTAATCTCTTACAAAAGATGTTCCTTTCGTCTTTGATGATGATTGTGTAGAAGCATTTGAGATACTTAAGAAAGCATTGATCTCTGCACCTGTTGTCGAGACTCCTGACTGGAATTTACCCTTTGAAATTATGTGCGATGCTAGTGATTATGATGTAGGTGCTCTTCTAGGACAAAGAGTTGATAATAAATTGAATGTTATCCAATATGCTAGTAAAACTCTTGATAGTGCCCAGAGAAATTATGCTACTACTGAGAAAGAATTTTTAGTAGTTGTATTTGCTTATGATAAGTTTATACCTTATATTGTTGATTCTAAAGTAACTATTCACATTGATCATGTTGCTATCAAATACCTTATGGAAAAGAAATATGCTAAACCTAGCTAGACTTATTAGATGGGTTCTCCTGCTACAAGAATTTGATTTGCATATTAATGATAGAAAGGGAGCTGAGAACCCCGTTGTAGACAACTTGTCTAGGTTAGTGAATGTTCTCGATGACCCACTACCTATTGATGATAGCTTCCCTGATGAACAATTAGCTATCATAAATGCTTCTCGTACTGCTCCATGGTATGCTGACTATGCTAATTACATTGTCGCTAAATTTATACCACCTAGTTTCATATACCAGCAAAAGAAAAAGTTATTTTATGATTTAAGACATTATTTCTGGGATGACCCACACCTTTATAAAGAAGGAGTAGATGGTATTATTAGACATTGTGTACATGAGCATGAACAGGAACAAATCCTACACAAGTGTCACTCCGAAGCTTATGGAGGACACCATGCTGGAGATAGAACTGCACATAAGGTACTGCAATCTGGTTTTTACTAGCCTACTTTCTTCAAGGATGCCCGTTAGTTTGTCTTATCTTGTGATGAATGTCAAAGAATTGGTAATATCAGTAGGCGGCAATAAATGCCTATGAATTATTCACTTGTTATTGAACCATTTGATGTCTGGGGCTTTTATTATATGGGACCGTTTCCTTCCTCTAATGGGTATACCCATATTTTGGTTGCTCTTGATTACGTTACTAGGTGGGTAGAAGCTATTCCAACTAGTAGTGCTGATCATAACACCTCTATTAAGATGCTTAAAGAAGATATTTTTCCGAGGTTTGGGGTCCCTAGATACTTAATGACTGATGGTGGTTCACACATTATTCATGGTGCTTACCGTAAAATGCTTGCCAAATATTATGTAAACCATAGAATTGCACCCCCATACCACCCACAGTCTAGTGGTCAAGTAGAACTAAGTAAAAGAGAGCTGAAATTAATTTTGCAAAAGACTGTTAATAGATCTAGAAAGAATTGGTCCATGAAACTTGATGATGCATTATGGGCCTATAGAACTGCATACAAAAATCCTATGGGCATGTCTCCGTATAAAATGGTTTATGGAAAAGCATGTCACTTACCTCCTCGAACTAGAACATAAGGCATATTGGGCTATTAAAGAGCTCAATTATGATTTCAAACTTGCCGGTGAGAAGAGGCTTTTCGACATTAGCTCGCTTGATGAATGGAGAACCCAGGCCTATGAAAATGCCAAACTGTTTAAAGATGTCATGACAAAACGATACAAAAGCGTGAGTTTAATGTAGGTGATTATGTCTTGCTATACAACTCTCGTTTAAGATTTTTTGCAGGAAAACTTCTCTCTAAATGGGAAGGTCCTTACGTTATCGAGGAGGTCTATCGTTTCGGTGCCATAAAAATCAACAACTTCGAAGGCACAAATCTGAAGGTGGTGAACGGTCAAAGAATCAAACATTATATCTCAAATAATCCTATAAATGTTGAAACCAATGTTATTGAAACCGTAACCACGAAGGAATACATAAGGGACACTTTCCAGAACGATTCAGACTCCGAAAAGGAAGAGGTATGTGGTACGGTAAGTAAACCGACTCCAAAACTGTTCTAATGGCAATTTTTCTCCGTTTTGGAATATTTAGAAAAATAGAAAAATAAGAGACAGTCCAGAAAGGACACGAGGCGTCCACGAGAGTGGAGGGCGCGCCCCTACCTCATGGGCACCTCGTGTGCCTCCTGGACTCTGTTTTCTTGCACGTTAGTTCTTTTGGTCGGTAAAAAGTCATTATATAACTCCCGAAGGTTTTGACCACCGCACCACGCCAAAATCCTCTGTTCTTGTTTTGAGCCATTTCTGTCACATATTTGAGCAATATGTCGTCCCAGGATTTAGAGGGAGAAAGCTATGTGGCAGATTACCTAGCAGACCCTAAGGTCTACGGGGACTTGGATCATTGTGGGTGGACCACGAAGTTGGAAGAAGACTATTATCCTAAGAGAAAGGAGGAGATGAGCTCAGATGAAGACGAAGTCCCATTACCTCAGCCTGGGGACATGCATGTGGAGTTCAAAAAGTCAAGCCTCCCTGATAGAGCAAAGAAACCTAAGATCGAGTTTATCCCTTTTCGCCTCTTGCAGGAAAACAAGCAGGAACTATGCAAAAAGATATTAAGCCTTGAGCAGGAGATCGATGACCTAAGGGAGCAAAATTCTATCCTCAAGTGCAAATTGAGGGAGAAGCCTACATCATTAACAACTCCAACATCACCACCTCCGAAGAAAGAGACATGATCACATGGGTATGTCCACTCCCCTTGGCAACTGCCAAGCTTGGGGGAGGTGCCCCGGTATTGTATTGATGACCCACAAGTGTAGGGGATCTATCGTAGTCCTTTCGATAAGTAAGAGTGTCGAACCCAACGAGGAGCAGAAGGAAATGATAGGCAGTTTTCAGTAAGGTATTTTCTGCACGCACTGAAATTATATGTAACGGATAGTTTTGTGATAAGGTAATTGGTAGCAAGTAACGAAAGGTAAAAGTAAATAAGGTGCAGCAAGGTGGACCAATCCTTTTTGTAGCAAAGGACAAGCCTGGAAAACTCTTATATAAAGGAAAGCGCTCCCGAGGACACATGGGAATTATCGTCAAGCTAGTTTTCATCACGATCATCTGATTCGCGTTCGGTACTTTGATAATTTGGTATGTGGGTGGACCGGTGCTTGGGTGCTGTCCTTACTTGGAAAAGCCTCCCACTTATGATTAACCTCTAATGCAAGCATCCACAACTACAAAAGAAGTATTAAGGTAAACCTAACCATAGCCTAAAACATATGGATCCAAATCAGCCCCTTACGAAGCAACACATAAACTAGGGTTTAAGCTTCTGTCACTCCAGCAACCCATCATCTACTTATTACTTACCAATGCCTTCCTCTAGGCCCAAATAACGGTGAAGTGTCATGTAGTCGACGTTCACATGACACCACTAGAGGAGAGACAACATACATCTCATCAAAATATCGAACGAAGACCAAATTCACATGACTACTAATAGCAAGACTTCTCCCATGTCCTCAGGAACAAAAGTAACTACTCACAAGACATAATATTGTTCATGATTAGAGGGTTATTAATATGCATAATGGATCTGAGCATATGATCTTCCACCAAATAAACCAACTAGCATCAACTACAAGGAGTAATCAACACTACTAGCAACCCACAGGTACCAATATGAGGTTTGGGTACAAAGATTGGATACAAGAGATGAACTAGGGTTTGTGAGGAGATGGTGCTGGTGAAGATGTTGATGAAGATAGCCCCCCAAGATGGGAGAGTTGTTGGTGATGACGGCGGTGACGATTTCCCCCTCCCGGAGGGAAGTATCCCCGGCAGAACAGCTCTGTCGGAGCCCTAGATTGGTTTCCGCCTCGGTTCCGCCTCGAGACGGCGGCATTTGGCCCCGAAAGCCTCCTTATGATTTTTTCTAGGTCAAAAAACCTCATATAGGAGAAGATGGGCATCGAGGGGCCTTCGGGGGGCCCCCGAGACAGGGGGGCGCGCCCTAGGGGGGGGCGCCCCCACCCTCGTGGACAGCCGGTGGCCCCCTCATGGACTTCTTTCGCCAGATATTTTTTATATTTTCTGAAACGGAGTTCTGTGGAGTTTCAGGGATTTTGGAGTTGTGAAGAATAGGTTTCCAGAGTTTGCTTTTTTCCAGCCCAGAATTCCAGCTGCCGGCATTCTCCCTCTTCATGTGAACCTTGTAAAATAAGAGAGAAAAGGCATAAGTATTGTAACATAACGTTTAATAAAAGCCCATAATGCAATAAATATCAACATATAAGCATGATGCAAAATGGACGTATCAACTCCCCCAAGCTTAGACCTCGCTTGTCCTCAAGCAAAAGCCGATATCGAGAAATATGTCCACATGTTTAGAGATAGAGGTGTCGATAAAAACAGAATACGGACATGAGGGCATCATGATCATTCTCATAACAGCAACATATGATTCTTATGCTAAAGTAACAATTCATCCACAATATCAAGTAAGAATCATAAACTTCATTGAAAACTAACAAACTTTGATCTCGGTCATTGAATCAATTGCAATTTATCGTAACATCGGAAAGAGTCAATATAAGAGCTTTTCAGTAAGCCTACATACTCAACCATCATATAGTCTTTCACAATTGCTCACACTCACGCCATACATATGTTTATGGAGTTTTAATCGAACACAGAGAAAGATAGGGGCTTATGGTGTTGCCTCGCAACCTTTTACCTCAAGGGTAATGTCAACAATAATAGACCATGAAAACTCACATCCAAGTGGGTATATATGTCAGGATCTTTCCAACACAATGTGCTTTCCAAAATATAAAATGTAAAAAGGAAAGGTGAAATTCACCTTGACTCTTATAAGGCAAGAATAATAGACAAGCCCTTCGTAAAGGGAAGCAGAGGTTGTCATGTGTTTTTATGGTTGGATGCACAAAGTCTTAGCATAAAAAAACTTCACTTTATATTGCCACTTGTGATAAGGACCTTTATCATGCAGTCCATCGCTTTTATTACTTCCATATCACACGATCGTATAAAGCTAGTTTCTCCCACACTAGTAAATCATACAAATTTTGGCGGGTTTGCAACATGACAACTTACTTGGAAGGATCTTTCTCAATCCATATGTAGGTATAGTGGACTCTCATGGCAAAACTGGGTTTAAGGACATATGGAAGCAAAAGTAGTATCTCTACTTGGTGCGAGGAGTTTTGGCTAGCATGAGGGGGAAAGGCAAGCTCAACATGTTGGATGATCCATGACAATATACTTTATTTCGGATATAAGAAGACATAACCCATTATGTTGTCTTCCTTGTCCAACATCAACTCTTTAGCATGTCATATTTTAATGAGTGCTCACAATCATAAAAGATGTCCAAGATAGTATATTTGTATGTGAAGCCCCTCTTCTTTTATTACTTCCTATTAATTGCAATGATGACCAAAACTATGTTTGTCAACTCCCAACAACTTTTATTTATCATACTCTTATATGTGAAGTCATTACTTCCCATAAGATCAATATGATCTCTTGGATACTTTTCATATTTTCTTTCTTTTTATCATGACCCAAGTGAGGAAATCAAGCCCTTGACTCAACACTAATCTTTATTATATAGCTCACAGACTCGATTGCAAAGGGTAAAGATCATAAAGCAAAAGCTCACAACTGGATCATGCTAACTTTATTCTACTAGATCAAGATACTACCAAAAGGGATCGAACTAAGGAAAATGGTAAAGATAGGAGTGAAGGTGATATGATACCAGGGTCACTCCCCCAAGCTTGGCAGTTGCCAAGGGGAGTGCCCATACCCATATGATTATGTCTCCTTCTTCGGGGGTGGTGATGATGGAGTTGTTGATTATGTAGGCTTGTTGTCCTCCTTCCAAGGCATGGGCTCACCATCGTAGAAGGATGATCGAGTCTCCGGGATACTCAAATCTGCAGCCAAACTCATCTTCTTGAATCTACATTCATACTCACAGTTTTGGTTTTGCAGGTCATAGATCTGGGCTTGGAGGTGTTTGCTTTCTCTTGAAGATTAGAGATAGCCTCCCCGAAGATCCTTGAGTCCAGCTTGAGGTTGTTGGCGAGCTCCGAGATCTTCATGTGGTTGGCGTTGAGTCCTCGCTCCACCATACCTTGACACTTGAAAACTTTCTGCTCCATTGCCTCGAGTCTTGTCTCCATGCTTCCGGTCCTTCTTGGCCCCTCAACATCACGGATGTGCAGCACCCCCTCATGCAACTCCATGGTTTCAGGGTGATGCAGCACCTCCGCAAGGTAGGGGTTGATGACCTTCTCGAAGAACTTGTCCTTGGGGATGTTGGAGGATGCCATGACGATCTAGATCTGTCAAAAATAGCAGCTCGAAATGAAAACATAGGATTTTTGTGTGATACAGAGGTCAAAACCTTCGGGAGTATATATAATTAATTTTTACCGACCAAAAGGAGTAACCCACAAGAAAACGGAGTCCGGGGGACACACGGGGTGCCCACGAGGCAGGGGGCGCTCCCAGGGAAGATGGGCGCGCCCTCCACCCTCGTGGACGCCTCGTGTCTCTTCCAGACTGCTTCTTATTTTTCTATTTTTCTAAATATTCCAAAATGGAGAAAAAATGCCTTTAGAACTGTTTTGGAGTCGGTTTACTTACCGTACCACATACCTCTTCCTTTTCAGAGTCTGGATCATTCTGCAAAGTATCCCTTATCTATTCCTCCGGGGTTACGATTTCAATAACATTGGTTTCAACATTTATAGGATTACTTGAGATATAATGTTTGATTCTTTGACCGTTCACCACCTTCGAATTTGTGCCTTCGAAGTTGTTGATTTTTATGGCACCAAAATGATAGACCTCCTCGATAACGTAAGGTCCTTCCCATTTGGAGAGAAGTTTTCCTGCAAAAAATCTTAAACGAGAGTTGAATAGCAAGACATAATCACCTACGTTAAACTCACGCTTTTGTATCCTTTTGTCATGCCATCTTTTAACTTTGTCTTTAAACAGCTTGGCATTCTCATAGGCCTGGGTTCTTCATTCATCAAGGCAGCTAATGTCAAATAACCTCTTTTCACCGGCAAGTTTGAAATCATAATTGAGATCTTTAATAGCCCTATATGCCTTATGTTCTAGCTCAAGAGGTAAGTGACAAGCTTTTCTGTAAACCATCTTATATGGAGACATACCCATGGGATTTTTGTATGCAGTTCTATAGGCCCATAATGCATCATCAAGTTTCTTGGAACAATTCTTTCTAGACCTATTAACTGTCTTTTGCAAAATAATTTCAACTCCCTATTACTCAGTTGTACTTGACCACTAGTCTGTGGGTGATAAGGGGATGCAATTCTATGGTTAACATCATATTTTGCAAGCATCTTACAGAAAGCACCATGAATAAAGTGTAAACCACCATCAGTCATTAGATATCTAGGGACTCCAAACCTCGGGAAAATAACTTCTTTAAGCATCTTAATAGAGGTGTTATGATCAGCACTACTAGTTGGAATAGCTTCTACCCACTTAGTAACGTAATCAAAGTACCTAAAATATGTGTGTACCCCTTAGAGGCAGGAAATGGTCCCATATAATCAAAGCCCCAGACATCAAATGGTTCAATAACAAGTGAATAATTCATAGGCATTTCTTGACGTCTACTGATATTACCAATTCTTTAACATTCGTCACAAGATAAGACAAACTTACATGCATCCTGGAAGAGAGTAGGCCAATAAAAACCGGATTGTAATACCTTGTGTGCAGTTCTATCTCCCGCATGGTGTCCTCCATAAGCTTCGGAGTGGCACTTGCGTAGGATCTGTTCCTGTTCATGCTCAGGTACACAACATCTAATAATACCATCTACTTCTTCTTTATAAAGACGGGGGTCATCCCAGAAGTAATGTCTCAAATCATAGAAGAACCCTTTCTTTTGCTGGTATGTGAAGCTAGGAGGTATAAACTTAACAACAATATAATTAGCATAATCAGCATACCATGGAGTAGTGCGAGAAGTATTTATGACAACTAGTTGTTCATCAGGTAAGCTATCATCAATAGGTTGTGGGTCATCAAGTATATTCTCTAACCTAGACAAGTTATCTACAACGGGGTTCTCAGCTCCCTTTCTATCAATAATATGCAAGTCAAATTCTTCGAGCAAGAGAACCCATCTAATAAGTCTAGGTTTAGCATCTTTCTTTTCCATAAGGTATTTGATAGTAGCATGATCAGTGTGAATAGTTACTTTAGAATCAACAATATAGGGTCTAAACTTATCACAAGCAAATACAACTGCTAAAAATTCTTTCCCGGTAGTAGCATAATTTCTGTGGGCACAATCTAGAGTTTTACTAGCATATTGGATAACATTTAATTTCTTATCAACTCTTTGCCCTAGAATAACACCTACAACATAATCACTAGCATCGCACATAATCTCAAAAGGTAAATTCCAGTCAGGAGGCTGGACAATAGGTGCAGAGATCAATGCTTTCTTAAGTATTTCAAATTCTTCTAGACAATCATCATCAAAGACAAAAGGAATATATTTTTGTAAGAGATTAGTCAGAGGCCTGGAGATTTTGGAGAAGTCCTTTATGAACCTCCTATAAAACCCGACATGACCAAGGAAACTTCGTATACCTTTGATGTCCTTAGGGCATGGCATCTTTTCAATAACATCAACTTTAGATTTGTCAACTTCAATACCTTTTTCAGAAATTTTATGTCCCAAGACAGTTCCTTCATTAACCATAAAGTGGCACTTCTCCCAATTCAAAACAAGATTAGTGTCTTCACATCTCTGCAAAACTCGATCAAGATTGCTTAAGCAATCATCAAAAGAAGTTCCGTAAACGGAGAAATCATCCATGAAAACCTCAACAATATTTTCACAAAAATCAGAGAATATAGCCATCATGCATCTTTGAAAGGTAGCAGGTGCATTACATAAACCAAAAGGCATACGTCTATAAGCAAAGGTACCGAAAGGGCAAGTAAAAGTGGTCTTTTCTTGATCCCCTTTTGACACAGGTATTTGAGAGAAACCAGAATAACCATCTAGAAAGCAGAAATGAGTATGTTTGGATAACCTTTCTAGCATTTGATCAATAAATGGCAAGGGGTAATGATCATTCTTAGTAGCTTTATTTAACTTACGGAAATCAATTACCATCCTATAACCTGTAACTATTCTTTGCGGGATCAATTCATCTTTATCATTAGGAACGACAGTCGTACCTCCTTTCTTAGCAACACAATGGACATGACTTACCCACCGGCTATCAGCAACTGGATAGATAATACCTGCCTCTAGAAGCTTTAGTATTTCTTTCCTTACCATTTCTTTCATCTTAGGATTTAACCATCGCTGATGATCGATAACCGTTTTAGCATTTTCTTCCAAATTTATCTTGTGTTGGCATATAGTGGGACTAATGCCCTTAAGATCATCCAGAGTATATGCAATAGCAGCACTGTCGTGGAATCGTCACGGCAGATATCCTAGTGTGAGGACATAGTCGTGAGGCCAACGCATCTATGTGGTAGCTTGAGAGGGGTTGAGCAGAATCGAGAGACGCAACATAAGACAAGGATTTAGACAGCTTCAGGCCCCAGGAAACATCATCCGGTAATAGCCCTACATGCTGTTTGAGGCTAGATCTCATTATGACCCTCATGGAGTCGCCGGTAAACTGGCGCTTTGTGTCTAGCCCTAGAGATTGTTTGTTGTTGCCCTCTCCCCTTTGGGGAGCCCTGCCCCTCCTTATATATGTTGTAGGGGCGGGTTACATGACTAGTCCTAGTAGGATTAGGATTACTCTATTACAAGTGGAGTCCTAGTCTTGCTTCCTTTATAGGAGAATATTCCTTGTGCTTTCCTCATAACCGGCCCATCATTAACATAAACCGGCCTTCTGGGCCTTGGGCCTTGTCATCGGTCCGCCGCCCGCCGGGTTACTAGTGAGTCATAATGTGTAGGCTGGTTGCTTGTAAACCGTCTGGTCAGGGCGGGTCGCCAGTGAATCGCCAAGTGTAAACCGGGTCTCAAGTAAACCACCAAGTCCGGTCGGGTTATAATTCCGGCCGGGTTACGCGGCGGGGTGTATCCCTGACATTAGCCCCTAGTTTAGCTTGGATTTATCCATGGTAACCTTATGCTGCAAAATAAACACAAGAACAAATTTGACAGGTTGTGCTCTGGGTTAAGAATTCTTGTAAACCGGCACCTGACCATCCTTAAGTCCTTGTCATTTCCTTCTTCTAAAAAATCCAGGTCAACAGACCAGCTTCATAATCAACTTGCTTGCATAAGAAATATTGTAAATCAAGAATCCATTTGAGTCGTCCTTCAATGCTCTGACAAAGATATTGGTCTTTGAAATATTCAACTGATATTCAGCCGGTTTGAAAATGTAGAACTTGCCGGGTTATAAAAACTGATAATTCCGGGTCATGACTATTATAGTCATAGGGTCATGATTATTACCAACGTCAGGTCACACAATTAATCTTCCTAATTTGCCCAAAATTGAGAATTTGAAGATGTTCCTCCTTTATATGCATATTACCTGTAGCCCCCAAGTCTTAAGAGGAGAACATAGTGATAGCTTAAGACTTGTTTCAATATAAATGTTGCAACTTTGAAAAATCCTGATTGTTCATCCTAGTCAGTAGTAAAAACTGAATACTCCATATTATGTAACCCCCAAGTGTCGGTTGTCATGCTTGCAGCAACCTGGGACTTGTAATTGCCTGATGCTCAAAAACTTCAACAAGTGTAGCCCCCAAGGGCCGGATCATTATGTAATAATGAGCAGGGACTTTATAAATATCATCATGTAGACTTGAACATCAACGTGCAGCCCCCAAGGGCCGGCTCAGTAAAATAATATTGAGCTGGGACTTTGTATATACTTCTTTGAAAAAAACATCATATGATGTAACTCCCATCATGGGTTCAACCAGTGTAGCCCCCAAGGGCCGGGTCATTATGTAATAATGAGCAGGGACTTTATAAATATGATCATGCTTCATTGAAACTAACATCATATGATGTAACTCCACCATGGGGCTTTGAACCCATGTCCACAAGGTTAAGAGCTTTGTGCTTTACCAACTGAGCAGTGGACCCTTCAATATAATGGATTAATACTTGTGTACCTTGAATTGTTGACATGAGCAATTGGTAGCCCCCAAGGGCCGGCTCACTACAATGTGATGAGTCGGGTCTTCAATAAGGTGAGCAAAAAATGACTTTGCATTAGCCCCCAAGTGCCATGGTACATGCTGGCAGTGACATGGGACTTGCGCATTTGATGTAATCTCAATTTGAATAATGTAGCCCCTAAGTGCCGGGTTGTAAGCCTGCAGCGACTCAGGACTATTCCTTTGTAGACTAAATCATACCCATTGATAAAATAATATCCATTGCGCTGAAGCGTCTTGAAAACCTCAATCATAATATTGGTTATTGATAACCATAATAAAAATCCAGCCATGTTGGCTACTAAATATTTGAATAATATAACCCGGTTTGAAAACCGGTTCCAGTGATATTTGATCACACTGTTGGTTTTACCAAGCCAGTGTAGTAAGGATGATAACCCAAAATTTGAACATTGGTAATTATCATAAATTGCCGGTTTATAAACAAAACCAGGCCGGGTTAATAAACACCGGTCATTATCTTGTCTCATACTGGCGACTTATAGTCGAAAGCCAAGCCGGGTTAATAAACATCAGTCATTATCATGTCTCATACTGGCGACTTATAGTCAAAAGCCAGGCCGGGTTAATAAACACCATGTCGGTGTACTAAAGTAGGGGTACCTTAGTATCCCGAACTTGTGCACGGGCAGTTGCAGCGTCCCGCGGCAGGGCTTGCCAGGCGACCGCCAAGACCCCTCGTGGTTCCACTAGAGCCATTCAAGAACAAAGTATCCAAGTCCAGAAGACAAGACCCCGGCAAGAGGAGCTTGCCGGGAAGGCCACTCAAGGCGCAAAATCACTCAAGACACGAGACCCCTACGAGAGGAGCTTGCCGGGAAGTGTTGGAGATATGCCCTAGAGGCAATAATAAAAGTATTATTATTATATCTCCTTGTTCATGATAATTGTCTGTTATTCATGCTTGAATTGTATTGTACGGAAACAGCGATACATGTGTGAATACACAGATCACAATGAGTCCCTGGTAGGCCTCTAGTAGCCAGCTCGTTGATCAACAGATGGTCACGGTTTCATGACCATGGACATGGGATGTCGGTGATAACGGGATCACATCATTAGGAGAATGATGTGATGGACAAGACCCAAACTTGAGCATAACACGAGATCGTATAGTTCGTAATGCATAAGCTTTTCGGTGTCAAGTATTTATTCCTTAGACCATGAGGTTGTACAACTCCCGGATACTGTAGGAGTGCTTTGGGTGTGCCAACCGTCACAACGTAACTGGGTGGCTATAAAGGTACACATCGGGTATCTCCGAAAGTGTCTGTTGAGTTGGTACGAACCGAGACTAGGATGTTGTCACTCCGTATGACGGAGAGGTACCTCTGGGCCCACTCGGTAAGACATCATCATGAGCTCAATGTGACTAAGTAGTTAGTCACGGGATGATGGATTACGGATCGAGTAAAGAGACTTACCATAACGAGATTGAACAAGGTATCGGGGATACCGACGATCGAATCTCGGGCAAGTATCGTACCGATGGACAAAGGGAATAACATACGAGATTGAGTGAATCCTTGACACGGTGGTTCATCCGATGAAGGTCATCGAGGAACACGTGGGAACCAACATGGGTATCCAGATCCCGCTGTTGGTTATTGACCGGAGAGTGGTCTCGGTCATGTCTACGTGTCTCCCGAACCCATAGGGTCTACACACTTAAGGTTCGGTAACGCTAGGGTCATAGAGATTAATGCACGTGGAAACCCGAAAGTTGTTCGGAGTCCCGGATGAGATCCCGGACGTCACGAGGAGTTCCGGAATGGTCCGGAGGTAAAGATTGATATATGGGAAGTCCAGTTTCGGCCAACGGGTGATCTCCGGGGGTCACTGGGAGCGTCCCGGGACCACCGGAGGGGCCCCGGGGGTCCACCGGGTGGGGCCACCCCTCCCGGTGGGGCCCCTAGGCCGCAAGGGGATGCGTGCAGCCCCCTGGGCTGGCGCACCACAAGGGGGCCCCACCTCCCCATGCGCATAGGGATAAAACCCTAAGGGGAGGGGGGCCACCACTTGCCTTGGGGGAGGGGGACTCCTCCCTGGCCGCCGCCCCCCCTTGCAGATTGGATCTGCAAGGGGCTGGCGCCCCCCTGGCCCCCTATATATATGTGGGGGGGAGAGGGCAGCCGCACCTCAGCCCTGGCGCCTCTCCCCCTCCCGTCACACCTCCCAACTCCTTTGTAGGGCAGCCCGGCGAAGCCCTGCTGCGATCTCCACTGCATCCGTCATCACGCCGTCGTGCTGCCGGATCTCTGACGACTTCTCCTCCCCCCTTGCTGGATCAAGAAGGAGGTGACGTTGCTGCACCGTACGTGTGTTGAACGCGGAGGTGCCGTCCGTTCGGCGCTAGATCATCGGTGACGAAGAACGTGAAGAGTACGACTACTTCATCCTTGCTTCGTTGAAAGCTTCCGCACGAAATCTTCATAACGGTATGTAGATGCACTCTCAGTTGCTCGTTGCTAGATGTCTCCATACTTGGATCTTGGTGAAGACGTAGAAATTTTTTGATTTATGCTACGTTCCCCAACAGTGGCATCTGAGCCTAGGTTTTATGCATAGCATCTTGGCACGAGTAGAACACAAAGCACTTGTGGGCGTATGATCTTGTTCAACTTTCTTACCGTTACTAGTCAATCTTGATTCGGCAGTATTGTGGGATGAAGCGGCCCGGACCGACCTTACACGTACGCTTACGTGAGACTGGTTCCACCGACAGACATGCACTAGATGCATAAGGTGGCTGGCGGGTGTCTGTCTCTCCTACTTTAGTCGGATCGGATTCGATGAAAAGGGTCCTTATGAAGGGTAAATAGAAGTTGACAAATCACGTTGTGGTTTTGGCGTAGGTAAGAAACGTTCTTGCTAGAAATCCTATAGAAGCCACGTAAAACTTGCAACAACAATTAGAGGACGTCTAACTTGTTTTTGCAGCATGTGTTTTGTGACGTGGTATGGCCAAGAACGAAGATGTGATGAATGATATATGTGATGTATGAGATTGATCATGTTTTTGTAATAGGGAATCACGACTTGCATGTCGATGAACTTGACAACCGGCAGGAGCCATAGGAGTTGTCTTAATTATTGTATGACCTGCGTGTCACTGAATAACGCCATGTAATTACTTTACTTCATTGCTAAACGTTAGCTATAGTAGTAGAAGTAATAGTTGGCGTGACGACTTCTTCAAGACACGATGATGGAGATCATGATGATGAAGATCATGGTGTCAAGCCGGTGACAAGATGATCATGGTGCCCCGAAGATGGAGATCCAAGGAGCAAGATGATATTGGCCATATGATGTCACTATAATTGATTGCATGTGATGTTTATCATGTTTTTACATCTTGTTTACTTAGAACGACGGTAGTAAATAAGATGATCTCTCACTAAAAAATTTCAAGTAATGTGTTTCCCCTAACTGTGCACCGTTGCTAAAGCTCGTTGTTCCGAAGCACCACGTGATGATCGGGTGTGATAGGTTCTAACGTTCACATACAACGGGTGTAAGACAGATTTACACACGCGATACACTTAGGGTTCACTTGACGAGCCTAGCATGTACAGACATGGCCTCGGAACACGGAAGACCGAAAGGTCGAACACGAGTCGTATAGAAGATACGATCAACATGAAGATGTTCACCGTTTTTGACTAGTCCGTCTCACGTGATGATCGGACACGGACTACTCAATTCGGATCGTGTATCACTTGGATGACTTGAGAGATGTCATTCTAAGTGGGAGTTCATTAAAATTTGATTGAGATGAACTTAATTATCATGAACTTAGTCTAAATTCTTTACAATATCTCTTGTAGATCAAATGGCCCACGCTCAGGTTTCCCTCAACTTCAACGCGTTCCTAGAGAAAACCAAGCTGAAAGACGATGGTAGCAACTATACGGATTGGGTCCGTAACCTGAGGATTATCCTCATAGCTTCCAAGAGAACTTATGTCCTAGAAGCACCGCTTGGTGATGCACCTGCTCCCGATGCTGACCAAGACGTTTTGAACGTCTGGCAGTCGCGTAGTGATGATTACTCCTTGGTTCAGTGCGGCATGCTTTATAGTTTAGAATCGGGGCTCCAAAAGCGTTTTGAGCACCATGGAGCATATGAGATGTTCGAAGAGCTGAAAATGATTTTCCAAGCTCATGCCCGAGTTGAGAGATATGATGTCTCTGATGCATTCTACAGCTGTAAGATGGAGGAGAACAGTTCTGTCAGTGAGCACATCCTCAAGATTTCAGGATTGCACAATCGCTTGTCTCAGCTGGGAATGAATCTCCCAGATGAAGCGGTCGTTGACAGAATCCTCCAGTCACTCCCACCAAGCTTCAAGAGCTTCGTGCTGAACTTCAATATGCAGGGGATGGAGAAGTCCATTCCCGAGGTGTATTCGATGCTGAAATCAGCGGAGGTAGACATCAAGAAAGAACATCAAGTGTTGATGGTCAATAAAACCACTAAGTTCAAGAAAGGCAAGGGTAAGAAGAACTTCAAGAAGGACGGCAAGCAAGTTGCCGCGCCTGGCAAGCCTGTTGCCGGGAAGAAGCCAAAGTATGGACCCAAGCCTAAGACAAAGTGCTTTTATTGCAAGGGAACGGGTCACTGGAAACGGAACTGCCCCAATTACTTAGCAGACAAGAAGGCCGTCAACGTCAAAGGTATATATGATATACATGTTATTGATGTGTACCTTACCAGCACTCGTAGTAGCTCCTGGGTATTCGATACCGGTGCAGTTGCTCACATTTGTAACTCAAAACAGGAGCTGCGAAATAAACGGAGACTGGCGAAGGATGAGGTGACGATGCGCGTCGGAAGTGGTTCCAAGGTCGATGTGATCGCCGTCGGCACGCTGCCTCTACATCTACCCTCGGGATTAGTTTTGAACCTGAATAATTGTTATTTAGTACCAGCTTTGAGCATGAACATTGTTTCTGGATCTCGTCTTATGCGAGATGGATATTCTTTCAAATCAGAGAATAATGGTTGTTCTATTTATTTGAGAGATATGTTTTATGGTCATGCCCCTCTGGTCAATGGTTTATTTTTGATGAATCTCGAACGTAGTGATACACATATTCATAGTGTAGATGCCAAAAGATGTAAAGTTGATAATGATAGTCCCACATACTTGTGGCATTGCCGCCTTGGTCATATTGGTGTCAAACGTATGAAGAAGCTCCATTCGGAAGGACTTCTAGAGTCTCTTGATTATGAATCATTTGACACGTGCGAACCATGCCTCTTGGGCAAGATGACCAAGACTCCGTTCTCCGGAACAATGGAGCGAGCAACCAACTTGTTGGAAATCATACATACTGATGTGTGCGGTCCAATGAGTGTTGAGGCTCACGGAGGCTACCGTTATGTTCTCACCCTCACGGATGACTTGAGTAGATATGGGTATATCTATTTGATGAAACACAAGTCTGAGACCTTTGAAAAGTTCAAGGAATTTCAGAATGAGGTTGAGAATCAACGTGACAGAAAAATAAAGTTCTTGCGATCGGATCGTGGGGGTGAATATTTAAGTCATGAATTTGGCACACACCTTAGAAGCTGTGGAATTGTTTCACAATTGACACCGCCCGGAACACCTCAACGTAACGGTGTGTCTGAACGTTGAAATCGTACTCTGTTGGACATGGTGCGATCTATGATGTCCCTCACCGATTTACCGCTATCTTTTTGGGGTTATGCTTTAGAGACTGCTGCATTCACTTTAAATAGGGCTCCGTCAAAATCCGTTGAGACGACTCCATATGAACTTTGGTTTGGCAAGAAACCGAAGCTGTCGTTTCTGAAAGTTTGGGGTTGCGATGCTTATGTCAAGAAACTTCAACCTGAAAAGCTCGAACCCAAATCGGAGAAATGCGTCTTCATAGGATACCCAAAGGAAACTATTGGGTACACCTTCTACCACAAATCCGAAGGCAAAGTCTTTGTTGCCAAGAATGGATACTTTCTGGAGAAAGAGTTTCTCTCGAAAGAAGTGAGTGGGAGGAAAGTAGAACTTGATGAGGTGATAGTCACCACTCCTGTACCGGAAAGTAGCGCAGCGCAGGAAACTGTTCCTGAGGTGCCTGCACCGACAAGGGAGGAAGATAATGATAATGATCATGAAGATACAGATCAAGTTACTACTGAACTTCGAAGGTCCACAAGGGTACGTTCCGCACCAGAGTGGTACGGCAACCCTGTACTGGAAATCATGTTGTTAGACAACGGTGAACCTTCGAACTATGAAGAAGCGATGGCGGGCCCAGATTCCAATAAATGGCTAGGAGCCATGAAATCCGAGATAGAATCCATGTATGAAAACAAAGTATGGACTTTGGTGGACTTGCCTGATGATAGGCACGCCATAGAAAATAAATGGATATTTAAGAAGAAGACAGACGCAGATGGTAATGTGACCATCTATAAAGCTCGGCTTGTCGCTAAGGGTTATCGACAAGTTCAAGGGATTGACTACGACGAGACTTTCTCTCCCGTAGCGATGCTGAAGTCCGTCAGAATCATGTTAGCTATTGCCGCATTCTATGATTATGAAATATGGCAAATGGACGTCAAAACAACATTCCTTAATGGCTTCCTCAAGGAAGAGTTGTATATGATGCAACCGGAAGGTTTTGTCGATCCAGAGAACGCTAACAAGGTATGCAAGCTCCAGCGCTCGATTTACGGGCTGGTGCAAGCATCTGGGAGTTGGAATATTCGCTTTGATGAGGTGATCAAAGCGTTTGGCTTTATACAGACTTATGGAGAAGCCTGTATTTACAAGAAAGTGAGTGGGAGCTCTGTAGCATTTCTCATATTATATGTGGATGACATATTGCTGATGGGAAATTATATAGAATTCTTGGAAAATGTAAAGGCCTACTTGAATAAAAGTTTTTCAATGAAGGACCTTGGAGAAGCTGCTTACATATTAGGCATCAAAATCTATAGAGATAGATCGAGACGCCTCATTGGTCTTTCACAAAGTACATACCTTGACAAAATATTGAAGAAGTTCAATATGGACCAGTCAAAGAAAGGATTCTTGCCTGTTTTACAAGGTATGAGATTGAGTAAGACTCAGTCGCCGACCACGGCAGAAGATAGAGAAAAGATGAGTGTCATTCCCTATGCCTCGGCAATAGGTTCTATCATGTATGCCATGCTGTGTACCAGACCTGATGTGAACCTTGCCATAAGTTTGGTGGGGAGGTACCAAAGTGATCCCGGTACGGAACACTGGACATCGGTCAAGAACATCCTGAAGTACCTGAAAAGGACTAAGGATATGTTTCTCGTTTATGGAGGTGACGAAGAGCTCGTCGTAAAGGGTTACGTCTATGCTAGCTTCGACACAGATCTGGATGACTCTAAGTCACAAACCGGATATGTGTATATTTTGAATGGAGGGGCAGTCAGCTGGTGCAGTTGCAAGCAAAGCGTGGTGGCAGCATCTACATGTGAAGCGGAGTACATAGCTGCTTCTGAAGCAGCGCAGGAAGGAGTCTGGATGAAGGAGTTCATCACCGACCTAGGAGTCATTCCAAGCGCGTCAAGCCCGATGACTCTCTTCTGTGACAACACTGGTGCTATTGCTATTACCAAGGAGCCCAGGTTTCACAAGAAGACCAAGCACATCAAGCGCCGTTTCAACTCCATCCGAAATTATGTTCAGGATGGAGACATAGATATTTGTAAAGTGCATACGGATCTGAATGTAGCACACCCGTTGACTAAACCTCTTTCACGAGCAAAACATGATCAACACCAGAACTCTATGGGTGTTCGATTCATCACAATGTAACTAGATTATTGACTCTAGTGCAAGTGGGAGACTGTTGGAGATATGCCCTAGAGGCAATAATAAAAGTATTATTATTATATCTCCTTGTTCATGATAATTGTCTGTTATTCATGCTTGAATTGTATTGTACGGAAACAGCGATACATGTGTGAATACACAGATCACAATGAGTCCCTGGTAGGCCTCTAGTAGCCAGCTCATTGATCAACAGATGGTCACGGTTTCATGACCATGGACATGGGATGTCGGTGATAACGGGATCACATCATTAGGAGAATGATGTGATGGACAACACCCAAACTTGAGCATAACACGAGATCGTATAGTTCGTAATGCATAAGCTTTTCGGTGTCAAGTATTTATTCCTTAGACCATGAGGTTGTACAACTCCCGGATACTGTAGGAGTGCTTTGGGTGTGCCAACCGTCACAACGTAACTGGGTGGCTATAAAGGTACACATCGGGTATCTCCGAAAGTGTCTGTTGAGTTGGTACGAACCGAGACTGGGATGTTGTCACTCCGTATGACGGAGAGGTACCTCTGGGCCCACTCGGTAAGACATCATCATGAGCTCAATGTGACTAAGTAGTTAGTCACGGGATGATGGATTACGGATCGAGTAAAGAGACTTACCATAACGAGATTGAACAAGGTATCGGGGATACCGACGATCGAATCTCGGGCAAGTATCGTACCGATGGACAAAGGGAATAACATACGGGATTGAGTGAATCCTTGACACGGTGGTTCATCCGATGAAGATCATCGAGGAACACATGGGAACCAACATGGGTATCCAGATCCCGCTGTTGGTTATTGACCGGAGAGTGGTCTCGGTCATGTCTACGTGTCTCCCGAACCCGTAGGGTCTACACACTTAAGGTTCGGTAACGCTAGGGTCGTAGAGATTAATGCACGTGGAAACCCGAAAGTTGTTCGGAGTCAAGGATGAGATCCCGGACGTCACGAGGAGTTCCGGAATGGTCCAGAGGTAAAGATTGATATATGGGAAGTCCAGTTTCGGCCAACGGGTGATCTCCGGGGGTCACCGGGAGCGTCCCGGGACCACCGGAGGGGCCCCGGGGGTCCACCGGGTGGGGCCACCCCTCCCGGTGGGGCCCCTAGGCCGCAAGGGGATGCGTGCAGCCCCCTGGGCTGGCGCACCACAAGGGGGCCCCACCTCCCCATGCGCATAGGGATAAAACCCTAAGGGGAGGGGGCCACCACTTGCCTTGGGGGAGGGGGACTCCTCCCTGGCCGCCGCCCCCCCTTGCAGATTGGATCTGCAAGGGGCTGGCGCCCCCCTGGCCCCCTATATATATGTGGGGGGGGGGGAGAGGGCAGCCGCACCTCAGCCCTGGCGCCTCTCCCCCTCCCATCACACCTCCCAACTCCTTTGCAGGGCAGCCCGGCGAAGCCCTGCTGCGATCTCCACTGCATCCGTCATCACGCCGTCGTGCTGCCGGATCTCTGACGACTTCTCCTCCCCCCTTGCTGGATCAAGAAGGAGGTGACATTGCTGCACCGTACGTGTGTTGAACGCGGAGGTGCCGTCCGTTCGGCGCTAGATCATCGGTGACGAAGAACGTGAAGAGTACGACTACTTCATCCTTGCTTCGTTGAAAGCTTCCGCACGAAATCTTCATAACGGTATGTAGATGCACTCTCAGTTGCTCGTTGCTAGATGTCTCCATACTTGGATCTTGGTGAAGACGTAGAATTTTTTTGATTTATGCTACGTTCCCCAACAGGAAGGCCAACCAAGGCACCTCTAGAGAGCTTGCCGCGACGCGCCACGCGTCCCGACAAGGCCCGGTGAGCGACAAGCTCCCAGGCGCGACAAGCTAACCACCGCGGCGAGACACTTGCCGCGGCAAGATTCCATTCAGTTCCCACGCTCCAGCTCATCCACCCACGTGTCACCCTGGGACCCTTCCAGGCGCACGTGGCGGAAGGCTGTGCAGCCAGGGGAACACGATGGCAAGCGGCGATGACTAGGCTACCGTCGTGGCGGACGGTGGCGCTCCTGACGGCCACTTTTTGCACTGTTTGGGGCGACGGCGACGGGCATTCAATGCCCTTGTCCCCTGTCGTCAGAGTTAGGTACGGGGCACTATGCAAACACTGTTCCAACTACCACCTTTTTTTACATTTTTACCCCCATCTGCGTTGCCACCTGTCGGTGACCCCTTTGACCTATAAAAGGAGGCCCATGCGCAACGTAGAAGGGGTTCCGATCATCGATCACTCTCCACGCTCGGTCTTGTTAGCGGTTAGAGTGTACTGTTGCTCTCCTCGCTCCCGAGCCAAGAACTCAATAACAAACCAAAGCAGGAGTAGGGTTTTACGCATTCGTGCGGCCTGAACCTGGGTAAACTGCTCGTGTGCTTGCCTCGATCTGCTCTTTGTGCATCCTCCGCCCCCTGCCGTACCGAGAAAGGGGCTCCGGTCCCATAGGTGTTCGTGGGCGATCAGTTTCCCCGACATCTTTGGCGCGCCAGGTAGGGGGAGCGTCGAGGTTGTGTGAAGCTGATCCGGCGTCCACGCGAGCTAGATCTTCACCAACTTCATCGACTCCATCGACATGCCGCCGAAGAAGAATGCTTCGGAGGCAGCAGGCCCGTCCGCGTCGATCCCGCCACCGCCGGAGCCAACGGCTGGTGGGTAGACGCCGGCGGAAGGACGGACGTCGGCGAGGAAACTCACGGCGCTGCCAAGTCCAAGGACAAGACGGACGACCGGGCGCACTCTAAGGCCTCGGCGTCCGTACACGCACCGCGCCCATCTCAGGAAGCGCGGGACCGACAGCGATGTGGTACTGAAGGTACCATATGCTTGCTGGGCCAAGGCCAAGCTGGCAGATCTCGGGACGCTCAAGGCCAGCATACACATCAACATGCTGGCACGAGCAAGGCACGGTCGCCGGGACGGGATGCTGCTCCTTCTAACGCAGTTAGAAGTCCGAGCATATCCCGCTCCTCGCACCGCTCGCCGCCGTTACCCGCCACTCCGGCAGAAGCTCTAGCACGAGCTCAACTGCTCCTCGACTTCCCTCCAGCGGCAGACAAGGCCGACGACTGGAGGGCCACCATCCAAAGTCTCATCGCCTTCGCCAACGGCGACACCCCGTAGCAGCCGAGCACGTCACGGCCGCGGCTAGTCAGCCAGGCGCGGGCCGATGGAGACAAGACCGCCGGGGGTGCAACCACCATGCACTCCCTGCCAAGGAGGCCAAGATCGCCGGCTCGCCGGATCAACATCGACGATGACTCCACTGCATCATCAGATCCACGAGCTCGCCGCGATCAGCGCCAAGTTCTCGACGATCGACAACAAGAGGACGCTCGAACCCGCATCGAGCGTCGGAGAGAAGCGCGGCGTCAATCTGACCAGCTCGCTGGGCCCGCTGTTGACATGCAAGCGCCAGGGGGACCAGGCGACCTACCGTACGCGGCAGGTTGCCCTGCGTTCACCCGTGAGCTGCGGCAAGTCCAGTGGCCCAGCATGAAGAACTTCAAGCCCGACGTACCGGAGAAGTATGACGGCAAGACACATCCGTCGGAATTCCTCAGCATCTACACCATCGCGGTGCAGGCTGCCGGGGGACGCGACGAGAAGATACTCGCCAATTACTTCCCGCTGGTGCTCAAGCCAAACGTCAGATCTTGGCTCATGCACTTGCCGGAGAACTCAATTTCTTCTTGAGCTGACCTGTGCCATCAGTTTGTCGGAGCCTTCAAGGTGGCCACCAGCCCCATGGCCAGGAGAGTGACCTTCACATACTCGCCCAGAAGGAAGGAGAGCCCCTGCGTAAGTATATCCAGAGGTTCAGCCGCGTCCAGCACAACATCCCAGACGTCCACCCTGCCGCGGTTATCAGCGCGTTCCACCAGAACGTGCGTAACCACAGGATGAGGGAGGAGATGGCGATGTGCAAGATCCGATACGTCAGTGAGCTCTATGCCCTGGCCGACAAGTGCGCACGCGCCGAGGAGGGGAGGAAACTCCCCGGAGAGGATACTGGAGCAGGGGGATCAGACAGCGAAGATGCCGCCCCAGCAAAGAAGAATCGGCGGCGGAACAACAGGAAGAAGAAGAACAAGGAAGTACTAGTTGTCGAGCAGTCCGGCAAGGAGGCTGGCGCCAAGTAAGCTCAGACTTGTAGCTCCGGCAAGGAGACTGCCGCGTGCACCAACTGCCAGGCTGTGGCGGCCGCCGACAAGCAGGACAGCACCGACAAGCAATACTGCAAGATCCACCGCACCAAGGGCCACGACCTCCAGAACTGCAAGAAAGTCGAGTACCTCGTTGAGCAGCAAAAAGCTGAGTACGAGCGGCGCGACAAGGAGAAGGCCCAGGGAGGTGATGGAGGGTCTGGCAAGAAGCGGCCATTCAACGGCCGGGGAGGACGCCGCGGCAAGGCCAAGCAGCGGCAAGGAGACAGACCTCCCCGCGGCCGTGACAAGGAAGAAGACAATGACGAAGACGAAGACATGGACGATGGAGAGAACATCGAGCAGGAGTTTCAGAAAGCCATGGAGGTTCTGTGCATTGACGGTGGTGCCTCTCTGCATACTTCCCACCGCCAACTCAAACAGTGGGTGCGAGAAGTCAATGCGGCAGAACCGCCCGTTGAGTCGCGCAAACTTCTGATGTGGTCCAGCACGCCTATCATCTTCGACATTGAGGACCACCCTGATCGCACAACTGCGGTCGGGTGTTTGCCGATGTTGGTTTCACCAACCATCCGCAACCTCAAAGTCACCAAGATGTTAGTTGATGGCGGGGCCGGCTTGAACTTGATCTCCTCCGCTGTGGTCCGGAAACTCCAGATCCCCGACAACGAGCTTGAAGAAACTGGCACATTCCAAGGGATCAACCCGGGAAGGAGCAAGCCAAAGGGGAAGATCACACTGCCAGTGACATTTGACGGAGAGCTGAACTTCAGGACCGAGAGGATCACCTTTGACGTTGCCGATATTCCATTGCCTTACAATGGAATACTCGGCCGTCCAACGCTCGCCAAGTTCATGGCAGCCTCTCACTACGCCTACAAAATGCTCAAGATGCCCCAGGCCCGATAAGCGTCATCTCTGTCCCTGGCGTCAAGAAGGATGCCCTTATCTATGCCGACAAGATTTACCGGGATGCGGCAGCCGCAACAGAGAGCAAGACACTTGCCGCTGAAGCTCCCGGGGGGAAGAAGATGAAGTCCAGCAAGAGCTCTGGGGCCCACTCCGGCAAAGGCACCTCTTCGGAGTGTTGCGCTGCCGTCGAGGACGCACCATCGAGCTCCACCGGCAAGTGTAAGAAGACGATGGCAGCTCCACCAGAGACAAAGAAGGTGCCCGCCAAGGAGGACAGCACTGGTGGTACTTTCACCAACAGTGCCACGCTTGACCCTAACTAGGAAAGCGTGCTCATTGCTTTCCTACGGGTGAACGTCGATGTGTTTGCATGGCAACCATCTGACATCCCCGGTGTTCCCAGGAAAGTGATTGAGCACAAGCTTGCCGTTTGACCTCACGCGCGGCCCGTCAAGCAGAAAGTTAGGAAACAAGCAGTGGAGCGCCAAGAGTTTATCGCAGAAGAAATCAAGAAGCTGGAAGCGGCAGGCCTTGTCAGAGGTGTGCTCCATCCCACGTGGTTGGCCAATCCTGTTGTCGTGCGTAAAACGAATGGGAAGTGGAGGCTTTGTATAGACTTCACCGATGTGAATTAAGCTTGTCCCAAAGATCCATTTCCCTTGCTGTGCATTGACCAGATTGTTGACTCCACGACCGGATGTGAGTTGCTTTCGTTTCTTGATGCATACTCAGGATACCACCAGATTTTCATGGCTGAGGAAGATGAGGAGAAGACCGCATTCATTACTCCATGTGGCACCTATTGCTTCATACGCATGCCTTTCGGATTGAAGAATGCTGGTTCAACGTTTGCAAGAGTAGTCCACACTGCTTTTGAGCCACAGATACAAAGAAATGTGGAAGCTTACATGGATGATATAGTGGTCAAGAGCAAGAACAGGGCAACTCTGATACAAGATCTAGATGAAACTTTTGCGAATCTGCGCAAGATCCAACTCAAGCTCAACCCCGAGAAGTGCGTGTTTGGAGTCCCCTTCGGCAAGCTTCTCGGGTTCTTCGTGTCTCAGAGGGGGATTGAAGCTAATCCCGACAAGATCAAAGCCATCGAGCAGATCGAAGCACCGAAGCGTGTCAAGGATGTACGAAGACTTGCCGGCTGCGTGGCTGCTCTCAGCAGGTTCATCTCTAAGTCTGCAGAACGCGCCCTACCGTTTTTCAAAATTTTGAAAAAGGCAGGTCCAATGAAATGGACTCCGGAGGCGGAGGCAGCGCTGCAAGACTTGAAGAGGTACCTGTCCTCCACTCCCATACTTGTCGCACCTAGGCCACAAGAGAAGTTGCTGCTATATCTAGCGGCAACCAATCAAGTGGTTAGTGCTGCGTTGGTAGCGGAGAGGGAAGCAGACGATGAGCCAGAAGCCGCGGCAAGCACGTCCAGCGATAAGCAAGGGGCTTCTCCGGCAAGTTCTGGTCCCGACATGGATGGATCTGCGCTGATGCAAGAGGAGGTACGGAAGAAGATGGTGCAGCGCCCAGTTTACTTTGTCAGCTCCCTTCTCCAGGGGGCTAGGTCAAGGTACTCCGGAGTGCAGAAGTTGCTTTTCGGCCTTCTCATGGCCTCGAGAAAGCTGCGCCATTACTTCCACGCACATGAGATAACGGCGGTCACTCGCTTTCCGCTGAAGAGGATATTGCAAAATCCAGAAGCAACGGGCAGGATTGTCGAGTGGGCACAAGAACTGTCAAGCTTTGGCCTCAAGTTTGAAAGCACTTCAACTATCCAGAGCAGAGCATTTGTAGAATTCATAGCAGAGTGGACACCAACACCAGACGAAGAGATTCCAGAGACGAGCATCTCCGTCAAGGAAGCAAACAAAGAATGGATAATGTACTTTGATGGTGCCTTCTCGCTGCAAGGCGCAGGTGCCGGCGTGCTGCTTGTCGCGCCCACCGGGGAGCACCTCAAGTACGTGGTCCAGGTGTACTTTCCCAAGGAGCAAGCGACAAACAATACTGCAAAGTATGAGGGTTTGCTTGCCGGTCTCAGGATCGTGGCAGACCTTGGGATTAAGAAGCTAATTGTGAGGGGGGACTCGCAGCTTGTCGTCCGCCAAGTAAACAAGAACTACCAGAGTCCGTTGATGGAAGCTTACGTCGACGAAGTGAGAAAGCTTGAAGAACACTTTGAAGGCCTACAGATGGAGCACATCCCAAGAGCTCAGAACGACATCGCAGATGGCCCGTCAAAGTGTGTTGCACTAAAGTTACCTGTGGAACCAGGGATCTTTGTGCTCAAGCTAACTCAACCATCCGTAACACCATCAGCTGGACAGAGCAAGAAGAGGAAGTTGGTCTCTGGCGACTACTTTCTGGCAGAGCTTCCAAAAGCCGCCGCCAAGAAGGTTCCCAAGATCAACACTGAAAATGCTGAGGAGCAATCTGCTCCTGCAAGCCCTAGGGTTTGTACAGTCGAAGCAGACGCTCCCGACAAGTTTTGCTCCGGCAAGCTTGTCGGGGAACATCAAGCTCCGGCTGAGACACAAGTTCTCGCCGTAGAAGCAGATGTTCCCGCAGAAGCAAATGTGCCTTTAGTCCTTGTTGTCGAGCCACAAGCTCCAGCATGGGCGCAGCAGATCGTCCGTTTTCTCCAAACAGGAGAACTTCCTGAAGAGCAAGAAGAAGCGGAAAAATTAACCCGACAGTCAAGTATGTACCAGTTTGTTGACAACATACTGTGCAGAAGAAGACTCAACGGTGTGAAATTGAAGTGTATTCCCCGGGAAGATGGACAGAAGCTGTTGGCAGAGATACATGGAGGCATATGTGGTCACCAAATTGGCGCAAGAGCACTTGTCGGCAAAGCTTTCCGGCAAGGTTTCTTTTGGCCGACTGCCCTCCAAGATGCAACTGCACAAGTAACCAAGTGTGAAGCGTGCCAGTTCCATTCCAAACAGATACACCAGCCAGCTCAAGCTCTCCAGACGATCCCTTTGTCCTGGCCATTTTCGGTCTGGGGGCTCGACATCCTCGGCCCTTTTCCCCGCGCAGCCGGGGGCTTTGAGTTCTTGTACGTCGCCATCGACAAGTTCACAAAGTGGCCAGAAGTGGAACCAGTGAGAAAGGTGACCGCACAGTCAGCACTCAAGTTCTTCAGGTCGATTGTTTGCCGTTTCGGGATCCCTAACAGGATCATCATCGACAACGGCACACAGTTCACCAGTCGCACCTTCATGCAATACGTCCAAGATCTTGGCGCCAAGGTCTGCTTCGCTTCTGTTGCTCACCCGAGAAGCAACGGTCAAGCGGAGAGGGCAAACGCTGAAGTGCTGCGCGGACTCAAGACAAGAACTTTCGACAGGCTGCACAAATGCGGAAGAAACTGGATCGAGGAGCTGCCAGTGGTTCTTCGGTCGATCAGGACGCCGCCAAATCGAGCCACTGGACAGACACCCTTTGCTCTAGTCTACGGAGCAGAAGCAGTTCTCCCCATGGAACTTGTATACGGGTCGCCTCGAGTGCTCGCTTACGATGAGCTCGAGCAAGAGCAGCTGCGACAAGATGACGCGCTGCTCCTCGAGGAGGACCGTCTTCAGGCCACTGTGCGAGCTGCTCGCTATCAACAAGCTTTGCGTCGCTAACATAGCCGCAAAGTTAAATCCAGAAGTTTCGAGGAAGGCGACCTTGTTCTTCGGCGCGTTCAGTCCACCAAGAATTCCAACAAGTTGACGCCGAAGTGGGACGGCCCTTATCGGGTGAAACGAGTCACTTGGCCCACGTTGTCCGCCTTGAGACCGAAGATGGCTTGCCGGTGAGCAACTACTGGAACATCGAGCATCTTCGTAAGTTTTACCCATCAGGCGCGGTTGCCGTGATCCGCTCCGGCAACCATCTTTTGTACAAGTCTTGCCGCTGTTGCATGTAATCCTTTGTACAAAGCCGGGCGCAGACCCCGTGCATCAGTAAAGTTTATGTGCCCTGCACATCTTGTCGTTTCATGCCATCTATTTTTCTTGCATGTACTATCTGACACTTTGTGCAGCACCAAATCCCGGTAAGCAATAACGAGCCAGAAAGCTCCGTATCTGCATTTTCTTTTCTTCTCAAGGAAAAGCAAGGTTCCCTCGCGCACAAGTTTGCCAGGGGGGAGGAGAAGATGGTGGTACGGACCGAGTGCCGTTCAAGAAAGTTTGGCCTTGCCGGGAAACAAGTTCAAGAAAGCATTGCCTCGCTGGGAAGCAGACAACACAAAAGCTAAGTTGCCAAAGTTTGAGCAATCAAATTTTTAAAATTTTAAATTATTCTACTTGAACGGCCGCGTTTTGTATGGAAAACCTGTGCGCGGAGGAACCAACTCGTGGCCAGTTGCGCCCTTATTTTGTTTCGAGTTTGCTCAACAGCTTAAGTGTGCTGCGAATAGTGCCGCGCCCTTACTTTGTTTCCGAGCCTGCTCAACAACCTAAGTGTGCTGCAACTGGTTGCGACAAGGTTGCTTGTCGGCAATGGCACTGCCAGCAGGCTGCCGAAGTTCTGCACTCAGCGCTCACGGCAAAGGTGCCTACGCCGGCAAGTTCCCTAAAAGCGTAGGGTAAAAACATACAAAGCAAGGAAGTCAAGTAAAGGAAATAATGTTGCATTAACCACCTAAGATAGAGTTATGTTACAAAGTGACTTGCCGCGATCCTTATAGACTATTGTTCATAACATGGTTGACAGCGGCAAGGAGAGAAGAAAGTAAAAAGCCTAGTCCGCGCAGTCGCCTTCAACCCTCTTGATCCCGCCCACCTTGTCCTCAATGGGTGCGACAAGGGCCTCGAGCGCCTCCTGGTCGGCGTCGGGCGGCAGGGTCCTGAGGACGTTGGTGAGGCTGAGGCCGGGGTTGCGGTACGCTATCTTCATCAGCACCTTCTGGAGGGCCCCCGCGCAGAGCCTGCGCGATTCGTCCGCCAGCTACTTCGGGATCTTCTCCCGGAGTTGCTGGAGGGCCGTCGCCACGCCCTTGAAGAACAGAGTGAGCTTGGCGCTAGCGTGGAGGTTCTTGTCGGTGGAGTACCCGAGATACTCCGCCCCCAGCTCCGCCAGCTCCTTGTCGATGTCCGCGGCGGCGTTGACAAGACCTTCCGTCCATATCTCGACGTTCCGCCTGAAGTTATTCTGCGAGATGGCGGCACTGTCCAGCAATACCTTCTCGGCCCTGAGCTCCTCCTCCAGGGCCGTCTCCCGCTCCCTGGCGCCGTCCAGCGTCGTGGTAAGAGTGGACAACTTCAACTCCAGGTCGGCGATGGAGTCCTTGGCGACGGCGAGCTGCTTGCCCTTCTCGGAGAGGCGGACCTGCAGCTCGGAGTGGCTGTGGGCGTCCTTCTCCCTCTCAAGCTTAAGTGCAGCTACCTCCTCGCCGCTCGTCTTCAGGCTGGCCTCCAGCTGGGCCACCCTCGTCTCCAACTCTCGCTTGGCGGTCTCAACAGCTGCAGCGGCATCCTTTGCCTCCTGCAAAGCTCCGCCAAGCGATCGCTCGCGCGCGGCAAGCTCGTCCTCGTGGCTGTCGAGGTCGACCTTCCGCTGTGTCAGCTCACCTTCTCGCCTGGAGAGCTCCTCGGCGGCAAGCCGTTGCTGCTCCTCCGCTTCAGCCTTCTCCACAATAAACGCCTGATGCGCCTCGGCAAGCTGCTCCCGCTCCTCCGCCAAGGATCGGAGAGCTGCTTGGTTGCTGGCTCGGAGCTCTTCTGCGCGCTTCTCCAAGTCAGCACCCGCCTTGGCGCCCAGAGCCTCTCGGGACTCCAGCTTGGCTTGCCGGGCGCGGTAAAGGGACAGAAGCTTCCGCAGAAGCCGCTCCTCCTCGGGCTCGCTGCTGCTGCTTGGTGCGTCGACGAACCTCAGTCCGGCGGAGGCAAGGACCTCCCCGTCGAAGACCTCTCCCTCGACTGGCACCCTGGACGTGGACGCCCACGGGAGCTGGATGAAGACACCATTGCCGGCCTCCAGATAGGCGCCTGGCTCGGCTGCGGCAACGGAGGGATCGGCAGCCGGCGCAGCGCCTGACGCTCCTGCGGCCTCAGGGCCATCAGTGCGACTGCCGGACCCCTCTTCAGCTGCCGCGCCAGCGGCCTTGGCTGCCTCGTCGGCGGCGGGCTCGTCAGCACCGGCCGCCCCTTCGCTAGCGGTGGCGTCGCCGGTGTTGCCACGCGCGTCCTCCTCGACGGCGACATCCGTCTCCATTGGCTCTGCGGCGGACGGGTCTGACAGAAGGGAAGCAAAGACGAACAAGTCAAGCAAATATCCAAAAAAGAAGAATCGAAGGAAGAAAAGTCCAAGGGTTTACCTGCGCGGGCCTCCTCCTTGGTGGGGTTCCTTGTCGGGGAGCTCTCCCTCGGCGGTGTGGTGGTAGCTCCCGCCGGCGGAGGGCCGCTAGCGCCATCCCTTGGCGGAGTGCCCGCCCTTGGCAGAGTGCTCCCCCTTGGCGGAGTGTGGGTGCTCGCCCTTGGCGAGGTACTCGCCCTTGGCGGAGTGCTCACCCTTGCCGGGGAGCCTCCCCTTGGCGGAGTGGTGATACGTCCAAAACGTATCTATAATTTCTGCTTGCTCCATGCCTCTTTTGGGTGATATTGCTATGATATTTATACACTTCCATACACTTTTGATCATATTTGGACTAACCTATTAACTTAGTGCACCCTAGTGCCAGTTTCTGTTTTCTGCTGTTTTTGTATTTCAGGTTTTCCCATTACGAGAACTGCCAGAAAAATCCCAGAAAAATTATATAAAAAATCAGCGTTCCAGAAGCTTCCCAGTAGCCAAAGTATAGCCGGAGGGGGGCCACCAGGGCTCCAGGCGCCCTGGTGGCGCGCCCCCCCTGGCCGCGCCGGGGGGGCGCCTGGGCCCCCTAAGCCTCCGCTGATGCCCCCCTTTGGCATATATTTATATCGTGTCCCGAAACCCTCGAGACGGGAACCCTTTTTCGTGATCTCATCTCTGTTCCGCCGCCGCCGCCGCTTCCAAGATCGGGAGCACCAGGAGAACTCTTCCCGGCACACTACCGGAGGGGAGGATCACCACCGGGAGCCTCTCCACCACCATGGACGCCTCCCGGATGAGTTGTGAGTAGTCTCCCTTGGACCATGGGTCCAAGACCAGTAGCTATTTGATTTTCTCCTCCCGTTCTTGTGCTTCACTAATTAGTCCTCGTGAGCTGCCCTACATGATCGAGGCACATATGTAATCCTTATGCTGTTGCTATGTTGAGTTTGCTGGGATCCGATGGATTGTGAGATTATGTTCAGATTGTGTTTGAGTAATATATTTTATCTACCTCTTTTATATTTATGTTCGTAAGTAATTCTTGCATGTTCTCCGTTGTTATTTATTGCTTTGGCCAAGTAGTAGGTAGTGACTCCAAGAGGGAATGTTATGCTTGATTGTGGGTTCATGCCCCTCGATGACTAGCTTGAGTGATAGAAACGTGAGTCTAGGGGATGTGCTGTTGCCACAAGGGCGAAAACAATGGTGCTTGTGCCCGCGGGTGCAAGGATTGTTTACTTTACGCAAAGTTCTTTTAATGCAGTTGTCTGTTGCTTTGAGTTTACACTATGGGTGGGACTCGCAACTTAATACCAGCGAGATGTTCTGGATAGATATCTCAAGGTGGATGATTAGTAGTAGATGCAGATAGATTTCGGTCTACTTGCCTTGACGTACCGCCCATGCTTTGAACCTCTATCTTTCTTGTAACATAGTTAGCATTGGTTTGCGCACATAATTCTGTCAATTGCCCAGCTGTAATTCGTTCACCTCACATAGCTGTTTTATCGTCTTTTGGGAGAGAGACATCACTAGTGAACATCATGGGACCCCGGTCCATATTACCATCATTGATCACATCCGCTATTTACTTTCAGCTTTTACTTATTACTTACTATTTGCAGCATTACCTATCACTATTATCACTTACGTTTGATCCTTTGTAAACTACAAGGCCCGAGGGATTGACAACCTCTCTGTACTCGTTGGGAGCAAAGTTATTTGTATCTGTGTGCAGGTCCACGTTGATTGCTAATATCTGGCGCCGTTAGCAGTTGACACCTTCTTGTTGAAACTGGGAGTCTCAGGGAAATCGATCCTTGGTATCTTTGCCAAGGGAAAACTTCCGCTACACTGCATCTCAAACCTTCCACTTGGGGTAACCAACGAGGGGCGCGAAGCCATCAAGCAAAGTTTTCTGGCGCCGTTGCCGGGGACTCCACTCTTCAAGATAGGGGAGTTGCATGCTATCTTTTACCTTTGCTTTTTAGTCTTGTTAGTTTACCTTTCAGTTTTTGCTTTAGTATCTTTTATCGAAAATCACAAAAATAGTTATCTTGCTTGCTTGCTACTATGGGTTCCACCGAGAACACCAAGTTGTGTGACTTCACTAGTCACAACAACGATGACTTTATCTGCACACCTATCACTACACCTGCCACTTCAGCACCTTCGTATGAAATTAAACCTGCTTTACTGAACTTAGTTATGAAAGATCAATTCTCCGGTGCTGGAGATGATGTTGCTTTACACTTAAACAATTTTGTTGAACTCTGTGATATGCAAAAGTACTGAGAAGTAGATGTGAACTTTATCTCTAGAAACAATTTTAATAACAATGCTTATAGGAGTAATTTTGGTAGCAATCCTAGACCGTTGCCCTCTAATTCTTATGGGAACAACAATGCTCATCCTAGCACCAAGAACTCCACTACTGAACTAGAGATTATGCTTAAAGATTTCATCACTACGCAAAAAGCCTTTAATAATAGTGTAGAAGAAAAACTAAACAAACTAGATGATCTCTCTTTGAAGGTAGACAATTTAGCCAATGAGGTAGAATTGTTTAAAATTAGAACTTCTCCTCTTGAGGAGAGGAAGGTCACTCCTATGAATGCTATTCAAGTGCAAATTAATGAAAATATTAGGATGATGGCTAAACTTAAAGAGAAATGGGCTAGAGAAAGGGAGGAAGAAGATAGAATTAAGAGCCTTCCTACCCACCACACTGTTGCTACTATCCAAGTTGTTGAGGATATTAAAACTGTTAGCACCCAATGCACTCCTGGTCCCAATGGACCTATTAATGGTGATGCTATGACTATAGAAACTACCAAACAAGTGAACCTAAAGGACACCACTACCACCTTACTTGATAGTAGTGACCTTGATTTTGATAATTGCACTCTTACCGAAGTTATTGATTTCCTTCACAAGATGTCTAGAGATCCCCGCACTAGCACGCTTAACCTTGCCTTCACAGAGCATATCACTAATGCTCTCATCAAAGCTAGGGAGGAGAAACTTAGAGTAGAAGCCTCCATACCTAGAAAGCTAGAAGATGGTTGGGTTCCTATGATTAAAATTAAATTGAATAACTTCTCTTGCTATGCTTTATGTGATGTTGGAGCTAGTACCTCCGTTATGCCCAAAAGAATATATGATATGCTTAAATTGAAACCTTTTGATTCTTGTTCTTTTGGTGTTCGTCTCGTTGATTCTTCCATAAAGAAACCTTTGGGGAGGATCGACGATGTTCTTATCATTGTCAATGACAATTATGTTCCCGTTGATTTTACTATTATGGACATTGAATGTGAACCTTCGTGTCCAATTATTTTGGGACGTCCTTTTCTACGCACCATTGGTGCTATCATTGACATGAAAGAGGGGATTATAAAATTCCAATTTCCTCTCAAGAAAGGGATGGAACACTTCCCTCGAAAGAAGATTAAGTTACCTTTTGAGTCCGTTGTATGGGCTAGCTATTCTTTTACTCTTGATAAAACTTGATCTCTTTGCATTATGCCTAGCTTAAAGGCATAAAAGAAAGCACTTTTGGGAGGCAGCCCACATGAATAAATTTTTTATTTTGCTTTTGTTGTGTCTTGATGTTGTTACTACAGTAGCATCATCATTGTATCTTTGCTTTTCAACTTTGTGCCAAGTGTAGCCTCTGATTGCAAGAAAATTCAAAAGTTGTGACGTGCTGTCCAGGAAACAGATTCTGTCCTTGGATAGAAAAATTCGTATAAAATCACCAGATCATCTTTTTGGTCTGAATTTTATCGACAGCGTGCTCTATACAATTGTCTTTCGTGCGTCTGTTTTGTGTTTTTTATTAGAGTTGCAGAAGTGCCCCGAAAAAATCATTTACTACCTGCTGTTCTGTTTTTCACAGATTCTGTCCTGTTTTGCCTTTCCTTCATTTTGCAAACCTTGAGCTTGCTTTTTCTTTGCAAAAACCTTTTGGCAATCTTGAGAAACAGTAGACCTTCAAGAATATCCTTATTTCCAGCAAGGAACAATTATTTTATTATGGGTACTAACCTCGCTAATCAGATTATGATGAGTTATGTATTAAGGGAGTTTTCAAGTGTGCAAGGGAAGATGATAAAAAGATTCAGGAGTGTCAAGCGCTCAAGCTTGGGGATGCCCCCGTGCACCCCCAAGAAATATTCAAGGAGACTCAAGCGTCTAAGCTTGGGATGCCCCCGTGCATCCCCTTCTCCATCAACATTATCAGTTCGTCTTTCGTTCCACTATATTTTTATCACTTCATGTGTTATGTGCTATGCTTGGAGCGTCTTGCTTTTAGTTTTCCTTTTTAGTTCTCTTTAGCTTTTCATAACGAGTCGGAACTCAGCTTTCTTTGTGTGGGAGAGAAACACGCTCCACTTCTACCTAGAACATAACATAGAATTTTCATGTTTATCTTTGCTGTGTGTGTTCTTTGTCTTTCAATAGCTACTATCATGTTTAGCTTTTAGTTTTCATGCTTATCTTTTTAAAGAGCTTTTGTTTAGTTGGTTGCTTGAACTCTCTTTGTTCATCATGATTATCTTATTAAGAGAGTTTGCTTCTGTTGCATGGTTGATATGTCTATGATAAAAATGCTACGTGCATAATGGTGCTTAGTAGTTCATGTTTTCTTATGGTTAGTCTCAAATAGCTAGGGGGTTCCCAATGTGTTATTGGAATACCAACATGATTTGTTTGCCTATGATGTGGTATGGTTTAGTAATATCTTTCTTCAATAATTTATTTTGATTGACTTGGCGTATGCTCACGCATATTTAAGACTCTAAAGAAAGTCTGTCAAGCCTTGGTGATCTTTTATTTTAGAGTAGCGATATAACTTCCATGCCTGATTCAATGTTGCTTTGTCGCTCTGCATGATTATGACCGTCATTGCTCTCTTAGTTGGTCGCTCCCAGTCTTTTGCTAACCTCCACCTGTACTAACCAGACTGACTGCTTGTGCATCCAAATTCTTTTAAACCAGTTATGCCATATGAGTCCACCATACCTTCCTACATGGTATTTACCTGCCATTCCTAACGGAGACTTTCATGTACCATCTCGAAATTATTCAAAAAGAAAAAAAATGCATTCCTATTTTGTGCCTCTGTTTTAAGTCCATGAGGAAGTAGTAGTTAATTCATGATCTTTTTAAGTTGGACAAGCTTCACCCCGGGATTGCATGTCTAATGTGCAAACCCATAACACGAGAAGGAACTGGCATTGAGTGCGCCCGGCTCAAAATTAATATAACAAACAAACCCTCCTTCACGCTTTGTTCATGAGAAATCAGAAAACTTTGGCAGTGATAAACAAAGGAGATTAAGAGGATGTGATCGTCCTCATTCGGGAGCCGTTCCTCGAAACTTGTCCATCTCAAGAAGTGATTGAGTTATCTGCTAGCATTCGTTGACGAAACATGCATGATCTAAGAAAAAAATAATTATTACTTCTGTTTTTAAAAACAAGAGCTCTGGTACATGCTTTGTCTTTGTTTCCGACTACGGGTTTTCAACCTTGCCAGCAAATGCCACGGTTCGAGAGTCTCCACCTTCTTTTAAAGCACCAACTACTGAGAGCATGATTGCCATTCTGAGTGTAATGTGCATTGTCCCAAAGTAGCATTGTCTTTTGCATGATTATGATATCGTTTATTTTGAAATCATTGTATCTAGTCATCACTTAAACCTTGGAGGTGCCCCTGCATTTATGTTTTGCTTCACTAAAGGGGGCAAGCGAGATATCACTTTATCATATTTGCACACCATGCTCATTACAAATCTATTTGATGTTTTAGTACCATATTGTAAAACTTTCAGTTCTTTGTAATTTTCTCATGAGGCAACTTAATTACTACAGATTCATTGTCTTAGTAAGCTTTTGTCATATGACTATGAAAATTCCTATATGGTAAATAGCATGTCACCACATAAATTATTCTTGTTATCATTTACCTACTCGAGGACGAGCAGGAATTAAGCTTGGGGATGTTGATACGTCCAAAACGTATCTATAATTTCTGCTTGCTCCATGCCTCTTTTGGGTGATATTGCTATTATATTTATACACTTCCATACACTTTTGATCATATTTGGACTAACCTATTAACTCAGTGCACCCCAGTGCCAGTTTCTGTTTTCTGCTGTTTTTGTATTTCAGGTTTTCCCATTACGAGAACTGCCAGAAAAATCCCGGAAAAATTATATAAAAAATCAGCGTTCCAGAAGCTTCCCAACAGCCAAAGTACAGCCGTTGGGGGGCCACCAGGGCTCCAGGCGCCCTGGTGGCGCGGCCCCCCTGGCCGCGTCGGGGGGGCGCCTGGGCCCCCCGAGCCTCTGCTGATGCCCCCCTTTGGCATATATTTATATCGTGTCCCGAAACCCTCGAGACGGGAACCCTTTTTCGCGATCTCATCTCTGTTCCGCCGCCGCCGCCGCTTCCAAGATCGGGAGCACCAGGAGAACTCTTCTCGGCACCCTGCCGGAGGGGAGGATCACCACCGGGAGCCTCCCCACCACCATGGACGCCTCCCGGACGAGTTGTGAGTAGTCTCCCTTGGACCATGGGTCCATGACCAGTAGCTATGTGATGTTCTCCTCCCGTTCTTGTGCTTCACTAATTAGTCCTCGTGAGCTGCCCTACATGATCGAGGCACGTATGTAATCCTTATGCTGTTGCTATGTTGAGTTTGGTGGGATCCGATGGATTGTGAGATTATGTTCAGATTGTGTTTGAGTAATATATTTGAGCTACCTCTTTTATATTTATGTTCATAAGTAATTCTTGCATGTTCTCCGTTGTTATTTATTGCTTTGGCCAAGTAGTAGGTAGTGACTCCAAGAGGGAACGTTATGCTTGATTGTGGGTTCATGCCCCTCAATGATTAGCTTGAGTGACAGAAACATGAGTCTAGGGGATGTGCTGTTGCCACATGGGGGAAAACAACGGTGCTTGTGCCCGCGGGTGCAAGGATTGTTTACATTATGCAAAGTTCTTTTAATGCAGTTGTCTGTTGCTTTGAGTTTACACTATGGGTGGGACTCGCAACTTAATACCAGCGAGATGTTCTGGATAGATATCTCAAGGTGGATGATTAGTAGTAGATGCAGATGGATTTCGGTCTACTTGCCTTGGCGTACCGGCCATGCTTTGAACGTCTACCTTTCTTGTAACATAGTTAGCATTGGTTTGTGCACATAATTCTGTCAATTTCCCAGCTGTAATTCGTTCACCTCACATAGCTGTTTTATCCTCTTTTGGGAGAGAGACATCACTAGTGAACATCATGGGACCCCGGTCCATATTACCATCATTGATCACATCCGCTATTTACTTTCAGCTTTTACTTATTACTTACTATTTGCAGCATTACCTATCACTATTATCACTTGTGTTTGATCCTTTGTAAACTACAAGGCCGGAGGGATTGACAACCTCTCTGTACTCGTTGGGAGCAAAGTTATTTGTATCTGTGTGCAGGTCCACGTTGATTGCTAATATCTGGCGCCGTTAGCAGTTGACACCTTCTTGTTGAAACAGGCAGTCTCAGGGAAATCGATCCTTGGTATCTTTGCCAAGGGAAAACTTCCGCTACACTGCATCTCAAACCTTCCACTTGGGGTAACCAACGAGGGGCGAGAAGCCATCAAGTGGCCGAGGCGTGCGGCACGTCAGGGGCGGTCTCCCGGCGCTCCTGATGCTGCTGCTCTGCTCCTGCACAAGTCAACAAACACGATATTAGCAAGAAAAGAAGAACACCCACGCGCGCGCCACAGCAGAAGATGCACTGCACTTACGCCGGGGTCTGCGCTGGGGGCTGCTCTGGAGAACAGTTGCCGGGTCCGGCAAGCTCGTCTCAAGCGCACCCCCTACAGTCGCGGTGGGCCCGTCCTCGATGACGATCAGCGGGACCTTGGCCCTCTTCGCTGCCCTCTGGGCCAGAGTTCTGAAAAGAAGAACAGGTTCAGAGTTAGGCAAAAGAGATACAAGACAAGAAAATCAAAGAAACACAAAGATTGCGAAGACTCACTCTTCTTCCTCCTCGTCGGAGCTCAGCGCGGAGAAGTCAAAATCCGGCTCGCGCGTCCCTGCGCGAGGAGGCGGAGGAGTGGGTCCCCTCGGCCGCTTGGCGGGAGCAGGGACGGTGGTCTGGGAAGACCCCACTCCGGTTGCCGCCGAGGCACGGGGGACAGCGGGAACAGGGGCGCCGGTCCGGGAAGACCCCCCTCCTGTTGCCGCTGAAGCACAAGGAGCTCCTGTGGCGGCCTTGCTTGCCGCAGTAACGCGCGTCGCGTGGCGCTGCGGCTGTTGGCCCGTTTGCCGCCCCGTCACATCCGCGGCCTTGCGGAGGCGTCTTCTCGGTGGAGCTGGAGGACTTGCTGGTGGTGGCGAGCTGCTCGAGGAGGAAGAAGAGGAGCCAATCTCCAGTGAGCCGCTCGAGTCCTCGGCAAGCTCACTGGACCCGGCACCCTGCTCGGCGGTCCAGCTCGACTCTACGCCCTGCTCGACGGGCTCGTTTGTCCCGGCAAGTTGCCCGGAGAGCTTCCCCGCCTTGCGGAGCTCTTCCTCCTCGGCAAGACTTGTCGCTTCCGCTACCTCCGCCTCCTCCACCGTGTACCAGAACTCGCCATCGGCCCTGGCTGCTGCTGCCTCTTCTAGTCTTGTGGCAATGTATGCCATCTCCTGGTCGGTGGTGTCGCGGGTGAGGCTTTTCTTCTCGTCAGGATCGACTGACTGCTCCACCAAGTTGTCGAAGAATGTCTGCACAACTTCATCGGAAGGTTCTTGCCAAGTTGGGTCGATCCCGTGGGAATCGCACACCGGCATCACTGCACGGATGGCGCTGAGCGCAGAGCTGTTGCACAATGGAACTACGCCCGGCGGCAACGTAAACCACTCAGGATGGGCGGAGTCGTACTTGAACAACGCCTGGAGCATTGCGTTGAGCTCCAGGACGGTGAAATTCCAATTGAGGCCCGGGCGCAGCCTCATGATGTCTGCCACGTTCTCGAACTCCCAAGCAGCCCTCTTCCTCTCCTGCAAGGCAGCGATGCGGCGGCGGAGGAAGTATGCTCCTATTGCGCCCACAGTGAGCTTGGTGTGCCTGAGGCGAAGGATTCGGGTAGTGGCAATCTTCAGTCTGCTATCCTCCGGGGCCAAGTCGCTCCAGTCGTTGCCGCGCACTACTGCGGCTTGGTGCCGGGAAGTGAATGGCTGCGGGTCATCTTCTACAATCCAACACTAGTTGGCTCTCCACTCGTCCCATTTGCCGCGGAGCTCTCCCGTCAAGTACTCTTCCTTCTTATGGGTCCTAGAGATCCAAGAGATTCCGCCAGACAAAGGCGACCCTGCCTCGACTCGGGGCGTGAAGTAATGGTGGAAAAGAGCTACATTGGGGTAGACTCCGACAAAGTTTTCGCACAGATGTGCGAAAACGGCCATGGTCAAGATAGCATTGGGGGTGAAGTCAAGGAGATGAAACCCGTAGGTATTCATAATATCGCAAAAGAATTTGGAATAGGGCGGGCAGAGCCCGCAGTAGAAGAACAAGGCAAAGAAGGCGTAGCCGTTCGGGAACATATCGCAGGCTACGGCGGGGAGTACCTTGGTGCGCGGATGCACCTTCGTCTCCCTCGCCCAGAAGAGGTAAAAGGTATCCCTCAGCTCCTCCGCGCTAAGCTTTGGCGGGAAGACTGCCATCTTCTTCCGCATTGCTGCTAGCCGCAGCGCCTCGGCGGACTTCGCGGCGGCCTTCGCGGACTTCCCCTTCTCGCCTTTCGGAGCCATGGCGGGGACGGAGGGGGAGGTCGACGGCGCTGGTGACGCTGGTGGCGATGGAGGGCGGAGCGCTGCTCTCTTTCGGCCAACGCGAAGGAAGGGAGCGGCGGGGGTTTCTGAGGATTGAAGAAGCAATGGGCGAATGGAAGGAACTGCCCCTGTTTCCCCTGCTTTTAAGGGGAAAGAGGGGGACGTTCCACATTTCCCATTAAAGAAACAGGCCATGATCTCTCCCACGACGCCGCGATTGACGCGTGCCGTTAAGGGAGGGCGCGGTGGATACGGCGTGCCGCGGGCCGCGCGTGGCCATGCACTGTTTTTGGGCCTGGCCCAACCGCGCTCTGCACCGTGTCTGGCCCAGGCCCGGGGGCTCCTATCGGTGTACTAAAGTAGGGGTACCTTAGTATCCCGAACTTGTGCACGGGCAGTTGCAGCGTCCCACGGCAGGGCTTGCCAGGCGACCGCCAAGACCCCTCGTGGTTCCACTGGAGCCATTCAAGAACAAAGTATCCAAGTCCAGAAGACAAGACCCCGGCAAGAGGAGCTTGCCGGGAAGGCCACTCAAGGCGCAAAATCACTCAAGACACGAGACCCCGGCGAGAGCAGCTTGCCGGGAAGGCCAACCAAGGCACCTCTAGAGAGCTTGCCGCGACGCGCCACGCGTCCCGGCAAGGCCCGGTGAGCGACAAGCTCCCAGGCGCGACAAGCTAACCACCGCGGCAAGACACTTATCGCGGCAAGCTTCCATTCAGTTCCCACGCTCCAGCTCCTCCACCCACGTGTCGCCCTAGGACCCTTCCAGGCGCACGTGGCGGAAGGCTGTGCAGCCAGGGGAACACGGTGGCAAGCGGCGATGACGAGGCTACCGTCGTGGCGGACGGTGGCGCTCCTGACGGCCACTTTTTGCACTGTTTGGGGCGACGGCGACGGGCATTCAATGCCCTTGTCCCCTGCCGTCAGAGTTAGGTACGGGGCACTATGCAAACACTGTTCCAACTACCACCTTTTTTACATTTTTACCTCCATCTGTGTTGCCACCTGTCGGTGACCCCTTTGACCTATAAAAGGAGGCCCATGCGCAACGTAGAAGGGGTTCCGATCATCGATCACTCTCCACGCTCGGTCTTGTTAGCGTTTAGAGTGTACTGTTGCTCTCCTCGCTCCCGAGCCAAGAACTCAATAACAAACCAAAGCAGGAGTAGGGTTTTACGCATTCGTGCGGCCCGAACCTGGGTAAACTGCTCGCGTGCTTGCCTCGATCTGCTCTTTGTGCATCCTCCGCCCCCTTCCGTACCGAGAAAGGGGCTCCGGTCCCATAGGTGTTCGTGGGCGATCAGTTTCCCCGACACACCGGTTTAACATAAAGTGTTGTAAACCTCAAAAAGAGAAAATTTATCAAATAAAAGCATGGGAAGACGCAATATATGATGATGTAGTGTATGATTAAGAGGGTTTAAGCTATGGTTCGGATATGACCAGAGCCCCCAAGTACTCATAATTGTGGCATTGCGCCGATCAAGAGGTGTAGCTATGGTTCGAATACGACCAAGCCCCCAAGTGATTTCCCTGGTGCCCTTATGCATATCAGGAGGTGTAACTATGGTTCGAACCCATAGCCCCAAAGTGATTTCCCTGGTGGCCTTCTGCCTATCAAGAGGTGTAGCTGTGGTTCGGATACGACCAAGCCCCCAAGTGATTTCCCTGGTGCCCTTATGCATATCAAGAGGTGTAGCTGTGGTTCGGATACAACCAAGCCCCCAAGTGATTTCCCTGGTGCCCATAATGCCTATCAAGAGGTGTGACTATGGTTCGAACATAGCCCCAAGTGATATTGTTAGCTGTGCTCAAGGGATACCCATGTTTGAGTTGTGCTGTGCAGCAAACTCTCTTTGGCCGCTTATGATAATATTGGCTTGATAGCCGGATTACCGAAGTAATCAGAGCTGTGCTCTTATGATAATATTGGCTTGATAGCCGGATCAAAAAGGGTAGTGAAAGTGCAACTAATCCCCGGGTGGTTTTGGTAATTAATAACAACATATATGTCATTGAACTAATAGTTACTTGAGAATCATTTCAGAGAGTTCAGTGATATGGGTATGGCAAGGACTGAAGAAGTGGACCCCCCAAAATGCTAAGGCAAGCATTGGCAAAAGCTCAAGACTCCATTTTTGGTTTAGTGATCCAAGATCACATTGAGTCCATAGGAAAAGCCAATACTATTAAAAGGGGATGAGGTTATGATGATGATCTGGTTGCTCAAGTGCTTAGTGATACATCTCCTAAACTATCAGCAACTTTCACTGCCATAGACACTCATAAGTAGTCTCGGTCCCACCGATATTCCAAACTCAGTCACACCGAGATGAACCACCTCAGCCATAAGCCAAACCCTAGTAAACTCGGATTTTCCGATTCTGAACTCGGTCTCACCGAAACATGAGTTGCCAAGTTTCTGTAACCTTCTGTCATCAAATCGGTGTCACCGAGATGATGAAGTCGGTCCCACCGAAACTGGCATGCTCTTGTCATTGCACGAATCGGACTAACCGAGATTTTATATTCGGTCCCACCGAAAATCCCAACGTTCACATTATTTGAACTATCGGTCTCACCGAGTTGTCCACTTCGGTCCCACCGAGATTGCTCAAATGTGTGTAACGGTTGGATTTTGTGTGGAGGCTATTTATACCCCTCCACCCCCTCTTCATTCGTGGAGAGAGCCATCAGAAAGAACTACCACTCCTACCTTACATTTCTGAGAAGAGAACTACCTACCCTTGTGTTGAGATCAAGTTGCTCCACTCCCACCATATGAAGCTTGATCTCTAGCCTTCCCAAGTTGCTTTCCACTCAATCCTTTCATCCACCACAGCCAAATCAGTGAGGAGAGTTGAGTGTTGGGGAGATTATCATTTGAAGCACAAGAGCAAGGAGTTCATCATCATCTACAACATCTATTACCTTTTGGAAGGTGGTGCCTCCTAGATTGGTTAGGTGTCGCTTGGGAGCCTCCGTCGTCGAGATGTGGAGTTGAACCAAGAAGTTTGTAAGGGCAAGGAGATCGCCTACTTCGTGAAGATCTACCCCGAGTAAGGCTAGCCCTCCGTGGGCGTAGGCCATGATGGAATAGACAAGGTTGCTTCTTCGTGGACCCTTCGTGGGTGGAGCCCTCCGTGGACTCGCGCAGCCGTTACCCTCCGTGGGTTGAAGTCTCCATCAACGTGGATGTACGATAGCGCCACCTATCGGAACCACGGGAAAAATCACCGCGTCTCCAAAATTGCGTTTGCTCTTCTCCACCTCTCTTTACTACATGTGCAATTTACTTTCCGCTGCCTATACTCTAGAATTGCATGTGTAGGGTGATGCTTGACTTGATCATAATTGTGAATCTGCCAAAAACTGTTCTTTGTCAAAAGGCAGAATTTTTATATTGACAAGTAGTCTAACCACCCCCCCCTCTAGACATACTTTCGATCCTACTAGTGGTATCAGATCTTTGGTCTCCATTGTATTGGTTTCCATTGCATTGGACTCCATAAGCTTGGTTTCACAACCTAGGAGAGTATGGCGTCTAGTGAGGGTAATTTTCGTAGAGGTCCTTACTTTGATGGTACAAATTTTGCTAGTTGAAAGCATAAAATGAAAATGCATATTCTTGGTCATAACCCAGCCGCATGGGGCATTATTTGTGTTGGTATGCAAGGTGAATTCTTCGAGGAAGGAAAAGTTCCGGATCGTGAAGCTACACCGGAAGAATTGCGGATGTTGCAAAACAATGCTCAAGCTTGTGACATTCTCTTCAATGCCTTGTGTCCCGAGGAGTTCAACAAAATCAGCCGTGTTGAGAATGCAAAAGAGATTTAGGATACTTTGGTTGAAATGCACGAAGGTACCGAGTTCGTGAAGGAATCAAAGCTAGATATTCTTCAAGGTCAACTTGCAAGTTCAAGATGAAGGATGGTGAAGGAGTCGCTGAAATGTACTCTAGGCTTGCTCTCATCACAAATGAGATTGCCGGCTTAGGAAGCGAAGAAATGACCGACCGATTCATCATCAAGAAGATTCTCAGAGCTTTGGATGGAAAGTATGACACCGTGTGCACTTGGATCCAAATGATGCCAAACTACAAGACTCTCAAGCCAACCGAAGTCATTGGAAGAATTGTTGCTCATGAGATGACACTTAAGGATAAGGAAGAGCTTCACAACATGTCAAGTGGTGCTTACAAAGCTACAAGTGATGCCCCCACAACCTCAAGTGACAAGTTAGTTTCCAATGAAGAGATAAGCGTAATGGTCACTTCAACAAATTCTACAAGAATAGAGGCAAAGAGAGAAGCTCAAAGTCTAGATCATATGATGAAAAGAGATCTTCTAGTCGTGATCGAAACTGCTACAATTGTGGAAGACCCGGACACTACTCAAATGAGTGTACGGCTCCCCACAAGAGAAGAGAAGAATCTCCAAGAAGAAGAAGCTCAAGAGATGAGTCACCTCGGAAAGAGAGAAGGAGTAGAGATGATCGTTATGAACGAAGACCCTCTCGGAGAAGCAAGGATTCGGAGAGGAAAGACAAGTCATCAAGGAGCTACACAAGAAGAAAACATCAAGCTCATGTAGGTGAATGGGTCTCCGGCTCCGACTCCGACAATCAATCCAAAGGAAGCTATCACTCCGACTCCGACTACAGTCAAGATGAAGGTGTTGCCGGTCTTGCTCTCGTATCCTCCAACTCCAACTCCTACGACTTATTTGATTCACCAAATGAGGGAATTGGAAGATCCTTCATGGCTAAAGGCCCCAAGGTATCACACCCTGAATTCATTCACTTCGATAGTGATGAGGATGACTTGCTTGGTGAAGATGAGCTCTTGCATGATAAATCCAGTGAGCCTAGTAACGATGAACATGCTAGTAGTCTTTATAGTCGAGAAGAGTCGAATGACAATGCTATGAAGGAGATTGAGCGTCTAACTAAAGAACTAAACACTCTTAAGTTAGCTCATGAAACAACTCAAGAAGATCATAGAGAGCTCCTAAGATCTCATGAGAAGCTACGCTTCGAGAAGCTCACTCTAGAGCAAGAACATGAGTTTCTAAAAGCAATCAATGACGATCTTCGAAAGAAGAGTTCTTCATATCTTGCCAAACGACTTCTCTTGTCTAATTTCTTGCCACCCATTAAGACTAAGCATGACAAGCATAAGAAAAATTCTTCCTCTAGCAGTAACAATAACCATGCTAAATCCAATGTTGTTGCTTCTAGTACTTCTGTTGATTCCACTAACAATGTTTCAAGCCAAGTTACACTTGAGCAAGAGAATAGTTTATTGAAAGGGATCATAGAGAAAGGTGTCTACAAGAGCCTTGCCGGAAGCAAGAACTTTGAGGAAATTGTTCGCAAGCAAGGAAGGCACCGGAAGAATCAAGGAATTGGTTTTGAGCGAAAGTTCAACGCCGAAGGTGTTGAGTGGGAAGAAGGACAATATCCTACTCCACAGTTTGTTCCTCAAAAGGAGAAGTATGATCCTACTTCTTCCAATGTGGAACAAGCTCAAGATGACCTTCCACCACAAGACCACAAGCTAAAAGGCAAGGACAAGCTTCAAGAGGAGATTGATGCATTTGTTGAAGCACCTCAAGCCATGGTCAAGTGGGTTCCCAAGGAAACGTCAAGTTCTACTTCGTCAAGCTCAACTACAACCCCAAGGATTCCCATCAAGATAATGTGTATCCCGAAGAAGAAGAACTAGAAAGTTCTTGAGGGTGACTTCGCCAACATACTTCACTCACATTCATTTTGGCAAAAACTTGTGCAATCAACTTCCACATCGTGCACTAGTTCATGGAGTCACAAACCCTCTTGTTGGTAAGTCAAGGGACAAGGTAATCATTGCTTTCATGGACATCATCTATTGTGAACGTCAATCTATGTCCATGGATATCCGTGTTTGTTCCTTGTGGGACTAACCCATGTAGGTATTGAAAGTGCCCGAATCCAAAGGATAGCTCCCAACTCTTGATGATCTTCATCAACATTGAGCATCCACATCTTCAACATCTACATGAAGTCTTCTACGACAACCCAAGGTTAGTTTGACCCTTTAAAATGGGTTCTCACATCTAGGGGGAGCTTTGCTCTAAAAATTGAGCTAAAGCATCTTCAAATGATGTGAACACATCAATGCTTTATGTAAAAGTGGTAACCCCACTTGTGCTTAAACGATGAGTATGACCTATGATCAAATGTTCTCATTTGGCTCCTAAGTCAATATATGACCTAGTCATCGACAAATTGTGTGTTAGTTGCTAGAGTTTTGGTTGTGCATGTTTGACACATATTTCATTTGCTATCTTATTGTGTGAGCATGTTGGATGCATGATTTTATCCATTCAAGGACATCCATTTGTTGTTTTGGTCGTTTTGAGTTTTCTGACCAAATGGATGGACAAGAATGCCTAAGTACCTCCCCTAGCTATCTATGCTTTCTTGTCTCAAATTCTATTCATGCTTACATCACAAATTTTGAACAAGTCATTTTCGGACCCTCTGGGTGAGGAGCACTCGGAGCCACCGATCCGTCAAGGGCTAATTTCCAAAACCTTCTAATTGATTTCGGTCAGACCAACTCACTCAAACTCGGTCGAACCGAAAGCATTTAGACTGATCTAGGTTTTCATCTCGGTGAAACCGAGTTGTGATTTTCGGCGTGACCGAAGTGCATAACTGCCTAGCAGTTATCTATCTCGGTGCCACCGAGTTTTACAACTCGGTCCCACCGACAGCGAAGGGGTATATATTCCGAGGGCCGCGCGCGTTGATTCCTCCTTCAAACGTTTCGCCCCCACACCCCTTGCTGCCGTCACCTTGGTCTCCGGATCGTCGCCGTCGTCGCCTGTGCGCCCTCGCCGCAGGTCTCCGTCGCCGTCAACGGCCATCTCCTCCGCGCCGTTGCCGCCGTAGAAAAACTCCACCAAGTTAGGGTGAGTTTTGATCCCACTCGTGCTCCCATCTCCGATTCAATGCACGTTTGGATTGCCTAGTATCTTGCCACGATTGAAATCCTCCTGTACACCAGATTGGTTCGTTTGAACTAGATTCGAGTAAAAGTTTTAGGGTTAGGTTTCCGCGGAACACTTCTCGGTGAGACCGATTTTATATTTTCGGTATGACCGATTTGGCCTATGGCCATTGCACCGCACCCTTCGGTCCAACCGAGTTGTGCAAAATCGGTGTGACCGAAATGAAGATTCTGTGAAACCCTAGTGTTTTCGGCAGGACCGAAACCCACTTCGGTCAAACCGAAAGTGGTGTGCCAAGCTCCTGTTTAACACTTCGGATTCACCGAACCTTAAACTCGGTCTGACCGAAATGTCTTCTGTGAAAACTTAATACTAGAATTTGAACTCATTTTTTTTGCAAAAACTTCTGTATTTTGTGATGACTCTTCTTCTCTGTCTACACCTTATCTATTCACAGGTTGTCAGCCATGTCAGATGCCAGTGACAGTGAGAACAGGTCAGAGACACCCATTACAGACATTCCAGAGGCAGGCACTAGTCCTGATCCTAGTAGCTCATCTGATGATGGTGAGAGGAGTACACCAAGTGGCATGCCTCCTGCAGCCACCAGAGCTAGAAAGAAGAGGAATTCAGATGATGAGGATTCAGATTTTGTTGTTGAGGAAGAGGTGACCTCAAAGCCTAAAAGGAAGGTTGTTGCCAAAGAGCAACAAGATCAACAATCTAAGAAGGGCACCAGCAAAGTCAAGCAGTCAACTGTTGCTAAGAAGCTGAATTTGGGAGAGGCAGCTGCAAGCAAAGTGAAGAAAACCACCAAGAGAAAGAGGATAGTGCATGTGTCAGGAGCTAGAGCAGATATGTATATTGATCCTCATGCAGATGCAGAAGTAGAGGATGAGGATGAGGAAGCACCCCAGCCTCCTCCTCAGAAGCCGAAGCTCATGGGTGATGCCATTAAGGCTGGAGCCACATCAAAGCCCAAGAAATCTGCTCCAGCTAAGGCAGCTCCAGCAAAGCCTGCTGCCAAGCCCAAGAGGACCATCAGAAACATTCCAGCGTCTGAAAAGAACAAGGATGATGTGCCACCAGCTGAGTCTGACGATGAAGGACCAGTTTTACTGAAACTTCGTCCAAAACTGCCACTCCATAATGATGCTCATCCTCAAGCTGAGGATATGAAGGCAAGGAAAGATAGAGGTCTCAGGCTATGGAGACAAACTGACACATATGCCGTGAGGAGAAGAACTGCTGTAGATCCCAAATTTCACACCAGAGAGCAGCAGGACTTCTATGAGACCGTGCTGATGGACAAGAAGCCCATAGTCGCAGACACCAGATATGTTGACTGGAAGTACATTGACAGCGAAGAGCACAGAGATTTCTTTCCACATGTGCATGAAAGTTTCACTGCATGTGAAGTTGCAGATTTTGTAGGTCAGAAATTGACCAGTTGGAACGATGAGATGATAATGCAATTTTATGCCACAGCTCACTTCTACCCTGATGGAAAGATTATGTGGATGACTGAAGATCAAAGGTTTTCTTCTTCTGTTGAAGAATGGGCAGAAATTATGAATGCTCCAGTGCAACGAGAAGATGATATTGATGTATATGGGATTCCAAAGAAGAATCATGAATCCATGAAAAACATGTACAAAGAGGTTCCAGCAGAGGATTTGGAAATCTGGAAGCTCGGCTCAGTCTACCATCTCCAGGCAGGCTTACCTACCACTAATACCATTTTGAGGCATACCTTGATGCCCAAATCTGGATATGATCGCATGATCAGAGGATACTCTATCAACATGCTGCACATACTTGATGAGAGAGCACCTTTCAAGGTGATGGACTTGATGGTAGAGACCATTAAGAGGACTGCAGCTGACCAGAAAAGGTCATGTGGATTTGCCCCGCAGATTCAGATGCTTATCAATGCCAAGTTTGGCACGGGCACATTCTTGTTGGATAGAGAACATTTACCGTTGCAGCCAGAGCATGAAGACAATGTTGTTGTGATGGATGAGGAGGATCCGAAATCTGTTGAAGGTCAAGCCAAGATCGCAGCTGCTAAGAAAGCCAAAGCTGACAAGGAAGCAGCAGCAGCAGCAGCAGCTAAACCAAAGAGTTTTGGAGAGCAAATTCTTGAAGCTACTCAAAGGATTGAACAACGCCTGGCCAGCATTGAACAGTCTCAGGAGAGCTTAGAGAGGATTGTTGACGAGAAGATCCACGCTCTGGACGTGAAGCTGACTGAAGTACAAGTGACCGTCAACAAGCTCGAGGCAGACATTGAGGAAGCAAAGCAGGACAAGGCAGAGCTCATGCGTGAGTTGCAGGATGACTTAGTCCAGGATTCTCATCGACTGACTACTCCGGTTCCCAAAGGATCCCGATCAGCTGCTATTCCACTGACTGACACTAGGACTACAGCTTCAGCACCTCACATAGTTCCAGCAGTTGCTCCTACTCCAGCTCCAGCTCCAGTGTCCACTCCTCCAGCACAGACATCAGCTGAAGTCTTCGCCGATGCTGTCATATCCACTCCGACATCAACCCAGACGGGAGCCGCCAGTAGAGTCCACAGTGACGCTTAGCTCTATGCTTTTTCGAACTTTTTGGTAACTTGTTGCCAAAGGGGGATAAATTGTATAGATCATAGGGCTTCGAGAGAGAGAGAGTGCTGTTGTCTTTGCGCTTTTGCTCTTTCGTTCTTTTGCGGTTTCTTTGAGATACTTTTGGTTTTCGAGACATTCAGTGTGTTTGATACTCCGTTTGATTCTACCTTAATGAGTGCTTGGTCGTACTATGCTTTAATGTGTGCTTAATGCTTATCATATGCCATTCCTATCTCGTATGACCATTTACTCATGTCTTGGTGATTGGGTCCATGCTGTTCATTCTTATCATTTTGTGCGCTCCACCAAGATGTATGTGACATGGAAGAGTGACCCATGATCCTAATCGATTGTGCATTTGCATTCAAACGCAAATCTTAAATAATGCACAAATTTAGGGGGAGCTCTTGCTTATCGCATACTTCTCAAAGCGACGATATTATTCATTGATTATATCCTTTGTCGAAGCTTTGATCTATATGTTGTCATCAATTACCAAAAAGGGGGAGACTGAAAGTGCAACTAATCCCCGAGTGGTTTTGGTAATTAATAACAACATATATGTCATTGAACTAATAGTTACTTGAGAATCATTTCAGAGAGTTCAGTGATATGGGTATGGCAAGGACTGAAGAAGTGGACCCCCCCAAATGCTAAGGCAAGCATTGGCAAAAGCTCAAGACTCCATTTTTGGTTTAGTGATCCAAAATCACATTGAGTCCATAGGAAAAGCCAATACTATTAAAAGGGGATGAGGTTATGATGATGATCTGGTTGCTCAAGTACTTAGTGATACATCTCCTAAACTATCAGCAACTTTCACTGCCATAGACACTCATAAGTAGTCTCGGTCCCATCGATATTCCAAACTCAGTCACACCGAGATGAACCACCTCAGCCATAAGCCAAACCCTAGTAAACTCGGATTTTCCGATTCTGAACTCGGTCTCACCGAAACATGAGTTGCCAAGTTTCTGTAACCTTCTGTCATGAAATCGGTGTCACCGAGATGATGAAGTCGGTCCCACCGAAACTGGCATGCTCTTGTCATTGCACGAATCGGACTAACCGAGATTGTATATTCGGTCCCACCGAAAATCCCAACGTTCACATTATTTGAACTATCGGTCTCACCGAGTTGTCCACTTCGGTCCCACCGAGATTGCTCAAATGTGTGTAACGGTTGGATTTTGTGTGGAGGCTATTTATACCCCTCCACCCCCTATTCATTCGTGGAGAGAGCCATCAGAAAGAACTACCACTCCTACCTTACATTTTTGAGAAGAGAACTACCTACCCTTGTGTTGAGATCAAGTTGCTCCACTCCCACCATATGAAGCTTGATCTCTAGCCTTCCCAAGTTGCTTTCCACTCAATCCTTTCTTCCACCACAGCCAAATCAGTGAGGAGAGTTGAGTGTTGGGGAGATTATCATTTGAAGCACAAGAGCAAGGAGTTCATCATCATCCACAACATCTATTACCTTTTGGAGGGTGGTGCCTCCTAGATTGGTTAGGTGTCGCTTGGGAGCCTCCGTCGTCGAGATGTGGAGTTGAACCAAGAAGTTTGTAAGGGCAAGGAGATCGCCTACTTCATGAAGATCTACCCCGAGTAAGGCTAGCCCTCCGTGGGCGTAGGCCATGATGGAATAGACAAGGTTGCTTCTTCGTGGACCCTTCGTGGGTGGAGCCCTCCGTGGACTCGCGCAGCCGTTACCCTCCGTGGGTTGAAGTCTCCATCAACGTGGATGTACGATAGCGCCACCTATCGGAACCACGGGAAAAATCACCGCGTCTCCAAAATTGCGTTTGCTCTTCTCCACCTCTCTTTACTACATGTGCAATTTACTTTCCGCTGCCTATACTCTAGAATTGCATGTGTAGGGTGATGCTTGACTTGATCATAATTGTGAATCTGCCAAAAACTGTTCTTTGTCAAAAGGCAGAATTTTTATATTGACAAGTAGTCTAATCACCCCCCCTCTAGACATACTTTCGATCCTACAGGTAGTCATAGCTATGCTCCGTGAGCAGGAAGCCCCCAAGTGATATATTTCTGAGCTGTGCTCGCCGGGTCCGTATGTTTGAGTTGTGATGTGCAACAAACTCTCTTTGGTCCCTTCAATTTTTCCTGAGAACTCGTACTTGCGAGAGATTATTCTTTTGAACCGGAAATTCTTAAACCGGATATTGAGAGCTTAAAAGCTTTGTGGGAGACATTTTTCCCTTGAACCGGATCTTAAACCAGAATCTTCATTTTCAGCCGGAATTTTCCTGACGGCCTTTAAACTCGAACTTGCGAGAGATTAATTCTTTTTAAACCGGAGATTCTTAAACCAGATTTGATAGCTTCAGAGCTTTGTAGGAGACAAATTTCCCTTGAACCGGATTTTAAACCGGATTCCTTTCTGATGACCCGGAAACTTCTTCATTGAGCCGGGATTTTGTAAATGTCATGTACTTTTTAAGCCGGAAATTTTTCTGACGGCCTTTAAATTTTCATCAATATAGCAGTTTCCTCTAGGACCCTGTTATCTTTCCCTCCATCGTCTTGATGTTCTTAAATTTGCTGGAACTGGCAAAATTTCCTGAGTCATGTCATCGTAGCCCCCGAGTCTTAAGCCGAGTCGAGGAGTTATCTTGAGATTCTTTGCATTTGACCATAGCAGGAGGTGTATAGCATTGGTGTTGATAGCTCGATGTGAATCCACAAAAGGTTGAGGTGACTACAGCGGATTTATAAATGATCCCGTATGAGCCATGTCAGCAACTCGGCCAATGGTTCCTTCCAACTGGCTCCTTGAAGTTTAACCAAACTATAGTGGCAGCGACTTTTGTGCCTGTCCATTGAGTCATCCAGTGCAGACGGCGGTTGATAGTATATGATAATTTTCCTCTAATTTGTTGAAAGAAAAATGGGCTACCCAAGCTGTGACTTGCTCATACTCAATAAACAGCTCATGCAGACAGGTGCAGCCCAGTATGTTGATGTAGACCGAGCCGCGAGAGTCGGGCAGCAAAGACCACGGCAACATCAGAGGTGATATAAATAAATGAATCGGCCATGGCGTTGTAAGCCGGTGCAGTCTGGTGAACCGGCCACGGTGGCGGACGGGTGAGTTGTCTGTGGTGTTGTAAACCGACGCAAACGGGTGAATCGGCCTTTAAATTTGCACCAATATGGCGGTTTAGGGTCCTGCATTAGATAACTTTGCAAGCCGGAGTAATTGCTCCTTTTAGAGAAAGCAATATGTAATATAAAAATATACTCGATGGATTTCACCTGATATGTCAGGCCAGTAGTTACCCGCCGCAGAGTTGATGATCAGTTGACCACCATGGTGAAGCGGCGCTGTAAACCATGCGAATGGGCAAGTGAGCCGCATTGTGTTGATATATGCTGAACCGTGGAGGCAGACGGAAAAAACAACTGCAACATTAGAGGCAGTATGGACGAGGGCGAGTCGCTACCGCTCTTGTAGTGACCAAATGTCCTGCATAAATAATATCATAAACCGGAGTAATTGTTCTCAAAAGGAAAAAGTTGATACGTGCTATTTAAAATAATCTACAGATACGACCTGATGTATTTGGACCTTATGATCCTCATCGGTGTCCGTTAGCCAACCCGGCATGTTGAGTAGGCCGGATCGCAGGGCGGACAGTAAAACGACCGCAGCATCAGAGGCGGCACAAACACATGAGTCGGTCGCAATGTTGTAAGCCGGCGCAAATGAGCAAGTTGTCCTCCACGTTGTAAACCGGTGCGGACGCATGAACCGCCACGAGGGCAGATGAGCGAGTCGTCCGTGGCATTGTAAGGTGGCGCGGACGGGCGAGTCGGCCGGCGCGTTGATGTAAACTGGACTGCGACATGCTTGTCCGTGAAGTCGCGCGACACAGCCAAACACGCATCCGTGGTATAACGCCACCCTTCTTTTTTTAAATAGTCATCCTGCGTAAAAAATATTACAAGCCAGAGTAATTGTTGTCGGATGAATTAACATGTATTGATAAAATACATATGAAAAATAACACCTGGTATTTTTGCCGGATGATCGTGGATGCTGATTCTGAATAACACCCGACACAGCTCCACGTGACCTCTCCTTCTTCTGTCTCTTGATGGTAGTTCTCCAGAAGCTGTAATATCCGATACCATGGCCACGGGGCATGACACTAATGCACACATTTAGATAGCAGCAATGCACATATGTTCAGACAGCCATGCCGATTGATCAACAGTAACCCAAGTCCATAGTCTTACGTGTAACTCGCCAGAACTCATCAAACCATTTTTAATTATTCCTCCATCCCCCCCTATGCTGTTGAGGCGGGCGGTCAGCCTGATGTGGACGCTGGGTTGGTGCGGATAACAACGAGGAGCGGTAACAGCGACTTGGTCAAGCGCGATGATGAGAGCAGTTTTCGCCGGACACGAACCGAACTGAGGCAGGAGCTTCATCCATGGCCACGGGCGACTCAAATCAGGGACACCTCGCCCGCAACAAAGACCACTCGGTGATGCAGACGAATCGTAGGCTCAGAGCAGATGCGGCAGCGGCCGCTCAGAAGCAAGATGTAGGGCCGGGAACTCGAAGCAGCAAATCGACGCGAGGTCCTCGCGAGGCGGCTCAGGCGGCGGCTTGGTAGACAACACGGGGCAGTTCTCCGTCAGCGACTCGGTAGGCAAGTGCGTCATCCGTGGCCAGCAAGGAAAATCAGGCATGGCCGGCGGCTCAGCAGGACATGCCGGGTCGACATGCTGCTGTGGACACGACAGGGTAGACAATGAGACGAGACGGCTGTGATCTTCAGCGGGTTCGAGGCGTTGCTACACGTCTTAGTCGCGGAAGTAGTAGGCGCTCGAGGCGAGGCTGAGGTGGAGACCGACTCCATGGGTAGCAACGGCCATGAACACAGGAAACAACACCAGCAACTTTCGGCCAGCTGATCGGCCAGAAGTGGCTCCAGAGCATCGGCGGAGGCGACGACGGGTCATGGCCGCGATTCAACAGGCCGGCTCGAGCAGACCGGTGCTGGGCCGGCTCAGCCTGGTGTGAGGCCGAGGCGGGGCTTGCAACCGTGACAACGGAGGTGGCCAGCGACTCACATGCGTGGCTTGGAACAGAACAGATGAGGCCCCGACGAGGTGGGTTGCGGCCACGGCTAGTGGCGAGGCCGTCGGCACGAGGCGAACGGCCGAGGCGATTTTCTCAAGGCCGGGGTGACCCAGCGCAAACATGGGCAACCCGGAGTCCGTATCTTCCTCGGCTGTAGATAACTTTTCTTCTCTTTTTAATCTGTTGGACCCACATGATCTTGCCCATAAACAAACGTTGATCGAACGTGTAGTTTGACTCGGAACAGATTGGCTTGACGTGCTTTGCTACAGTCGACGAAATCGATCTGCTGTTTTAGCTCGCTGGATTTGCAGGTCGCATCGATTGATGTTGAACTCCACCGATTTACAAATCTAAACTGATGAACTTGACGTTGTGGCTGACTCTTCCAAGCTGAGTCTTTTTCATCTAGAAAATTGTGAACTTCTCGATCCCTAGAAGAGATCCCTCCAAGAACTCAACACCACCGTACGCCGGCCCCACGGTGGGCGCTAACTGTCGTGGAATCGTCACGGCAAATGTCCTAGTGTGAGGACTTAGTCGTGAGGCCAACACATCTATGTGGTAGCTTGCGAGGGGTTGAGCGGAATCGAGAGACGCAACACAAGACAAGGATTTAGAGAGCTTCAGGCCCCGGGAAACATCATCCGGTAATAGCCCTACATGCTGTTTGAGGCTAGATCTCATTATGACCTTCATGGAGTCACCGGCAAACTAGCGCTTTGTGTCTAGCCCTAGAGATTGTTTGTTGTTGCCCTCTCCCCTTTGGGGAGCCCTGCCCCTCCTTATATATGTTGAAGGGGCGGGTTACATGACTAGTCCTGGTAGGATTAGGATTACTCTATTACAAGTGGAGTCTTAGTCTTGCTTCCTTTGTAGGAGAATATTCCTTGTGCTTTCCTCATAAATCGGCCCATCATTAACATAAACCGGCCTTCTGGGCCTTGGGCCTTGTCATCGGTCCGCCGCCCGCCGGGTTACCAGTGAGTCATAATGTGCAGGCTGGTTGCTTGTAAACCGTGTGGTCAGGGCGGGTCGTCAGTGAATCGCCAAGTGTAAACCGGGTCTCAAGTAAACCGCCAAGTCCGGCAGGGTTATAATTCCGGCAGGGTTACGTCGTGGGGTATATCCCCGACAAGCACAGTGCTTCTTCAGAGTTTTCAATAGTTTTTCTTCTTAGGTTAGCACTAATAATAACATGATATATCTTCTTTTCATCAAGATAAACATACTTAAGATTATCAAGTAAAGGTTTAAGTTCAAACACTGGATCACCCATGGGTGGAGGAGGATCCCCTAGGATTTCAATAGGAAAGTTGTTTTTCAATACGGGTCCCTGTTTAAAGAATATTTCATCTATTTCCCTTCTCTCATTCATATGCATATCATTTTCATGGTCTAGCAAATATTGTTCTAAAGGATAATTAGGAGGCACGACAATAGAAGCAAGACCAATAATTTCATCCTTACTGGGTGGTTCCTTTTCAAGGGGTTGTCTACGAAATTTAGCAAAGTTAAAATAATGAGACATATCCCCTAACCCCACAGTAACATTATCTTTCACGCAGTCTATCTTGGCATTAACAGTATTCAAGAAGGGTCTACCAAATATAATGGGACATAATTCATCTTGTGTGGAACTAAGAACAAGAAAATCAGCATGGTATTTAACCTTCCCACACAAGGATTCAACATCTCTAACAATCCCAACTGGTGAAATAGTGTCTCTATTAGCAAGCTTAATAGTAACATCAATCCCTTCTAACTCAACAGGTGCAATATCATGCATAATTTCTTGATATAAATCAAGAGGGATAATACTCGCACTAGCACCTACGTCACATAAACCATGATAGCAATGATCTCCTATCTTAAGAGAGATAACAGGCAAGCCCACAATAGGTCTATGTTTGTTCCTAGCATTGGGTTTTGCTATTCTAGCAGATTCTTCTTGGAGGTAAATAACATGTCCATCTAAATCTTCTACCAAGAGATCTTTAACCATAGCAACACTAGGCTTAACTTTAATTTGCTCACAGGGTGTAGGTGTTCTAGTATTACTTTTACGAACTACAGTTGAAGCTTGAGCATGATCCTTTATCCTAACAGGGAAAGGTGGTTTCTCAATATAAGCAGTAGGAACAACATGATCAACATTATAAGTGATAGTCTTTTCTTCAACTTTAACATGTTGAACTACTTTTACTTCAATAGGGGAATTGTATTTAATCCACTTCTCCTTGGGGAGATCAACATGAGTAGCAAAAGATTCACCGAAAGAAGCTACTATCTCAGAGTCAAGTCCACATTAGTGCTAAACTCACGGAAAACATCGGTATCCATAAGAGCTTTAACACAATCAAACTTAGGGGTCATACCTGACTCCTTACCTTCGTTGAGATTCCAATATTCAGAGTTGCGTTTAATTCTTTCCAATAAATCCCATTTGAATTCAACAGTCTTCATCATAAAAGAGCCAGAACAAGAATTATCGAGCATGGTGCGATTATTGAGAGAAAGCCGAGCATAAAAATTTTGAATGATCATTTTTCTTGAGAGCTCATGATTGGGACATGAATATAACATTGACTTAAGCCTCCCCCAAGCTTGAGCGATGCTTTCTCCTTCGCGAGGCCAGAAATTATAAATATAATTACGATCATGATGAACCTGATGCATAGGGTAGAATTTCCGATGAAATTCCAACTTCAGACGATTATAGTTCCATGATCCCATATCATCACATAGCCTAAACCATGTCAATGCATCTCCCTTCAAAGATAAAGGGAAGACCTTCTTCTTGATAACATCCTCGGGCATACCTACAAGCTTAAACAATCCACAAACTTCATCCACATAGATTAGGTGTAAATCGGGATGCAGTGTTCCGTCTCTTGTAAAAGGATTTTCAAGCAGTTTCTCTATCATACCCGAAGGAATCTCAAAGCAAACATTTTCAATAGGAGCAGTAGGTTGAGGAGCAAATCTTTGCTCTTCTGGTCAAGGTGAAGATACCCCGAACAAGCCCCTCAAAGGATTTTGAGCCATAGTAAGAAGTGACAATAAATTTCAGCACACTATATAAATTTTTATTTACCATATTCCACTTACCAAAGGCGCTTCACTCCCCAGCAATGGTGCCAGAAAAGAGTCTTGATGACCCACAAGTGAAGGGGATCTATCTTAGTCCTTTCGATAAGTAAGAGTGTCGAACCCAACGAGGAGCAGAAGGAAATGATAGGCAATTTTCATTAAGGTATTTTCTGCAAGCACTGAAATTATAGGTAACAGATAGTTTTGTGATAAGGTAATTGGTAGCAAGTACGAAAGGTAAATGTAAATAAGGTGCAGCAAGGTGGCCCAATCCTTTTTGTAGCAAAGGACAAGCCTGGACAAACTCTTATATAAAGGAAAGCGCTCCCGAGGACACATGGGAATTATCGTCAAGCTAGTTTTCATCACGATCATCTGATTCGCGTTCAGTACTTTGATAATTTGGTATGTGGGCGGACCGGTGCTTGGGTGCTGTCCTTAATTGGACAAGCCTCCCACTTATGATTAACCTCTAATGCAAGCATCCGCAACTACAAAAGAAGTATTAAGGTAAACCTAACCATAGCCTGAAACATATGGATCCAAATCAGCCCCTTACGAAGCAACACATAAACTAGGGTTTAAGCTTCTGACACTCTAGCAACCCATCATCTACTTATTACTTCCCAATGCCTTCCTCTAGGCCCAAATAATGGTGAAGTGTCATGTAGTCGATGTTCACATGACACCACTAGAGGAGAGACAACATACATCTCATCAAACTATCGAACGAAGACCAAATTCACATGACTACTAATAGCAAGACTTCTCCCATGTCCTCAGGAACAAAAGTAACTACTCACAAGACATAATATTGTTCATGATCAGAGTGGTATTAATATGCATAATGGATCTGAACATATGATCTTGCACCAAATAAACCAACTAGCATCAACTACAAGGAGTAATCAACACTACTAGCAACCCACAAGTACCAATCTGAGGTTTGGGTACAAAGATTGGATACAAGAGATGAACTAGGGTTTGAGAGGAGATGGTGCTGGTGAAGATGTTGATGAAGATAGCCCCCCCCCCCCCCAAGATGGGAGAGTTGTTGGTGATGACGGCGGTGACGATTTCCCCCTCCCGGAGGGAAGTATCCCTGACAGAACAGCTCTGCCGGAGCCCTAGAATGGTTTCCGCCTCGGTTCCGCCTCGAGAAGGCCGCATCTGGTCCCGAAAGCCTCCTTATGATTTTTCCAGGTCAAAACACCTCATATAGGAGAAGATGGGCATCGGGGGGCCTTCGGGGGGCCCACGAGACAGGGGGCGCTCCCTGGGGGGGGGGGGGGCGCCCCCACACTCATGGACAGCCGGTGGCCCCCCTCGTGGACTTCTTTCGCCAGATATTTTTCATATTTTCTGAAACGGAGTTCTGTGGAGTTTCGGAGATTTTGGAGTTGTGCAGAATAGGTTTCCAGAGTTTGCTTCTTTTCCAGCCCAGAATTCCAGCTGCCGGCATTCTCCCTCTTCATGTAAACCTTGTAAAATAAGAGAGAAAAGGCATAAGTATTATGACATAACGTGTAATAACAGCCCATAATGCAATAAGTATCAACATATAAGCATGATGCAAAATGGACGTATCACGTATCACCATCACACTCCTATCTTTACCGTTTTTCTTAGTTCGATCCTTTTGGTAATATCTTGATCTAGTAGTGTAAAGTTTAGCATGATCTACTTGTGATCTTTTCTTTATGATCTTTATCTTTGTAATCGAGTCCGTGAGCTATATATAATAAAGATTAGTTTGAGTCAAGGACTTGATCATCTCACCATGATCATGAGAGGACAAAAGAAAACATAAAAGGAATCAAAGAGATCATACTGATCTTATGGAAAGTAATGACTTCACATATAAAGAGTATGATGAATAAAAATTGTTGAGAGTTGACAAACATAGTTTTGGCCATCGTTGCAATTAATAGGAAGTAATAAGGAAAGAGAGGTTTTCACATGTAAATATACTATCTTGGACATCTTTTATGATTGTGAGCAGTCATTTAAATATGACATGCTAAAGAGTTGATGTTGGACAAGGAAGACAACATAATGGGTTATTTTTTCTTATATCTGAAATAAAGTATATTGTCATGGATCATTCAACATGTTGAGCTTGCCTTTCTCCCTCATTCTAGCCAAACTCCTTGCACCAAGTAGAGATACTACTTGTGCTTCCATACATCCTTAAACCCAGTTTTGCCATGAGAGTTACCTACCTATGGATTGAGTAAGATCTTTCAAGTAAGTTGTCATTGTTGCAACTCTCTAAAACATGTATGATCTATTAGTGTGCAGAAAATAAACTTATACGATCTTGTGATATGGAAGCAATAAAAGCGACGGACTGCGTAATAAAGGTCCATATCACAAGTGGCAATATAAAGTGACATTTTTTGCACTATGATTTTGTACATCCAACCATAAAAGCACATGACAACCTCTGCTTCCCTCTGCGAAGGGCCTATCTATTGTTCTTACCTTATTAGAGTCAAGGTGATATTCACCTTTCCTTTTACATTTTATCCTTCGGCAAGCACATTGTGTTGGAAAGATCCTGACATATATACCAAATTGGGTGTAAGCTATCATAATCTATTAGTGTTGACATTACCCTTGAGGTCAAAAGTTGGGAGGCAACACTATAAGCTCCTATCTTTCTTTGTGTCCGATTAAAACTCCATACCCATAAGTATTGCGTGAGTGTTAGCGATTGTGAAAGACTAAATGATAGTTGAGTATGTGGACTTGCTGAAAGGCTCTTATATTGACTCTTTTCGAGGTGACGATAAATTGCAATTGCTTCAATGACCGAGATCATAGTTTGTTAGTTTTCAATGAAGTTTTTGATTCATACTTGACATTGTGAATAGATTGTTACTCTATCATAAGAATCATATATATATATATATATATATATATATATATATATATATATATATATATATATATATATATATATATATATATCATAGCTTGCCACATAACTAGTTAAGACTTGCTAAACATTTAACGGTTTAAAAGTAAGTAAAAAATATGAAACAAATAGGGGAGCCTCACTCTAATATAATAAGATGATCCAATGGTGTGATTGTGAAAATATGCATTTATGTGTCCTCAGTAAAAAAAACAAGCATTTCAGCTCACTGCAGGATCAATATATATTGAAACATTTGTTCTTTTTGTGCAGGACACATGCAGTCATATTTTTTCAATCCCTCCGTTGGATCATGTTATATTATAGGTGTGTTGGTTCAGTATTTTTTCAGGATTTTTGAGAACTTTTACACCGTTGAAAACCTTGACTAGTTCTGTGGCAAGCTATTGTAGAAAATCCTACTCATATTTCGTCAATCCCTCCGTTGGATGTTGTTATAAGAATGATCATGATGCCCTCATGTCTGTATTTTATTTTTATCGACACCTCTATCTCTAAACATGTGGACATATTTTTTTGATATCAGCTTTCGCTTGAGGATAAGCGAGGTCTAAGCTTGGGGGCGTTGATACGTCCATTTTGCATCATGCTTTTATATTGATATTTATTGCATTATGGGCTGTTATTACACATTATGTCACAATACTTATGCCCTTTCTCTCTTATTTTACATGGTTTACATGAAGAGGGAGAATGCCGGCAGCTGGAATTCTGGGTTGGAAAAGGAGCAAACATTGGAGACCTATTCTGCACAACTAAAAAAGCCCTGGAACTCCACGAAACTCCATTTCAGAAAATATAAAAAATATCTGGCGAAAGAAGTACAGGAGGGGGGCCACCCACCGTCCACGAGGGTGGGGCGCGCGCCCACTGCCTCGTGGGCCACCTGGCAGCCCCCCAGATGCCCATCTTCTGCTATATGAGGTGTTTTGACCTGGAAAAAATCAGAAGGAAGCTTTCGGGATGAAGCGCCGCCGTTTCAAGGCGGAACCTTGGCGGAACCAATCTAGGGCTCCGGCGGAGCTGTTTCGCAGGGGAAACTTCCCTCCGGGAGGGGGAAATCGTCACCATCATCATCACCAACAACTCTCCCATCTTGGGGAGGCTTATCTTCATCAACATAATCACCAACACCATCTCCTCTCAAACCCTAGTTCATCTCTTCTATCCAATCTTTGTATCAAAGCCTCAGATTGGTACCTGTAGGTTGCTAGTAGTGTTGATTACTCCTTGTAGTTGATGCTAGTTGGTTTACTTGGTGGAAGATCATATGTTCAGATCTATTATGCATATTAATACCCCTCTAATTATGAACATGAATATGCTTTGTGAGTAGTTACGTTTGTTCCTGAGGACATGGGAGAAGTCTTGCTATAAGTGGTCATGTGAATTTGGTATTCGTTCAATATTTTGATGAGATGTATGTTGTCTTTCGTCTAGTGATGTCATGTGAACGTCGACTACATGACACTTCACCATTGTTTCGGCCTAGAGGAAGGCATTGGGAAGTAATAAGTAGATGATGGGTTGCTAGAGTGACAGAAGCTTAAACCCTAGTTTATGTGTTGCTTCATAAGGGGCTGATTTGAATCCATATGTTTCATGTTATGGTTAGGTTTACCTTAATACTTCTTTTGTAGTTGCGGATGCTTGCAATAGAGGTTAATCATAAGTGGGATGTTTATCCAAGTAAGGGAAGCACCCAAGCACCGGTCCGCCCACATACCAAATTATCAAAATAACGAATGCGTATCATATGAGCGTGATGAAAACTAGCTTGACGATAATTCCCATGTGTCCTCGTGAGCGTTTTCTTCCATATAAGAGTTCGTCCAGGCTTGTCCTTTGCTACAAAAAGGATTGGGCCATCTTGCTGCACCTCATTTACTTTTACTATTTGTTACTGGTTACCAATTATCTTATCACAAAACTATCTGCCACCGATAATTTCAGTGCTTGCAAAAATACCTTACTGAAAACTGCCTATCATTTCCTTCTGCTCCTCATTGGGTTCAACACTCTTACGTATCGAAAGCACTACGATAGATCCCCTACACTTGTGGGTCATTATACTGCTCTAACATTATTGTATAATAATAAACAAACATTACCCACTGTATGCTATCACAATTCTATGGCCCCAAGTCAAGGAGGCTTCAACAAGAATTCACACATAAGTAAATAATGAAGTTATAACAGCAATCCGTGAAAACAAGACAATCTGTAAAGATTTGAACATCCACCATACTTCTGTAACTCTAAAAATTCTGAAAAATTAGGAAAAATAAACATTTTGTGTAGCAAGACTGTGCAAAAAAATTCAGAAGCGTTTGACTTTCCAGTAAAAAATGAAATATCATGCACTACAACCAAAGTTTCTGTTTTGCACCGCACAAACCAACAAGCAATCTAATCATCCTAAAGGCAAACCTTGGCACATTTATTTTTATAATACAATGGAATTGTACAAGGGGATAATTATTTTTGTGAGAAACTTCCATGAAAAATTCAACATTGTTTCCATAAGCATGAACACAAGTGTTCAAGGTCGACCCTGATTTCCGCAATGCATCACCTTTCAACCGCTTCTCTTTTTGAAAAAGTTTTAGGTTCCCCTCTATATTTTGTTTGTTTTTAAACTATATAAAAGCAGTCAACAGAAATAAATGAGACCTTTTTTCAAACTTCCAGGTTGTCTCCCTGGCAGCGCTTTCTTTAAAGCCATTAAGCTAGGCATAATGTGCTCAAGTAATGAATCCACCCGGATCCCAAGGTATATCAAAGACAATTTTAACTAGCAATGATTTGGCATTTAGTAGTGAGCACAAAGTGATATGTGTCATGCAACAAGGAAGTCTAACTCTCTTCCTATGCATCGACATGTCTTACGAGAACAATTCATGCACATCAAGTAAACACCAACACATAGTATAAGTAGTTTCTTGCAATTTTATCATGTTGGAAACATAGAGAGGCGGAGATGTAGTTCCTCTCTCATAATAATTGCAAGTAGGAGCAGCAAACACATGCATATTATATTCATCAAAAACATCATGTGCAACGATAAAAGGCAACCCATCAATATAATCCTTAATAAGTGTAAACTTTTTCGATATAGTGTAGTTTGGAGAATTCAAAAAGATAATAGGACTATCATGCGTGGGTGCAATAGAAACTATCTCATGTTCAACATAAGGATCTATAGCAAGTTCATCTCCATAACAATAATTCATATTGGCATCTTGGCCACAAGCATAACAAGCATCAAGTTCATCAAAAAGGGATATTTCAAGTGAATCAACGAGATCATAGCATTATCATAGCATTCATCCTTCGGTAAGCATGAACGGAAATTAAACAATGTATGAGTTGAGGGGTTACTCTCATCCAAAGGTGGGTACAGGTAGCTAATCCGTTCTTCATCCTTTGGTTCTTCACTCTCCTCCTCATCTTTTTCATCCAATGGGCTCACAATTTCATCAATTTATTCCTTCATAGACTCCTGCAAAATATTAGTCTCTTCTTGGGCGGCAGAGACCTTCTCAATAAATGAATTAATATGGGCATTATCTTTATAATTCAAATAGCAATATTTAAGTATAGCAAGATTTTCAGATCTGTTGACAACATCATCATAATTTCTATACTTTTCAAACAAACATTTAATTTCACAAGAACCCTTAAAAGCAACAAATTCTTCTATTTGTTCCACATCATAATAATCATATATACCATTAGCATAAGAAGCCAAGGTTTTATTATCAGTGAAATCACATGAAAAGGGTAGGTGTGGAACATTCATCCTAGAGCAACAAGTATAATCACATCTTAAGCAGGGATTATAAACATACCAATTCAACATATGAATTTGATCCCATAACATTCTCCTTATGAGTCAAGCGATAATCCCTAAAGTATTCACGTTGATCCAATGTTACTCCCATTATCAAGTTGAATGGGGTTTTCTCTGGGTGCATAATATTTTCACATAACCAGCATCGAGGGTTTTAGGAGGTTCCCCATCTCCATGAGTAGCAAGTACCACTAATTTTTTTGGTGTTTCATGTTCCATATCCATGACTACAGATAGAGAACAACTTAGAACAGAAAATAAAAACTACTTAGTGATAAAGCAAACAAGCACACACGAGAATATTCACCCCACACTATAACTCCCCGGCAACGGTGCCAGAAAAAGGTCTTGATAACCCATAAGTATAGGGGATCGTTTGTAGCCTTCTTCAATAAATAAGAGTGTCGAAGCCAACGAAGAGCTAAAGCCAGAACAAATATTCCCTCAAGTTCTATCGACCACCGATACAACTCTACGCACACTTAACGTTTGCTTTACCTCAAACAAGTATAAAACTATTTTGTAGGTGTGATGCTAGAACCACTTTGCAAGAATAAAACTAGAAGTACTTCGCAAGATAATGAAAGTGGATACCTTTTATCAACAAGAAAGTTATTTGTCCCTAGGTAATCGATAACAAGTACCGGTAATCATTCTTGCAATTTTATATGAGGGAGAGGCATGATCAAATAAAAGCGGTAAAAGTAAAGTAGATGTAGATTGATATGTTGATAATAGACCCGGGGGCCATAGTTTTCTCTAGTGGCTTCTCTCATGATAGCGGTATTCTACGGCGGGTAAAAAAATTACTGTCGAGCAATTGAGAGAAAAGCGAATAATTATGAGACTATCTAGGCATGATCATTGTATATAGGCATCTCGTCCGAGACAAGTAGACCAAAACGATTCTGCATCTACTACTATTACTCCACACATCAACCGCTATCCAGCATGCATCTAGTGTATTGAGTTCATACGAACAGAGTAACGCCTTAAGAAAGATGACATGATGTAGAGGGATAAACTCAAGCAATATGATGAAAACCCCATATTTTTATCCTCGATGGCAACAATACAATACGTGCCTTGCTGCCCCTACTGTCACTGGGAAAGGACACCGCAAGATTGAACCCAAAGCCAAACACTTCTCCCATTGCAAGAACTATAGATCTGGTAGGCAACCAAACCGATAATTTGAAGAGACTTGCAAGGATATTATGAGCACACATAAAGAGTTCAGAATAGAACCAAATATTTCTCATAGATAATCTTGATCATAAACTCACAATTCATCGGATCTCGACAAACACACCGCAAAAGGAGATTACATCGAATAAATCTCCTCGAAGACCGAGGAGAACTGACTTGGTCATTACGCCCCCACCCTCGAGGGCTGGCCCTTCGTCCCCTGACTTGGTCCTGACGTTTCCCAAGCGTGATTTCCTCCAAAAATATCTCTCGCAAAGGTTTCATTCTGTTTGGACTCCGGTTGATATTCCTATTCTGCAAAACCCTGAAATAGGCAAAAAACAACAATCTGGACTGGGCCTTTGGGTTAGTAGGCTAGTCCCAAAAATGATATAAAAGTGAACATCCAAGACTTCATAAATAATAGCATGGAACAATCAAAAATTATAGAAACGTTGGAGACGTATCAAGCATCCCCAAGATTAATTCCTGCTCGTCCTCGAGTAGGTAAATGATAAAGAAAGAATTTTTGATGTGGAATGCTAACTAATATAGTTATTCAATGTAATTCTCTTAGTTGTGGCATGAATGTTCAGATCTGAAAGATTCAAGATAAAAGTCTATATTACATAAGAAATAACAATACTTCAAGCAATACTAACAAAGCAATCATGTCTTGTCAAAATGCTATGGCTAAATAAAGTTATCCCTACAAAATCAATAGTGTTGGCTATGCTCCCTTGTTATCACACAAAATATTCGTATCATGCACAACCCCGATTTCAGCCAAGCACTTGTTTTCATACTATATCTTTTCAAACCTTTCAACTTTCACGCAATACATGAGCATGAGCCATGGATATAGCACTATGGGTGGAATAGAGGTGGTTGTGGAGAAGACAAAAAGGAGGGAGATAGTCTCACATTGACTAGGTGTATCAACGGGCTATGGAGATGCCCATCAATAGATATCAATGTGAGTGAGTAGGGATTGCCATGCAACAGATGCACTAGAGCTAAATATGAATGAAAGCTCAACAAAAGAAACTAGTGGGTGTGCATCCAACTTGCTTGCTCACGAAGACCTAGGGCATTTGAGGAAGCCCATCGCTGGAATATACAAGCCAAGTTCTATAACGAAAATTCCCACTAGTATATGAAAGTGACTAAGCATGAGACTCTCTACAATGAAGAACATGGTGCTACTTTGAAGCACAAGTGTGGAAAAAGATACTAGCAATTGTCACTTTTTCTTTTTCCTTTTTTTTCTCTTTTTTTGGGCCTTTATTTTTTCTTTGGTCTTTCCCTTTTTTTTATTTTTTTGCGGAGGGGCTTTATAGATTCAGCCTTTCCTCCCATGGGACAATGCTCTAATAATGATGATCATCACACTTTCATTACAACACGAAATTACAACTCGATACTACAACAACAAAGTATGACTCTATGTGAATGCCTCCGGCGGTGTACCGGTATGTGCAATGAAACAAGAGTGACATGTATGAAAAGATTATGCATGGTGGCCTTGCCACGAATACGATGTCAACTACATGATCATGCATGGCAATATAACAATATGATGAGTGTCATGTAAACGGAACAGTGGAAAGTTGGATGGCAATATATCTCGGAATGGCTATGGAAATGCCATGATAGGTAGGTATGGTGGCTGTTTTGACGAACAATATGGTGGCTGTTTTGAGGAAGGATATATAGTGGGTTTATGGCACTGGCAAAAGTTGCGCGGTACAAGAGAGGCTAGTAATGATGGAAAGGTGAGAGTGCGTATAATCCATGGACTCAACATTAGTCATAAGAACTCATATACTTATTGCAAAAATTTACGAGTCATCAAAACAAAGCAATCAATGCATGCTCCTAGGGGGGAGGTTGGTAGGAGTTAACCATCGCGCGCCCCCGACCTCCACACAAAGGTTGACACTCTATAAATACCTCATGCTTTAACTTAGTCACACAACGGTTCACCATACGTGCATGCTACGGGAATCACTAACCTTATGGCTCCTGCCGGTTGCCATATACATAGACATGCAAGTCGATATTAACTATTACAACATGATCATCTCATACATCAAATATATCTCATCATGTCTTTGGCCATATCATATCACATACATACCCTGCAAAAACAAGTTAGACGTCCTCTAATTTGTTGTTGCATGTTTTACGTGGCTGCTATGGGTATCTAGCAAGAACGCTTCTTACCTACGCAAAGCCACAACGGTGATATTTAAGTTGCTATTTAACCTTCTACAAGGACCGCCTTCGTCGAATCCGATTCAACTAAGATAGGAGAGACAGACACCCGCCAGCCATCTTATGCAACAAAAGTCGCATGTCTGTCGAAGGAACCGGTCTCATGTACGTGGACATGTAAAGTTGGTCCGGGCCGCTTCATCCCATAATGCCGCTGAATCAAGAAAGACCAAAGAGGGAAGCAATCTAAACATCAACGCCCACAAACCCCTTTGTGTTCTACTCGTGAAAACATCTACGCAAGATCCTAGCTCATGATGCCACTGTTGGGGAACGTTGCATGGGAAACAAAAATTTTCCTACACTCACCAAGATCAATCTAGGAGATGCATCTACGAGGGAAGAGTCGGATCCACATACCCTGTAGATCGCGATGCGGAAGCGTTGCAAGAACGCGGATGAAGGAGTCGTACTCGCTGCGATTCAGATCGCGGTTGATTCCGATCTAAGCGCCGAACAACGGCGCCTCCGCGTTCAACACACGTGCAGCCCGGTGACGTCTCCCACGCCTTGATCCAGCAAGGAGAGAGGGAGAGGTTGGGGAAGACTCCATCCAACAGCAGCACGACGGTGTGGTGGTGGTGGAGGAGCACGGGACTCCAGCAGGGCTTCACCAAGCGCTGCAAGAGACGAGGAGGGAGAGGGGTAGGGCTGCGCCAAGAGGGAGACGTTCTCGTGTGTCTAGCAGCCCCAAAACCTCACATATATATAGGGGGAAGGGAGGGCTGCGCCCCCTTTAGGGTTTCCCACCCCTAGGGGTGCGGCCAGCCCTAGAAACCCATCTAGGGTGCGGCCAAAGGGGGGGAGAGAGAGGGGGCGCCCTAGGGTGGGCCTTAAGGCCCATCTGGACCTAGGGTTTGCCCCCCTCCACTCTCCATGCGCCTAGGGACTTGGTGGGGGGGCGCACCAGCCCCCTTGGGGCTGGTCCCCTCCCACACTTAGCCCACGCAGCCTTCTGGGGCTGGTGGCCCCACCTGGTGGACCCCCGAGACCCTCCCGGTGGTCCCGGTACATTACCGATATCGCCCGAAACTTTTCCGGTGACCAAAACGGGACTTCCCATATATGAATCTTTACCTCCGGACCATTCCGGAACTCCTCGTGACGTCCGGGATCTCATCCGGGACTCCGAACAACATTCGGTAACCGCGTACATACTTTCCCTATAACCCTAGCGTCATCGAACCTTAAGTGTGTAGACCCTACGGGCTCGGGAACCATGTAGACATGACCGAGACAACTCTCCGGCCAATAACCAACAGCGGGATCTGGATACCCATGTTGGCTCCCACATGTTCCACGATGATATCATCGGATGAACCACGATGTCAAGGATTCAATCAATCCCGTATACGATTCCCTTTGTCTATCGGTATAGCACTTGCCCGAGATTCGATCGTCGGTATACCGATACCTTGCTCAATCTCGTTACCGGCAAGTCTCTTTACTCGTTCCGTAACACATCATCCCGTGATCAACTCCTTGATCACATTGTGCACATTATGATGATGTCCTACCGAGTGGGCCCAGAGATACCTCTCCGTCACACGGAGTGACAAATCCCAGTCTCGATTCATGCCAACCCAACAGACACTTTCGGAGATACCTGTAGTGCACCTTTATAGCCACCCAGTTACGTTGTGACGTTTGGTACACCCGAAGCATTCCTACGGTATCCGGGAGTTGCACAATCTCATGGTCTAAGGAAAAGATACTTGACATTTAGAAAAGCTTTAGCATACGAACTACACGATCTGTGCTAGGCTTAGGATTGGGTCTTGTCCATCACATCATTCTCCTAATGATGTGATCCCGTTATCAACGACATCCAATGTCCATGGTCAGGAAACCGTAACCATCTATTGATAACCGAGCTAGTCATCTAGAGGCTTACTAGGGACATGGTGTTTGTCTATGTATCCACAAATGTATCTGAGTTTCCTATCAATACAATTCTAGCATGGATAATAAACGATTATCGTGAACAAGGAAATATAATAATAACCAATTTATTATTGCCTCTAGGGCATATTTCCAACATTGAATGCCCGTCGCCGTCGCTCCAAACAGTGCAAAAGGCGTCCGTCAGGGCGTCTCCATTCGCCACGAAGGTGGCCTCGTCATTGCGGCTCGCCACTGTGTACCCCAAGCTGCACAACCTTTCGCCATGTGCACCTGGAAGGGCCCCAGGGCGACGCGTGGCCGGATGAGCTGGAGCGCGGTCACGTAGTGGGAGCTTGCTGCGGTCGCTACCTTGCCGCGCCCGAAAGCTCATCGCTCTCCGGGCCTCGCCGCGACGCGCGGAGCGTTGCGGCAAGTCTTCCGAAACGCCATGTTTGGCCTTCCTGACAAGCTCCTCTTGCCAGGGCCTTGTGCCAAAGTGGTGGTTTTGAGTCTGAAACGGCCTTCCCGGCAAGCTCCTCTTGCCGAGGTCTTGTTTCTTTAACTTGAATACTTTGTTCTTGAATGGCTCTAAAGGATCCAGAGCGGGCCTTGGCGGGCGCGTGGCAAACCCGACCACGGGACGCTGCTACTGCCCGTGCACAAGTTGGGATACTAAGGTACCCCTACTTTAGTACACCGACAGGAGCCCCCGGGCCTGGGCCACACACGGTGCCGAGCGCTGTTGGGCCAGGCCCAAAACATGTCACGGGCACACGCGGCCCACGGCGCGCCGTATCCCACTCCGTATCCGCCGCACCCCTCCCTAACGGCACGCGTCGATTGCGGCGCCGTGAGAGAGATCGTGGCCTGTTTCTTTAATGGAGAAAATGCGGAACGTCCCCCTCTCCCCCTTAAAAGCAGGGGAAGCAGGAGCAACCCCTCCCCATTCTCTCATTGCTTCTTCAACCTCCAGAAACCCCCGCCGCTCTCCTCCCTCCCAGAAGGTTGAAAGAGAGCAGCGCTCCGCCCTTCCTTCGCCGCCGCCAGCCTCCGCAGCGCCGTCGACTTCCCTCGCCGTCTCCGCCATGGCCCCGAAGGGCGACAAGGCGAAAGCCGAGAAGACTGACCGGGCGTTGAAGCTAGCGGCAATGCAAAAGAAGATGGTGGTCTTCCCGCCGAGGCTCGGCGCGAGGGAGCTGAAGGACTCCTTCTACCTCTTCTGGTCGAGGGAGACAAAGGCGCACCCGCGCACTAGAGTACTCCCCGCCGAGGCCTGCGACATGTTTCCAGGAGGGTATGCCTATTTCGCTCTGTTCTTCCATTGCGGACTCTGCCCACCATATTCCGAATTCTTCTGCGATGTTATGAACACCTACGGGTTTCACCTCCTTGATTTCACCCCAAACGCCGTCTTGACCATGGCCGTTTTCACACATCTGTGCGAAAACTTTGTCGGAGTGTACCCCAACGTAGCCCTCTTCCGCCATTATTTCACGCCTCGAGTAGAGTCAGGTTCTCCTTTATCCGGCGGGATCTCTTGGATCTTTAGGCTCCATAAGAAAGAGGCATACTTGACTGGAGAGCTCCGCGACAAGTGGGAGGAGTGGAGGGCTAATTGGTGCTGGGTCATGGAGGACGCCCTAGAGCAGTTCACTTCCCCGCGCCGAGCTGCAATAGTGCGCGGCAACGACTGGAGCGATCTGGCCCCCGAGGACGATAAGCTGAAGATAGCCATCACTAGGATCCTTTGCCTTCGGCAAGCCAAGCTCACCATAGGGGCTGTCGGGGCAGATTTCCTTCGCTGCCGCATCGCCCCCTTGCAGGAGAGGAAGAGGCTTGCTTGGGATTTTGGTAATGCAGCAGACTGTATGAGGCTGCGCCCAGGCCTCAACTATAATTTCAATGTCCTGGAGCTCAAAGGGATGCTCCGTGAGCTATTCAAGCACGACGCCAAGCACCCGGAGTGGTTTGCCTTGCCGCGGGGCGTAGTCCCGCTATGCAATAACTCGTCGCTCAGCGCTATCCACGCGGCGATGCCGTGGTGCGACTCCCATGGGATTGACCCCACTTGGCTGGTGCCCTCTGACGAAGCCGTGGAAACATTCTTCGATAACTTGGTGGAGCTGCCCATCGATCCCGACGAGAAGAAGAGCCTCACCCGCGACACCACAGACGAGGAGATGGCTTACATTGCCACCAGGTTGGAGGAGGCAGCTGCAGCGGAGGCCGCGGGCGAGTTTGGATATACCCTAGAGGAGGCAGATGCAGCGGAGGCGGTGAGTCTGGCCGAGGAGGAAGAGATCCTCAAATTGATAAAGTCCGCCGGGAAGCCTGACGGGACGAGCGAGGCCACCGGGGAAGGCACAGAGTCGAGCGAGCCCGCTGAGCAGGGCGCCGAATCGGGCGACTCTGCAGAAGACCCGGGCGGGTCTCTGAACCTTGACTCTTCTTCATCCTCGGGAAGTTCACCGCCACCGGCAAGTCCCCCAGCTCCAGCGACGAGGCGCCCCCGCAAAGCTGCGGTCGTGGCGGAGCGTCCGGCGGCCCCACGGCCGCAGCGCCGCCCGACGCGCGCCACCGCGGCGGGCAAAGCCGTCAAGGGAGTGCCCCGCGCCTCTGCAGTGGCCGGAGGAGGGTCTTCCCGCATCGGCTCCACCGCTCCTTCCGCCCCTCGGGCCTCGGCGACGAACGGAGCGGGGTCTTCGCAGACCACCGTTCCGGCGCCCGTCAAGCGCCCGAGGGAGCCTACTCCTCCAGCTCCTCGCGCCGGGACGCGCGAGGCGGATTTTGACTTCTCCATTCTCAGTTCCGACGAGGAGGAGGAAGAGTAAGTAATTGCAACTCTTGTTTCCTTCGTTTGTTGCTCTTTGTTTTGAATCTTCTTTGTCTGATTCTGTTTGATGTCTGTCTTCCAGGACCCTGGCCTAATGGATGGCGAAGAGGGCCAAGATCCCGGTGGTCGACCTTGAGGACGAGCCCATCGCAGCAGCAGGAGATGCGCTCGCGACAAGTTTGCCGGATCAGCCAGCTGCTCCGCAGAGCAGCCCCCAGCGCAGCCCCCAGCATAAGTCGTCTGTTCACTCCTTCGCTTGTCGGGCGCGCGTGGGGCTTCCTATCCTTGTTAATGTTTTGCCTGTTTGTTGAATTGTACAGAAGTGGAGCCACAGCCTCAGGAGCGCCAAGAAACTGCTCCCGACGAGCCGCACGCCCCGACCTCTCCACCAAGGAGGAGCTCCCCAGCGAGGGAGAATACTCCGCCAAGGGCGGGTACTCCGCCAAGGGCGAGCACCCCGCCAATGGTGAGCACCCCGCCAAGGGAAGGCGCCAGTGGCCCTCCGCCGGCGGGGGCTACTACCACGCCGCCAAGGGAGGACCCCCCGGCGAGGGACCTCATCGAAGAAGAGGCCCGTGCAGGTAACCCTTGTAGTTTTCTTCTCTTGAACTTCTCTTTTTGGATATTTGCTTGACAATGATTTTCTTCTTTCTTCTTTTTTCTTTATCTTCAGACTCGTCCGCTCCAGAGCCTATGGAGACGGAGGCCACCACCGAGGAGCCCGTGCGCGGCAACGCTGATGACGCCGCGGCCACCGGAGAGGCGATCGGTACCGACGAGCCCGCCGTCGAAGAGGCAGCCAGGGCCACCGACGCGGCAGCGGAGGAGGGAACCGGCGGTCGCACTGACGGCCCTGAGGCCGCAGGAGCGTTTGACGCTGCGCCGACCGCCGACCCTGCTGCTGCCGCGGCCGGAACCGGCGCCTACTTGGAAGCAGGGAACGAGGTCTTCATTCAGATCCCGTGGGCATCTACGCCAAGGGCGCCCGCGGAGGGAGAGGTCTTCGATGGGGAAGTCCTCGCCTCCGCCGGGCTAAAGTTCATCGACGCGCCCGGCAGCAGTAGCGAGCCCGAGGAGGAGCGACTCCTGCGGAGGCTCCTGGCCCTGTACCGTGCTAGGCAGGCCAAGCTGGAGTCCCGAGAGGCTCTGGCCGCCAAGGCGGGCGTCGACTTGGAGAAGCGCGCCGAAGAGCTCCGAGCCGCCAACCAGGCGGCCCTCCGATCCTTGGCGGAGGAGCGGGAGGAGCTCGCCGAGGCGCATCAAGCGTTCATCCTCGAGAAGGCTGAAGCAGAGGAGCAGCAACGACTCACCGCCGAGGAGCTGTCCCGGCAGGAAGGAGAGCTAACGCAGCCGAAGGTCGACCTCGACAGCCACGAGGACGACCTTGCCCCGCGCGAGCAGTCCATTGGCGGGGCTCTGCAGGAAGCGAGGGACGCCACTGCAGCTGCAGAGACCGCCAAGAGAGACTTGGAGGCGAGGGTGGCACAGTTGGAGATCAACTTGAGGACGAGCGAGGAGAAGGTTGCCGCGCTCACGTTGGAGAGGGAGAAAGATGCCCACAGCCACTCAGAGCTGCAGGTCCGTCTCTCCGACAAGGGCAAGGAGCTCGCCATCGCCAAGGATTCTGTCGCGGACTTGGAATTGAAGCTGTCCACCCTCATTGCATCACTTGACAGCGCCAGGAACCGGGAGACGAAGCTGATGGAGGACCTCCGGGCTGAGAGGGCACTGCTGGACAGCGCCGCCCTCACGCAAAACAACTTCAGGCGGACGGTGGAGCAGTGGACCGAGGAGCTTGTCGCCGCCGCCGCTGACATCGACAGGGAGTTGGCGGGGCTGGGGACGGAGCACCTCGGATAGTCCACTGATGCGAACCTCCCTCACAGCGCCAAGCTGAGCTTATTCTTCAGGGAGTGGCGCCGGCCCTCGAGCAGCTCCGGGAGAGGATCCCCACGCAGCTGGCGAACGAGGCACGCATGCTTTGCACAGGAGTCGTGGAGAGGGTGCTGACGAAGATAGTCTACCGCAACCCAGGACTCAACCTTGAGAACGTCCTCAGGACCCTGCCGCCCGACGCCGACCAGGAGGCGCTCAAGGCTCTTGTCGCGCCCATCGTGGCCAGGGTGGGCAAGATCAGGAGAGTTGACGGCGATCGCGTAGACTAGGTTGTTTTCTTTCCGCTTCCCTTGTCGCTGTGAACCATGTCATGGACAAGAATCTATTAGTGCTGCGACAAGTAGCTTTTGTAATATATCTCTATTTTGGGTAGTTAACGCAGTGTTATTTCCTTTACTTGACTTCTTTGCCTTGTATGCTTTTACCCTGCGCTTTTAGGGAACTTGCCGGCGAAGGGACCCTTGCCCCAAGCGCTGAGTGCGGAACTTCAGCAGTCTGCTAGCAATGCCGCTACCGGCAAGAAACCTTGTCGCAGCTAGTTGCAGCACACTTAGGTTGTTGAGCGAACTCGAAAACGAAGTAAGGGTGCGACACTTGTCGCAGCACACTTAAGCCGTTGAGCGTGCTCGAAACAAAGTAAGGGCGCGGCTAGCTACGAGTAGGTTCCTCCGCGCACAGGTTTTTCATACAAGGTGTGATCGTTCAAGGAAGATAACTTAATTTTTTAAAAAATTTGAATGCTCAAACTTTGGGTAACTTAGCTTTTGTGTATGGTCTGCTTCCCGGCAAGGCGAGGCTTTCTTGAACGGCACTTGGTCCATACCACTGTCTCCTTCCCCCCGGCAAACTTGTGCGCTAGGAATCCTTCTTCTGCTTGAGAGAAAAGAGAAATGGAGGAAACATAGATATGGAGCCTTGCGGCTCATTATTGCTTACCGGAGGTGTGTGCTGCACGAGGTGTCATGTAATACATGAAAGAAAAAGAGGAAAATGCATGAAACGACAAGTTGTGCAAGGCACGAAAGCTTTACTGATGCACGGGGTCTGCGCCCGGCTTTGTACAAAGGTTTACATGCAACAGCGGCAAGACTTGTACAAAAGGTGGTTGCCGGAACAGATCACGGCAACCGCGCCTTATGGGTGAAACTTGCGAAGGTGCTCAATGTTCCAGGAGTTGCTCACCGGTAAGCCCTCTTCGGTCTCAAGGCGGATAGCGCCGGGCCTTGTAACTTGTCTCACCCGATAAGGGCCTTCCCACTTCGGCGTCAACTTGTTGGAATTCTTGGCGGACTGAATGCGCCGAAGAACAAGGTCGCCTTCCTCGAGACTTCTGGCCTTAACTTTGTGGCTATGGTAGTGGCGCAAAGCTTGCTGGTATCGAGCAGCTCGTACAGCAGCCTGAAGACGGTCCTCCTCGAGGAGCAGTGCATCATCTTGTCGCAGCTGCTCTTGCTCGAGCTCATCGTAAGCGAGCACTCGAGGCGATCCGTATATGAGTTCCGTGGGGAGAACTGCCTCTGCTCCATAGACAAGAGCAAAGGGTGTCTGTCCAGTGGCTCGATTTTGTGTCGTTCTGATTGACCAAAGAGCCGCCGGCAACTCTTCAATCTAGTTTCTTCCGCATTTGTGCAGCCTGTTGAAAGTTCTTGTCTTGATCCCGCGCAGCACTTCAGCGTTTGCCCTCTCCGCTTGACCATTTCTCCTCGGGTGAGCAACAGAAGCGAAGCAGAACTTGGCGCCAAGGTCTTGGACGTATTGCATGAAGGTGCGACTTGTGAATTGTGTGCCGTTGTCGGTGATGATCCTGTTAGGGATTCTGAAACGGCAAACAATCGACCTGAAGAACTTGACTGCTGATTGTGCGGTCACCTTCCTCACTGGCTCCACTTCCGGCCACTTTGTGAACTTGTTGATGGCGACGTACAAGTACTCAAAGCCCCCGACTGCGCGGGGAAAAGGGCCGAGGATGTCGAGCCCCCAGACCGAAAATGGCCAGGACAAAGGGATCGTCTGGAGAGCTTGTGCTGGCTGATGTATTTGCTTGGCATGGAACGGCCACGCTTCACATTTGGTTACTTGTGCATTTGCATCTTGGAGGGCTTCTGGCCAAAAGAAACCTTGCCCGAACGCCTTGCCGGCAAGTGCTCTCGCGCCAATGTGGTGGCCACATATGCCTCCATGTATCTCTGCCTACAGCTTTTGCCCATCTTCCCGGGGAATGCACTTCAGTCTAACACCGTTGAGTCTTTTTCTGTATAGTTCATTGTCAACGAACTGATACATACTTGACTGCCGTGTTATTCTTTCCGCTTCTTCTGGCTCTTCGGGAAGTTCTCCTGTTTGAAGGAAACGGACAATCTGCTGTGCCCATGCTGGAGCCTGAGGCTCAACAACAAGGACTAAGGGCATCAGTGCTGCTGCGGGAACGTTAGCTTCTACGGCAATAACCTGTGGCTCGGTCGGAGCTTGACGTTCCCCGGCAAGCTTGCCGGGGCAAAAGCTTGTCGGGAACGCCTGCTTCAACTGTACAAACCCTTGGGTCTGCAGGAGCAGACTGTTCCTCAGCAATTTTGTCGTTGATCTTGGGGACCTTGGCGGCAGCTTCAGGAAGTTCTGCCGGCAAGTAGTCACCGGAGACCAACTTTCTCTTCTTACTTTGTCCGATTGATGGTGTAACGGATGGTTGAGCTAACTTGAGCACAAAGATCCCTGGTTCCACAGGTAGCTTTAGTGCCGCACACCTTGACAGGCCGTCTGCGACGTCATTTAGAGCTCTTGGAACGTGCTCCATCTGCAAGCCTTCAAAGTGTTCTTCAAGTTTCCTTACTTCGTCGACGTAAGCTTCCATCAACGGACTATGATAGCTCTTGTTTACTTGTCGGACAACCAACTGCGAATCACCCGGCACAATGAGCTTCTTGATCCCAAGTTCTGCTGCGATTCTGAGGCCGGCAAGCAAACCTTCATACTCTGCAGTATTGTTTGTTGCTTGCTCCTTGGGAAAATGCATCTGGACAACGTACTTGAAGTGCTCTCCGGTGGGCGCGACAAGCAGCACGCCGGCGCCGGCGCCTTGGAGCGAGAAGGCACCATCGAAGTACATTATCCATTCTTTGCTCACTTCTTTGACGGGGATGCTTGTCTCTGGAATCTCTTCGTCTGGCGTTGGGGTCCACTCTGCTATGAATTCTGCCAATGCTCTGCTCTAGATAGTGGAAGTACTTTCAAACTTGAGGCCAAAGCTTGACAACTCCAGTGCCCACTCGACAATCCTGCCTGTTGCTTCTGGATTTTGCAATATCCTCTTCAGCGGAAAGCGAGTGACCACCGTTATCTCATGTGCTTGGAAGTAGTGGCGCAGCTTTCTCGAGGCCATGAGGAGGCCAAAAAGCAACTTCTGCATCCCAGAGTATCTTGACCTTGCCCCCTGCAAGAGGGAACTGACAAAATAAACTGGGCGCTGCACCATCTTCTTTCGCACTTCTTCTTGCATCTGCGCAGACTCATCCTTATCGGGGCCAGAGCTTGTCGGGGGAGCCCCCTGCTTGTCGCCGGATGCGCTTGCCGGGGCTGCGGGCTCCTCATCTGCCTCCCTTTCCGCTACTAACGCAGCACTAACCACTTGATTGGTTGCTGCTAAGTACAGCAGCAACTTCTCTTGTGGCCTAGGTGCGACAAGTATTGGAGTGGAGGATAGGTACCCTTTCAAGTCCTGCAGCGCTGCCTCCTCTTCCGGAGTCCATCTCATTGGACCCGCCTTTTTCAAGATTTTGAAAAACGTCAGGGCGCGTTCCGCAGACTTAGAAATGAACCTGCTGAGAGCAGCCACGCAGCCGGCAAGCCTTCGTACATCCTTGACGCGCTTCGGAGCTTCGATCTGCTCGATGGCTTTGATCTTGTCGGGATTGGCTTCAATCCCCCTCTGGGACACAAAGAATCCGAGAAGCTTGCCGGAGGGGACTCCGAACACACACTTCTCGGGGTTAAGCTTGAGTTGTATCTTGCGCAGATTCGCAAAAGTTTCATCTAGGTCTTGAATCAAGGTATCCTTGTCCTTGCTCTTGACCACTATATCATCCATGTATGCTTCTACATTCATGTGTATCTGTGGCTCAAAAGCAGTGTGGACTACCCTCGCAAACGTTGAACCTGCGTTCTTCAATCCAAAGGGCATGCGTATGAAGCAGTAGGTGCCACATGGAGTAATGAATGCGGTCTTCTTTTCGTCTTCTTCAGCCATAAATATCTGGTTGTACCCGGAGTATGCATCAAGGAATGAAAGCAACTCGCACCCAGCCGTGGAGTCAACGATCTGGTCAATGCGCGGCAAGGGAAATGGATCTTTGGGACAAACTTTATTCACATCGGTGAAGTCAGCCTCCACTTCCCATTTGCCTTGCGCACTACAACAGGGTTGGCCAACCACGTGGGGTGGAGTACACCTCTGACAAGGCCTGCTGCTTCCAGCTTCTTGATTTCCTCCACGATAAACTCTTGACGCTCCACCGCTTGCTTTCTGACCTTCTGCTTGACGGGCCGCGCGTGAGGACAAACGGCAAGCTTGTGCTCAATCACTTTCCTGGGAACACCGGGGATGTCAGACGGTTGCCATGCAAACATGTCGACATTCGCCCGCAAGAAAGCAACGAGCGCGCTTTCCTATTTAGGATCGAGCGTGGCACAGATGGTGAAAGTACCACCAGTGCCGTCCTCCTTGGTGGACACCTTCTTGGTTGCATGTGGAGCTGCCATTCCCTTCTTGCACTTGCCGGTGGAGCTCGATGGTGCGTCCTCGACGGCAGCACAGCACTCCGAAGAGGTGCGTTTGCCAGAGTGGGCCCCAGAGCTCTTGCCGGACTTGGTCTTGCTCTTCCCTGCGGGAGCTTCAGCGGCAAGTGTTTCGCTATCCGTTGCGGCTGCTGCGTCCCGGTAAATCTTGTCGGCACAGATAAGCGCGTCCTTCTTGTAACCGGGGACAGAGATGACGCTTATCGGGCCTGGCATCTTGTGCATGTTGTAAGCAAAATGAGAGGCTGCCATGAACTTGGCGAGCGCCGGACGGCCAAGTATCCCATTGTATGGCAATGGGATATCGGCAACGTCGAAGGTGATCCTCTCAGTTCTGAAATTTAGCTCTCCGCCAAAGGTTACTGGCAGTGTGATCTTCCCCTTCGGCTTGCTCCTTCCCGGGTTAATTCCTTGGAAAGTTCCGGTTTCCTCGAGCAAACTGTCGGGGATCTGTAGCTTTCGGACTACAACAGAGGAGATCAGGTTCAGGCCGGCCCCGCCGTCAACCAGCATCTTGGTGACCTTGAGGTTGCGGATGGTTGGTGAAACCAACATCGGCAAGCACCCGACCGTAGTCGTGCAGTCAGGGTGATCCTCAATGTCGAAGATGATGGGCGTGCTGGACCACTTCAGGAGTTTGCGCGACTCGACGGTTGGCTCTGCTGCATTAACTTCCCGCACCCATTGCTTGAGTTGGCGGTGGGAAGTATGCAGAGAGGCACCTCCATCGACGCACAGAACTTCTGTGGCCTTCTGGAACTCCTGCTCGCTGTTGTCTCCATCGTCCATGTCTTCATCGTCGTCTTCGTCTTCGTCCTTGTCGCGGCCGCGGGGAGGTCTATCTCCTTGCCGCTGTTTGGCCTTGCCGCGGCGTCCTCCCCGGCCATTGAATGGCCGCTTCTTGCCGGACTCTCCTCCGCCTCCCTGGACCTTCTCTTTGTCGCGTCGCTCGTACTCAGCCTTCTGCTGTTCGACGAGGTACTTGACCCTTTTGCAGTTTTGGAGATCGTGGCCCTTGGTGGCTTCCTTGCCGGAGCCACCAGCCTGAGCTTTCTTGGCGCCAGCCTCCTTGCCGGACTGCTCGGCGGCCACTACTTCCTTGTTCTTCTTCTTCCTGTTATTCCGCCGCCGGTTCCTCCTTGCCGGGGCGGCATCCTCACTGTCTATTCCTCCTGCTCCAGTTTCCTCTCCGGGGAGTCTCCTCCCCTCTTCAGCGCGTGCGCACTTGTCGGCCAGGGCATAGAGCTCACTGACGTTTCGTATTTTACACATCGCCATTTCCTCCCTCATGCGGCGGTTACGCATGTTCTGGTGGAACGCGCTAATAACTGCGGCAGGGTGGACGTCCGGGATGTTGTGCTGGACGCGGCTAAATCTGTGAATGTACTTTCGCAGGGACTCTCCTTCCTTCTGGGCAAGTATATGCAGGTCGCTCTCCTGGCCATGAGGCTTGTGGCCGCCCGTAAAGGCGCCAAAAAACTGATGGCACAGGTCGGCCCAAGAAGAGATGGAGTTCTCCGGCAAGTGCATGAGCCAAGATCTGACGTTCGGCTTGAGCATGAGCGGGAAGTAGTTCGCTAATATCTTCTCGTCTCGTCCCCCGGCAGCCTGCACCGCAATCGTGTAGATGCTGAGGAACTCTGAGGGATGGGTCTTGCCGTCGTACTTCTCGGGTACGTCGGGCTTGAAGTTCTTCATGCTGGGCCACTGGACCTGCCGCAGCTCGCGGGTGAACGTAGGGCAACCTGCCGCGTACGGCAAGTCGCCCGGTTCTCCGGGCGCGTGCATGTCGACAGCGGTCCCAGCGCGCTGGTCGGACTGTCGTCGCGCTTCTATTCGACGCTCGATGCGGGTTCGAGCGTCTTCTTGTCGTCTGTCGTCGAGGACTTGGCGTTGGTCGCGGCGAGCTCGTGGATCCGACGACGCCGTGGAGTCGTCGTCACGTTGGTCCGGCGAGTCGGCGACTTTGGCCTTCGGGGCGGGGAGTGCACGGTAGTTGCAGCCCCGGCGGTCTTGTCCCCGGCTGTCTTGTCTCCATCAGCCCGCGCCTGGCTGACTTGCCGCGGCCGCGACGTCGTCGGCTGCTGCGGCGTATCGTTGTTGGCGAAGGCGATGAGGCTTTGGATGGTGGCCCTCCAGTCTTCGGCCTTGTCTGCCGCTGGAGGGAAATCGAGGAGCAGCTAAGCTCGAGCTAGAGCTTCTGCTGGAGTGGAGGGGAGTGGTGGCGAGCGGTGTGAGGAACGAGATATGCTCGGACTTCTAACTGCATTAGAAGGAGCAGGGTCTCGTCCCGGCGACTGCGCCTTGCTCGTGCCAGCGCGTTGGCCTTGAGCGTCCCGCGACCCACCAACTTGACCTTGGCCCAGCAAGCGGTTGGTACCTTGTGTACCACGTCGCTGCCGGTCCGGCACCTCCTGAGAGGGGCGTGGCGCGTGCACGGACGCCGAGGCCTTGGAATGCGCCCGGTCGTCCGTCTTGTCCTTGGAGTTGGCGGCGCCGTGAGTTTCCTCGCCGGCGTCCGTCCTTCCGCCTGCGTCTACCCCAGCAACCGTTGGTTCCGGTGGTGGCGGGATCGACGCAGACGGGCCTCCTACCTCCGAAGCCTTCTTCTTCGGCGGCATGTCGATGAAGTTGACGAAGTTGATGAAGCTGTTGAAGATTCCGCCCGCATGAACGCCGGATCAGGTTCGCACAGCCTCGACGCCCCCTACCTGGCGCGCCAAAGATGTCGGGGAAACTGATCGCCCACGAACACCTATGGGACCGGAGCCCCTTTTCGGTACGGCAAGGGAGCGGAGGGTGCACGAAGAGCGGATCGAGGCGAGCACGCGTGCAGTTTACCCAGGTTCGGGCCGCACGGACGCGTAAAACCCTACTCCTGCCTTGGTTGTATTGTGTTCTTGGATCGGGAGCACGAAGAGCTACAGAGCTGGTTGCTGGCTACACCGAGCGTGAGAGTGATCAAGCATCAGAACCCTTTCTACGTTGCGCATGGGCCTCCTTTTATAGGTCAAAGGGGTCACCGACAGGTGGCAACGTAGATGAGGGTAAAAATGTAAAAACGGTAGTAGTTGGAATAGTGTATGTACAGTGTATGTACAGTGGTCTATACCTAACCCTGACGGCAGGGGACAAGGGCATTGAATGCCCGTCGCCGTCGCCCCAAACAGTGCAAAAAGCGTCCGTCAGGGCGTCTCCGTTCGCCACGAAGGTGGCCTCGTCATCGCGGCTCGCCACGGTGTACCCCAGGCTGCACAGCCTTTCGCCACGTGCACCTGGAAGGGCCCCAGGGCGACGCGTGGCCGGATGAGCTGGAGCGCGGGCACGTAGTGGGAGCTTACCGCGGCAAGCGCCTTGCCGCGGTCGCTACCTTGCCGCGCCCGAAAGCTCGTCGCTCTCCGGGCCTCGCCGCGACGCGCGTAGCGTTGCGGCAAGTCTTCCGAAACGCCATGTTTGGCCTTCCTGACAAGCTCCTCTTGCCAGGGCCTTGTGCCAAAGTGTGGTTTTGAGTCTGAAACGGCCTTCCCGGCAAGCTCCTCATACCGGGGTCTTGTTTCTTTAACTTGAAAACTTTGTTCTTGAATGGCTCTAAAGGATCCAGAGCGGGCCTTGGCGGGCGCGTGGCAAACCCAACCACGGGACGCTGCTACTGCCCGTGCACAAGTCGGGATACTAAGGTACCCCTACTTTAGTACACCGACATTCATGATCTTTTATTTTTATTTTGATAGTAGGTTCCCATTCATCATAAAGCTTTCTAGGTATAGAAACTTCCAACTCAAGTTTTTCTTCATAATATTGCATCAAAGCATCAACTATATGTTTAGTGAAAGCTTTATTTGGACTATAAGCATGTGGAGAATTTAGCACGGATTGCAACAAAGATATACAATCAATCAAAGAGCAATTATCATAATTGAATCCCATGAAATCCAAAGTAGTGGGTTCATCACTATGCAAAGTTTTAATCTCTTCAATCCCACTTTTAGCAATTTTAGCATCAGATCTAAAAACTCTGAATTATTGGGACACCTTAAAGCAGAATCATCTCCAATCCTGTTCTCATCAAGATTAATGCTAGAAAACAAGGATCTAATAGGAGACACATCAATAACTTTCAGATCTTCATCTTTATTTTCACGATAACTAGAAGAACACGATTTAATATAATCTTCTCTTTTAGCACGCATTCTAGCAGTTCTTTCTTTGCCGTCATCAATGGAAATTCTCATGGCTTTGAGAGACTCATTGATATCATGCTTAGGTGGGATAGATCTAAGTTTCAAATAATCAACATCAAGAGTAATTCTATCCACACTTCTAGCCAATTCATCAACTTTAAGCAATTTCTCTTCAAGCATAGCATTGAAATTCTTTTGCGAGATCATAAACTCCTTAACACTAGTTTCAAATTCAGAAGGCATCTTTCCATAAGAGTTGTTGTAGGAATTACCAAAATTATTAGAGGAATTACTAGGAAAAGGCCTAGGATTAAAATTACCTCTATAAGCATTGTTACCCAAATTATTCCTACCAACAAAATTCACATCCGAAGATTCATTGTTATTCTCAATCAAAGTGGATTAAGGCATATCATTAGGATGAGAAGAAGCAGTCTTAGCAGCAAACAATTTCATAAGTGCATCCATCTTTCCACTCAAAACACTAATTTCTTCGATAGCATGCACTTTTTTACTAGTAGATCTCTCGGTGTGCCATTGAGAATAATTAACCATATTATTATCTAGGAGTTTGGTAGCTTCTCCTAAGGTAGTTTCCATGGAAGTGCCTCTGGCGGCCGAATCTAAAAGATTTCTAGAAGCAAAATTCAAGCCAGCATAAAAGTTCTGAATAATTATCGATAGATTCAAACCATGTGTAGGGCAATTACGTATCATTAATTTCATTCTCTCCCAAGCTTGTGCAACATGCTCATGATCTAGTTGCTTAAAATTCATAATATCGTTTCTAAGAGAGATGATCTTAGCAGGAGGGAAATACTTAGAGATAAAAGCATCTTTGCACTTATTCCACGAATCAATACTATTTCTAGGCAAAGAGGAAAACCATGTTTTAGCACGATCTCTAAGTGAAAACGGGAATAACTTCAATTTAACAATATCGTTACTCGTATCCCTTTACTTTTGCATATCACACAAATCAACAAAGTTGTTTAGATGGGTAGCGGCATCTTCACTAGGAAGGCCGGAGAATTGATCTTTCATGACAAGTTTCATGAGTTATAAAAATGTTCTAGCATTTTTATTAATTAAACAAAGTTGCAAAACAAATGAAACAAAAAAGAAAATAGGAAAAAGAAAAAGGGAGAAAGCACTTACCTCGGGCCCAGCCCTGTAGCAGGCCGGCCCAGCCCACAGCCTCTTCTGTCGCCTTCCACCTCGCGCCAGAAGGACGCGTGCGTGGCCGCCGCGCGCCGGCACGCGTCCGGCCACCTCCACCCTGCCTGCCTGCATCCCGACGGCCTGGACGACTCCCCGCGACGCCATGCAGCTGCCCGACCCCTCTCGCACTCTCCCCCTCATCCCCGTCGCATCCCCTGGATCTCTCCTCCTCCATCACCGCGCCGCCCGTCGCCGCCGCTCGTCGTTGCCGCACCTAGAGCTACCCCCTCGCCCCATGAGTGTGTCCAGAAGGAGCGCCGCGTCGTCCTCTTCCTCCTCGCTGAGCCATGGATCGCCGGAAGCCCTGCAACGTCCTCACGCCACCGTTCCCTTCCTCGGATCGCCGGAGCACCTCGCCGCCGTTACGAAGCTACAACGCATCCCCGACCCCTCCGACGAGCTCGTTAGCACCGCAGTGAGCTCCTACGCCGTTCCCCTCCTTCCTTTGCTTCGTTTGCGCCTTGTAGCCGCCGCTCCGTTGATCACCGAAACGCACCGCCGCCGTGCTCGCCGCCGGCGATGCTCCGGTGACCATTTGGTCACTGGCACACGTCCATCACACTCGCCGCAGCATGTAGATCCGCTAGGTACCACGCACGCATCGCCTAGGCCACTGCAGCCGCGTCTCCACACACGCCCGACGCCGGTCGCCGCCGTCGAGCTTGTTGCCGTCGTCTCCGGCCACCCCAGGTCCGGCGACCACCACCATTCGACGCACAACGACAAGAGCTTCCCAACGCACCCAACCGCAGCTCGAGCCGTGCCCCCTAGACGATTTCCGAAGCACGCCGCCGTATTCGGCCTCGCCGGCGTCACTTCGCCGGTGGGTTTGACCTGTCTGACCGGGGGGTTGACCACCCCTGGGTCACTGACGTGTGGGCCACCCTTTTACCAATTAGTTAGTTTAATTAAGTTTCTGTTAATTTAATTAGTTAATTAATTTAGTCACTGACCCGTGGGCCCAGGCCCCACTGACAGCTAATTAGTTTTAGTTTAACTCTAATTAACTTTGGTTAGTTAGCTGTGACACTAACATGCTGGGCCCACATGTCATGTTTGACTGGACCAGCTCCTGTTGACTGGCTGACGTCAGCATGATGTCATGCTGACGCAGTAAAGGTTTTTCTGGGATTTTTAGATTAAAAATAATCCAGGAAATTCCAGAAAATACCCAAAACTTCTAAAAATCATATAAAATCAACCATAGCTCAGATGGAAAAGTTTTATATATGAAAAATGATCAGAAAAATCCAATCTTTCCAATGCCACTGGTTTCATGCATGTTTGAGCAAGTTAACCTTGCTGTATACATTAAAACATGATAATGCACTTATTTAAATAATAGCTAAAATGCCAATTTGAATCTTTGATTCAAATAGGTTCAAACCCTTCTGGTTTTAGTTGCATTAGCCAACACACATGCATCTTGCCATGTCATGAGCATGCATCATATTGTTGCATTTTTTGTTAATGATTGTATCGCCGGTATTCTCTGTGTTAGGTCCTGCTCCCGAGGATACTGCTGCGTATCCAGTTGAAGAGCAGTACCCGACAACTACTTTGTCAGGCAAGCAATCATTGATCATTCCGATACAAACCCAATCTTCTCGCTCCTGCTCTCTTTTATTGCATTAAGGCAACAACGTGTGAACTGCTACTTGCTACGGTAGTTGAACCCTATTCCCTTGCATGACCTGTCATTGCCACAGTAAATAGTTGAAACCCACTAGCATGTGTAGGAGTTGATTGAGCCATGTGATGTGTGATCCACCATGCTATTTGTTTATGTTGCCTGCTATGCTTAGAGTTGTGTCTGGTCTGGTTCATCTGGGTGATGGATCAGAGTGAAATGATCATACCGATAAAGAGAAGGAAGTGTGGAATAAGCTTGGTAAAGGTATCGATGAAAGGCCATGTAGGAGTACATGGTGGGTTGTTTCATTGGAATCGTCCGTAGGACCCGAGATCTGTGTGTGTGACCCAAGTTACAGTTATTACCACACATTGGGCCCTGAAATATGACCCCGCTCGACTTATTGACTGCCCTTGTACTCTGTCCAGGAGTTGCAACTAGTTTCTGGTGTTTATAGTTTACTGGAGGTTGTCCACAGCGCTGACCCTCGGGGTGGGCTGTGATGCGACAGGTACGTGGCACGGTGTACCGGTTGCCCGTTTGGTGACTCGGGAACCCTGTACACATCGTTTGGGGCCGTGAGCGACACCCCGGCCGGATCTCCCCACGGATGGAACCCAAATAGGCGATAAACCTGGACGAGAGACTTGAGTGGTTGGTTAGGTCGTGGTCTACACCCACGTCGGCTTTCGCTTGAATTCTGCCGAGCAAATGTCGTGTGCAGACGCTAAGTGGTGAAAACATGTGTGAAGAAGTACACCCCTGCAGGGTTATCAATCTATTCGAATAGCCGTTGTTCGCGGTATGGACTACTTGGTTACTCTTACAGTTCATAGACAAGTTGATGGATACTACTAAAAGCCTCAAGATAAGTGTGAGTGCCGTGGATGGCCCTTCCGTAGGATGACGGAAGAGGATCCTCGGTAGTGTATTGATGTGGTGAGTAGAGGACTCGTGTTCGTAATAACATCTTGCAATCCGTTGAGAGTTGTAGTATAGGTTAGCCAAGAGTCAAAGCTGGCTTTCTGCTATAAACTCCACTGCCCCCTGTTGATAATGTTGCATGTATGATAGGTTCTGTGGTAAGACTTGCTGAGTACCTTTGTACTCATGTTTGCTTAATAACTGTTGCAGAGGAGAACCCTGCCCCTGCTGATGGGTTCTACATAGACGTTGACGTCGACGAGTAGCTTGACACCCAGACGGAGATCTGGAGCATGTGAAGGGCCTTGTAGATAGTCAGGCTACACCAAGCTTGTTTTATTTTCTAAGTTGTCTGTACTCAGACATGTAGCTTCCGCTTGTGCTTGTATGACTGTATGACTTGAGTGTTGGGTCATGTGACCCCTACCTGTATGGATATGTTATGTGTGGCTCTTGGAGCCTTTTAAATAATGTACTTTGAGTCATAGAGTTCTGTTGTGATGCAATGTTGTATTTGCACATATTGAGCATATTGCGTGTATGATTGAAATGCTTGGTATGTGTGGGATCCGACACCTAGTTGTTTTCCTTTGGTAGCCTACCTTACAGGGAAATGCCTCCTAGTGATTCCAATGAGCCTTGGTAGCTTGCTACTGCTTGGAACACGTAGGCTGGCCGGCATGTGTCCTTCTTCGTTCCTGTGTCTATCCCTTAGGGGAAATGTCACGCGTTGTTCCTTTAAGTCCATGTAGCTTGCTACGACTTGGGTTCATACGTTGATGACCGACACGTTCGTTGCTGGGTCATGGTTGCCTGTCTCTGTAATCTAGTGCCACTTTTGCTTTATAACTAGCCATGTCGGCCCGGGTTCTCTGTCATATGGATGCTAGCGACACTGTCATATACGTGTGCCAAAATGCGCAAACGGTCCCGGGACAGGTAAGGTGGCACCCGTGGGGTTACCGTGCGTGAGGCCGCAAAGTGATATGACGTGTTACAGCTAGATCGGTGTGACTTAGGATCGGGGTCTTGACAGCGTTGGCATCAGAGCTGGACTGCCTGTAGGTTTCTCAAGCCAAACTGGTCGATGTTGAGTCTAGAAAAATTCTTAGTTATATGTAGGGGAATTGATTGTGGAAGGGAATGTAAGGCTCTTTTTACTCCTTTACCTTATGCCCTTCTGATCTGAGTCAGTCTATTCTTTCTACGGGGATTTAGGACTAGGCCACTTATCCTTACTAGGTTCACGTGTTACTAATCCGTAGACTCTTAGGATTGTTGGTTTCAAGCCTCAGTTCAGTTTCTATCCTTTTTAGTATGATGATTGTTGGACCGGAACCTTGATATGGATTGTTGAGTGGCTATGCTATCATTTGTATGATGTCTCAAATCTTTGTTTCAGCATTTACAGTTGTTATGCTGCCCGATTTCTTCCAGAATCACTAATGCCTTTGCGTTATTTCATGTTTCAGATGTCTGGCCGCATCCCTCACCAAGTGGTTCGTTTGACTCGGTGCATTAATGTGCCCGGTCACACGGCCATGCTAGTCCGTGCGCTGACTGAGACCGGTTATCGCTGGTATCCTGAATACACCGTGGAGGAACAGTACCGGGATTTCAATCAGAGTCAGTATTTCTACACAATCCGGATATACCCCTCATATCCTGGAGCATCCCATTCGTTCATATCTGAGAGCTATGCTCGATTGCACAACATGACTTTTTGTGACATGCCTACTTCCATGGTTATTCAAACTCCTGGTTCAAAGTGGCAAACCTCTAGGGTAAGCCATGGAAATGAAATCCTTGTCGATAGACTTGTTTTCCTTGCATCTCTAATCGCTCTCAAGTCCTCGGACATAAACATCATTTTGGGTATGGATTGGATGACAACTCATTACGCCAAGATTGATTGCTATACTAGGACCGTTCAACTTACACATCCATCCGGCAAGATAGTCAATGTCTTGACCCGAATGGCTGAGCGTCAGCTCTACTCTCTTAATGCCAGCCCTCTACCAGAACTCGAAGATATCCCGGTAGTCCGTGACTTTCCGGATGTTTTTCCAGAAGAACTGCCAGGAGTTCCACCTGACAGAGATGTCGAGTTCATGATAGATCTTATCCCTGGAACTGTCCCAATCTCTAGGAGACCTTATAAGATCGCACCACTAGAATTAGCTGAGCTAAAGAAACAACTCGATGAGTCCTTGCAAAAAGGTTTCATCCGTCCTAGTTCTTCCCCTTGGGCTTGCCCCGTCCTCTTCGTCAAGAAGAAGGATGGAATGGAGCGGATGGTTGTAGATTACCGACCTGTTAATCTGGTCACCATAAAGAACAAGTATCCGCTTCCCAGGATCAACGACCCGTATGATCAGCTCGCTGGATCCTCTGTCTTCTCTAAGATGGATTCGAGGTTGGGTTACCATCAAATCAAAATCAAGAACGGGGACATTCCTAAAACAACTTTTGTTACTCGTTATGGCCAATATGAGTACACCGTCATGTCCTTCGGATTAACCAATGCCCCAGCTACCTTTTCTCGGTTAATGAATTCTATATTCATGGAGTACTTGGATAAATTCGTCGTGGTATACCTCGATGATATACTCATCTATTCCAAGAACAAGGAAGATCATGCCGAGCATTTAAGGCTGGTATTGACGAAACTTCGAGAGCACCGCCTTTATGCCAAGTTCTCCAAATGTGAATTTTGGTTGCCAGAAGTAACCTATTTAGGTCATGTGATCTCTGGCAAGGGTATTGCTGTCAATCCCGAGCGAGTTCAAGCCGTCCTTGATTGGACTCCCCCTGAATCGGTTAAGCAAGTTAGGAGTTTTCTTGGCTTAGCGAGCTATTGCCGATGCTTCGTCGAGAATTTCTCCAAGGTTTCTAAACCTCTAACTGAACTCCTCAAGAAAGATTAAAAGTTTGAGTGGACCCCACAGTGCGAGTCCAGTTTTCAGGAACTGAAAAGACGCCTGACATCTCCACCTGTACTGGTACCACCAGACTTTTCCAAGGATTTCATAATCTACTGCGACGCCTCGCGACAAGGACTAGGTTGCATACTCATGCAAGATCGTCAAGTGATTGCATACGCATCTCGACAATTGCGTCCACATGAAGATAACTATCCTACTCATGATTTAGAGCTTGCAGTTGTAGTCCATGCACTCAAAACATGGCGACATTACCTCCTTGGTAATCGCTGTGAAATCTTCACTGATCATCAAAGTTTGAAGTATATCTTCACCCAACCGGATTTGAATCTCAGGCAAAGACGTTGGGTTGAGTTGCTCACACACTACGACTTAGGAATCACTTATACCCCTGGAAAGGCCAATGTCATGGCTGATGCACTAAGTCGTAAGTCTTATTGTAACAACTTGATGTTACAACAAGGTCAACCACTTCTCCACGAGGAATTTCGTAAGCTTAACCTTCACATTGTTCCTCGAGGATTCCTTTCCACCTTGGTGGCGAAACCTACCCTTATGGATCAAGTTATAGCTGCCCAGAAGCGTGATAAAGGTATATCCCGACTCCAAGAGAACATTGCTAGCGGACTCGCTAAAAGTTTCTCTATGGATGATCGAGGTGTTGTTTTCTTTGAGAACCGTGTAGTGGTTCCCAAGAACCACCATCTACGGCAGTTAATCCTTAAGGAGGCTCATGAATCTCCTCTCACGATTCATCCAGGTAGTACCAAAATGTATCAGGATCTACGTCAGAGATTCTGGTGGACTAGGATGAAGAGAGAAATCGCTCAATTCATTGCTAACTGCGACGTTTGTCGTCGAGTCAAAGCAGAGCATCAACGGCCTGCTGGCACCCTTCAACCTTTAGCTATTCCTGAATGGAAATGGGACAAAGTCGGTATGGACTTCATTACCGGGTTTCCCAGGACCAGGAAAGGGAATAATGCTATCTTCGTCGTTATCGACCGCCTCTCTAAAGTAGCTCATTTCCTGCCTGTTCGAGAGAGTATTACCGCTAGCCAGCTAGCAGATTTGTATGTCTCTCGGATAGTATCACTTCATGGTGTGCCGTTGGATATTAACTCAGACCGTGGAAGTCTTTTTACTTCACGATTTTGGGAAAGTTTCCAGAATGCTATGGGAACTCATCTCTCTTTCAGTACCGCCTTCCATCCGCAGTCAAGTGGTCAAGTGGAACGAGTCAATCAAATTCTGGAAGACATGCTTCGAGCCTCTGTCATTTCTTTCGGTATGGAATGGGAAAATGTCTTCCATTTGCCGAATTCGCTTATAACAATAGTTATCAAGCCAGCTTGGGCAAAGCTCCCTTCAAAGTTCTATATGGACGAAGGTGTCGAACACCTCTTAACTGGCCAGAGACCGGGGAAAGACAATTCTTTGGCCCGGATATGATCCAGGAAGCAGAAGAGCAAGTTCGCATCGTTCCTGAGAGATTGAAAACAGCCCAGTCTCGCCAAAAGAGTCAATATGATAGTCATCATAAGGCTGTGACTTTTGAAGTTGGCGATAAAGCTTACCTTCGGGTTACTCCTCTTAAGGGAACCCATCGTTTCGGTATCAAAGGCAAATTGGCCCCTCGTTACATCAGTCCTTTTCGCATTCTTGCCAAACGAGGAGAAGTTGCCTACCAATTGGAACTACCTCCGCCCCTATCCAGAGTTCATGACATGTTCCACGTTTCTCAACTCAGGCGTTGCTTCTCGGATCCTATCCGCGGAGTGGACCATGAAACGCTTGATCTCCAGGACAATCTCACATATCGAGAATACCCCGTTCGTATTCTTGATCAAACCGAGCGCACCACTCAACGCCACAATATCATGTTTCTCAAGGTTCAATGGTCACATCATTCCGAGAGTGAAGCTACTTGGGAAAGGGAGGATCGTCTTCGACTTGAGTACCCCACCCTCTTTCCGGAGGAACCCGAATCTCGGGACGCGATTCTTTTAAGTGGGTGTGAGTTGTCACATCCCTAGTTTAGCACTTGCATTAGGGCTAGCTAGAGTGTGCATCATGTTTACTTATCAAACAAACTTGAAATGGGAATGACAGAAACCCCAGCACCCCTCTTCTAACAACTAGGGTTTGATAAAATATTTTCCAATGTACCCAAAATGCCCTTCAAAAATGTTCATCATTTCTGCCTTGGTCTTAAACCTCTGCCAAAAATGGTGCACAATTTTCTAGGACATCAAAGGCCTTTGTATTAAATCATATGTTATTTGAATTTGGGCATTTAAATGCTATAAAATATTTTAAATTCTCAAATAATCATAAACTATAATGTTTCCTACTGTTCATATTATATACAGTGGGCATGACAAGTTTCATGAGTTATAAAAATGTTCTAGCATTTTTCTTAATTAAACAAAGTCGCAAAACAAATGAAACAGAAAAGAAAATAGGAAAAAGAAAAAGGGAGAAAGCACTTACCTCGGGCCCAGCCCTGTAGCAGGCCGGCCCAGCCCACAGCCTCTTCTGTCGCCTTCCTCCTCGCGCCAGAAGGACGCGTGCGTGGCCGCCGCGCGCCGGCACGCGTCCGGCCACCTCCACCCTGCCTGCCTGCATCCCGACGGCCTGGACGACTCCCCGCGACGCCACGCAGCTGCCCGACCCCTCTCGCACTCTCCCCCTCGTCCCCGTCGCCTCCCCTGGCTCTCTCCTCCTCCATCACCGAGCCGCCCGTCGCCGCCGCTCGCCGTTGCCGCACCTAGAGCTACGCCCTCGCCCCGTGAGTGTGTCCAGAAGGAGCGCCGCGTCGTCCTCTTCCTCCTCGCTGAGCCACGGATCGCCGGAAGCCCTGCAACGTCCTCATGCCGCCGTTCCCTTCCTCGGATCACCGGAGCACCTCGCCGCCATTACGAAGCTACAACGTGTCCCCGACCCCTCCGATGAGCTCGTTAGCACCGCAGTGAGCTCCTACGCCGTTCCCCTCCTTCCTTTGCTGCGTTTGCGCCTTGTAGCCGCCGCTCCGTTGATCACCGAAACGCACCGCCGCCGTGCTCGCTGCCGGCGATGCTCCGGTGACCATTTGGTCACTGGCACACGTCCATCACACTCGCCGCAGCACGTAGATGCGCTAGGTACCACGCACGCATCGCCTAGGCCACTGCAGCCGCGTCTCCACACACGCCCGACGCCGGTCGCCGCCGTCGAGCTTGTTGCCGTCGTCTCCGGCCACCCCAGGTCCGGCGACCACCACCATTCGACGCTCAACGACAAGAGCTTCCCAAAGCACCCAACCGCAGCTCGAGCCGTGCCCCCTAGACGATTTCCGAAGCACGCCACCGTATTCGGCCTCGCTGGCGTCACTTCGCCGGCGGGTTTGACCTGTCTGACCGGGGGGTTGACCACCCCTGGGTCACTGACGTGTGGGCCACCCTTTTACCAATTAGTTAGTTTAATTAAGTTTTTGTTAATTTAATTAGTTAATTAATTTAGTCACTGACCCGTGGGCCCAGGCCCCACTGACAGCTAATTAGTTTTAGTTTAACTCTTATTAACTCTGGTTAGTTAGCTGTGACACTGACATGCTGGGCCCACATGTCATGTTTGACTAGACCAGCTCCTGTTGACTGGCTGACGTCAGCATGATGTCATGCTGACGCAGTAAAGGTTTTTCTGGGATTTTTAGATTAAAAATAATCCAGGAAATTCCAGAAAATACCCAAAACTTCTAAAAATCATACAAAATCAACCATAGCTCAGATGGAAAAGTTTTATATATGAAAAATGATCAGAAAAATCCAATCTTTCCAATGCCACTGGTTTCATGCATGTTTGAGCAAGTTAACCTTGTTGTATACATTAAAACATGATAATGCACTTATTTAAATAATAGCTAAAATGCCAATTTGAATCTTTGATTCAAATAGGTTCAAACCCTTCTGGTTTTAGTTGCATTAGCCAACACACATGCATCTTGCCATGTCATGAGCATGCATCATATTGTTGCATTTGTTTGTTAATGATTGTATCGCCGGTATTCTCTGTGTTAGGTCCTGCTCCCGAGGATACTGCTGCGTATCTAGTTGAAGAGCAGTACCCGACAACTACTTTGTCAGGCAAGCAATCATTGATCATTCCGATACAAACCCAATCTTCTCGCTCCTGCTCTCTTTTATTGCATTAAGGCAACAGCGTGTGAACTGCTACTTGCTGCGGTAGTTGAACCCTATTCCCTTGCATGACCTGTCATTGCCACAGTAAATAGTTGAAACCCACTAGCATGTGTAGGAGTTGATTGAGCCATGTGATGTGTGATCCACCATGCTATTTGTTTATGTTGCCTGCTATGCTTAGAGTTGTGTCTGGTCTGGTTCATCTGGGTGATGGATCAGAGTGAAATAATCATACCGATAAAGAGAAGGAAGTGTGGAATACGCTTGGTAAAGGTATCGATGAAAGGCCATGTAGGAGTACATGGTGGGTTGTTTCATTGGAATCGTCCATAGGACCCGAGATCTGTGTGTGTGACCCAAGTTACAGTTACTACCACACATTGGGCCCTGAAATATGACCCCGCTCGACTTATTGACTGCCCTTGTACTCTGTCCAGGAGTTGCAACTAGTTTCTGGTGTTTATAGTTTACTGGAGGTCGTGCACAGCGCTGACCCTCGGGGTGGGCTGTGATGCGACAGGTACGTGGCACGGTGTACCGGTTGCCCGTTTGGTGACTCGGGAACCCTGTACACATCGTTTGGGGCCGTGAGCGACACCCCGGACGGATCTCCCCACGGATGGAACCCAAATAGGCGATAAACCTGGACGAGAGACTTGAGTGGTTGGTTAGGTCGTGGTCTACACCCACGTCGGCTTTCGCTTGAAGTCTGCCGAGCACATGTCGTGTGCAGACGCTAAGTGGTGAAAACATGTGTGAAGAAGTACACCCCTGCAGGGTTATCAATCTATTCGAATAGCCGTTGTTCGCGGTACGGACTACTTGGTTACTCTTACAGTTCATAGACAAGTTGATGGATACTACTAAAAGCCTCAAGATAAGTGTGAGTGCCGTGGATGGCCCTTCCGTAGGATGACGGAAGAGGATCCTCGGTAGTGTATTGATGTGGTGAGTAGAGGACTCGTGTTCGTAATAACATCTTGCAATCCGTTGAGAGTTGTAGTATAGGTTAGCCAAGAGTCAAAGCTGGCTTTCTGCTATAAACTCCACTGCCCCCTGTTGATAATGTTGCATGTATGATAGGTTCTGTGGTAAGACTTGTTGAGTACCTTTGTACTCATGTTTGCTTAATAACCGTTGCAGAGGAGAACCCTGCCCCTGCTGATGGGTTCTACATAGACGTTGACGTCGACGAGTAGCTTGACACCCAGATGGAGATCTGGAGCTTGTGAAGGGCCTTGTAGATAGTCAGGCTACACCAAGCCTGTTTTATTTTGTAAGTTGTCTGTACTCAGACATGTAGCTTCCGCTTGTGCTTGTATGACTGTATGACTTGAGTGTTGGGTCATGTGACCCCTACCTGTATGGATATGTTATGTATGGCTCTTGGAGCCTTTTAAATAAAGTACTTTGAGTCATAGAGTTCTGTTGTGATGCAATGTTGTATTTGCACATATTGAGCATATTGCGTGTATGATTGAAATGCTTAGTATGTGTGGGATCCGACACCTAGTTGTTTTCCTTTGGTAGCCTACCTTACAGGGAAATGCCTCCTAGTGATTCCAATGAGCCTTGGTAGCTTGCTACTGCTCGGAACACGTAGGCTGGCCCGCATGTGTCCTTCTTCGTTCCTGTGTCTGTCCCTTAGGGGAAATGTCACGCGTTGTTCCTTTAAGTCCATGTAGCTTGCTACGACTTGGGTTCATACGTTGATGACCGACACGTTCGTTGCTGGGTCATGGATGCCTGTCTCTGTAATCTAGTGCCACTTTTGGTTTATAACTAGCCATGTCGGCCCGGGTTCTCTGTCATATGGATGCTAGCGACACTGTCATATACGTGTGCCAAAATGCGCAAACGGTCCCGGGCCAGGTAAGGTGGCACCCGTGGGGTTACCGTGCGTGAGGCCGCAAAGTGATATGACGTGTTACAGCTAGATCGGTGTGACTTAGGATCGGGGTCCTGACAATTCAATAAAGAAGCATTGATCTCACAAGATTGAACATCGGTAATAGGAGCAATCGGAGTGCTAATAAAATCATTGTTGTTGCTATTGGAGAAGTCACACAATTTGGTATTGTTTTGAGCCAAAGTGACAAGCAAGCAATCCAACACACACAAGTAGACAAGAAGCAAGCTAACGAAAAACACACGGCGGAAGAAGGGCGAATAAAACGGCAAAGGTGAAGTGGGGGAGAGGAAAACGAGAGGCAAATACATGTAATGCGAAGGATAAGGGTTTGTGATAGGTACTTGGTATATGACTTTTGCATAAGCCTCCACGGCATCGGTGCCAGAAATTCTTCTTGCTACCTCTTGAGCTTGCGTTGTATTCCCTCGAAGAGGAAAGGGAGATGCAGCACAGTAGTGTAAGTATTTCCCTCAGTTTTTGAGAACCAAAGTATCAATCCAGTAGGAGACCACGCGACAGTCCCTCGCACCTGCACAAACAAATAAGAACTTCGCAGCCAACGCGATAAGGGGTTGTCAATCCCTTTATGGTCACTTACGAGAGTGAGATTTGATAGAGATGATAATTATATTTTTGGTATTTTTAGTTTAATAAAACAACAAATAAAAGCGGTAAAAGTAAAGTAGACGTAGATTGATAAGTTGAGAATAGACCCGGGGGCCATAGTTTTCTCTAGTGGCTTCTCTCATGATAGCGGTATTCTACGGCGGGTAAACAAATTACTGTCGAGCAATTGAGAGAAAAGCGAATACTTATGAGACTATCTAGGCATGATCATTGTATATAGGCATCACGTCCGAGACAAGTAGACCAAAACGATTCTGCATCTACTACTATTACTCCACACATCGACCGCTATCCAGCATGCATCTAGTGTATTGAGTTCATACGAACAGAGTAACGCCTTAAGAAAGATGACATGATGTAGAGGTGTCGGTGTACAAAAAGAGGGGTACACTTTTTGTACCCCTATGACTGTGCATGGGCAGTCTGAGCCACGGGCACCACCACACCAAGCACAACAGGGGAGGTGAGCCAAGGTAAGACCGAAGCACGATGGAACTGGAGCAACGCCAAGAACAAGACCACAAAGAGCAAAGGGATGAAGTGGCTTCCCTGGCAAGATCCTTGCTGGGAGCCAGTTTCAGCAACCCTGGCAAGATCCTTGCCGAGGCCGGCTCTGGCAGCCCCGACAGGACCCTTGCCGCGGCAGCTCGCCCCCCGCCTACGGAGCGGATCACCCTTGAGTCCACTGCCCCCATGGGCCAAGGGTTCAGGAGATATCCCCGTGCTGGCATGCAGATCTTTGTGAAGACGTTCAAGGACGGATACACATACTAAGAGGACAACGACCCTTGGCGGGATCCCAGCCAAGGAGGACCACAAGGCCTCCGGCAAGCACCTTGCCGGGGATGACAGCAGGCGCCGCGGAAAGACCCTTGCCGGGGGCCCATGCAAGGCCCTTGCCGAGGACACCCGCAGGGCCACCATCAGGCCCGCGCCAACTAAGCTTCTAGCGCCCCATGCAGCTGCCAGCCCAACCAGCTGGGCAGGCACTGCGTGGCAACATGCAGATCTTCATGGAGACCCGCCATTGCGCCACCTCAGCTGCCTGCCTGCCTACATGGCACCCCAGGCACCGCTGGCCAGGGCGCGTGTCAACACAAGGAGGAGTGGCGACGGACAAGACGGACGTCTCCCCTCGTCCCCGATAAAGCGAGGACACCTAAGCTAAGCGCATTAAATGCGCCATGTCATGTAATGCGAGGGATTACCTCGCATCACTGTAACCTTTCCACCTCCTGTGTGCCACTATGGCAACCCCTTTTTCTTATAAAAGGAGGCCCGAGGCGACCAGGAGAAGGATTCGGCTTTTTAGAACTCCTCACGACCCAGCTTTTGGAGCTCCTCACTAGCTGAAGAACACAAACATATAATCCACCAAAGCAGGAGTAGGGTTTGACGCATCTTTGCGGCCCGAACCTGGGTAAAGGGACTGTGTGCTAACTGTTAGATCCGCTCTTCTCTCAACCCCGCGCCCCGCAACCGTAGTAGGGATTCTTGTGATCCCATAGGTGTCGATCCAAATAGACCGACATCTTTGGCGCGCCAGGTAGGGGGCGCAGTTATGAGAATCGGCTCTAGCAGTTGGCCCGACGCTCTTTCGTCTTCGTGGCTCTTTGAGAAAGAAGGAGGCCGGAAGATCTGCGCTCGAGCGGCTACAAATAGAAGCTAAGTTACATCGAACCCTAGATATTTCTATCCTATTATTTAAGGTTGTTATCCTCGGAGCTGTCGTTCTTTCTGCAAAAAGAAACCTGCACGCAAATGGGGCCCTTCCCGATCGGCAACGCCTTTCCTCTGTTTCGAGTCCGCTCAACAGTTCAAATGGCTGCGTTGGAAACGGTAGGGAAGCCTTCCGCAATTGGCAAGGCTCTCGACTCTGACTCGAGTCAAGCTCGACAGTTCGAGCGGCGGCATTAAGGGCGGCAAGGTGGCGGACCCGGCAGCACGCTCGCCCGGCAGGCCAATGGGGACCGGTCCCCAAGACGCCGCCTTGGGTTTTTCGCGCTGACAAGCCTACCCAGTTAGCGTAGGGTGGACACACAAAGAGGCAGCAAACAGGAAAATAACATGCATAATCCCAAAAATATTTCAAAGTTATATTACATCATGTCATCGCTGCGGTTCTAACTAAAGATAAAATTTGTCTTGATCATGAACCCGCAGCGGCGAAGAAGAACGGGATGCCTAATCCCGGCGCTGACCCTCCACCCTCTTGATTTCGTCAATGCGGTTGATGACGGGCTTGATGCGCTCCTTGAGCACCGTGAGGCCAGCATCCTTCGGCAAGCTGTCCATCGCAGCTTCGAAGTCGAGGGCGGGGTTCTAGAACGCCATCTTGGTGAGGACCTTGGTCATGACCCCCCGGCAAAGCCGCCGGGCCTCCCCGGCGAGCGTGGTCGTTCTGTTGGAGTGAAGATCAGCCAAGGCACCGAGGACGCCCTCGAAGAACAGGGTCAGATTGGCGTTGACGGATCCGCTCCACTCAGGGGCATACCTCACGTTTGGCATACCCATGAGGGCCAACTGCGAGGTAACCCTACCGGCGATGTCCTCCAGCCGGCTGATCCACCTGTTCTCGCCCGCCACGTATTCTTGGTGGGAGGCGCCCTCGTCCGTCCGCAGCTGCTTTTCCTCCTCCAGGCTCTTGGTCAAGGCCTCCTCCCGAGCCGAGCTCTCCGACAAAGTCTTCTCCAGATTCTCCAGCCTCAGCTTGAGATCTCTGATGGAGTCTTGTGCCTCGGAGAGCTCCCCAGCTCTGCTGACGACCGCTCCCTGCGCCTCCGTCAAGGCGCAGTTGAGCCTGTTCTTCTCGTCGGACAGCTTGAGGGCCTGCTCCCTCAGCCCGTCCCGCTCTACCTCCAGCTCCTTCACCTTGTCGGCGAAGACTAGAGCCTGGGCATCGAGCGCCTCCTTGGGCCTCTGCCCCAGGTCGCGAGTCCGCCGCTCGACAAGGACCTCGAGCTCCTCATCCTTGCCGCGGAGCGTTGCGGCAAGCATCGCCTCACGCGCGGAGAGGTCTTCTTCCTGGGAATCGAGGGCGGCTTGATGTTGGTTCCGGGCGGCCTCCGCCGCGGCAGCCAAGTTCGCGGCCTCTGCCTGGGCCTTCTCGATGTCGGCCATCTTCATGATGAGCTCCGCATCACGCTTGGCGAATTCTTCCTGGAAGGCCCTCTGCTCCTCGCGGGACTGGTGAAACCAGGTTTGCGCCTCAGCAACGCGCGCCTGGAAGTCCACCTCCGCCTCGTCCACCGCTGCCGTTTTGGACTTAACCCTATCCAGACGGGCGCGGTAGAACGCCTCGAGCTTCCAGAAATAGGCCCCCATGGCCCGAAAGAGCTGCCCTTCTGGAGATCCATCGCCGCCGGTGCCCTGTTCGTCAACGACCTCGAGCCCGGTGGCGGCGAGCACCTCGCCGTCGAAGACTTCCCCTCCGGCGGGCGCTCAGGAGCTTGACGCCCCTGCAAGATGGACGAAGAGGTCATCGCCCACCTTCAGATACCTGCCGGGGCCCGAGGTTACGGAGGAAGAAGGCTGATCATCAATCACCTCTTCTTCGGTTGTGGCCTTGCCGGCCTCCCCGGCAAGCCCACCGCCGGCACCCTCGGTGGCGCCCTTGGGGGCATCCTCGGCGGCCTTATCCGCGGCGGCCCCGGCAGCGTCCTTGGCGGCCTCCTCGGCGGCAATCTTGTCGGCCTCCGCCGCGGCCTCCTCAGCAACTTTCGCGATGACGGTGTCCACACCCTCCATATCCGTTGGAGGAGGGCCTGTGCAGTGATGAGTAATGAACGCGGTCTTCTCTTCGTCTTCTTCGGCCATAAATATCTGGTGGTACCCGGAGTATGCATCAAGGAATGAAAGCAACTCGCACCCAGCCGTGGAGTCAACGATCTGGTCAATGCGCGGCAAGGGAAATGGATCTTTGGGACAAGCTTTATTCACATCGGTGAAGTCTATACAAAGCCTCCACTTCCCATTTGCCTTGCGCACTACAACAGGGTTGGCCAACCACGTGGGGTGGAGTACACCTCTGACAAGGCCTGCTGCTTCCAGCTTCTTGATTTCCTCCGCGATAAACTCTTGACGCTCCACCGCTTGCTTTCTGACCTTCTGCTTGACGGGCCGCGCGTGAGGACAAACGGCAAGCTTGTGCTCAATCACTTTCCTGGGAACACCGGGGATGTCAGACGGTTGCCATGCAAACACGTCGACATTCGCCCGCAGGAAAGCAACGAGCGCGCTTTCCTATTTAGGATCGAGCGTGGCACTGATGGTGAAAATACCACCAGTGCCGTCCTCATTGGCGGACACCTTCTTGGTTGCAGGTGGAGCTGCCATTCCCTTCTTGCACTTGCCGGTGGAGCTCGATGGTGCGTCCTCGACGGCAGCACAGCACTCCGAAGAGGTGCGTTTGCCGGAGTGGGCCCCAGAGCTCTTGCCGGACTTGGTCTTGATCTTCCCTGCGGGAGCTTCAGCGGCAAGTGTTTCGCTATCCTTTGCGGCTGCTGCGTCCCGGTAAATCTTGTCGGCATAGATAAGCGCGTCCTTCTTGTCACCGGGGACAGAGATGACGCTTATCGGGCCTGGCATCTTGAGCATGTTGTAAGCGTAATGAGAGGCTGCCATGAACTTGGCGAGCGCCGGACGGCCAAGTATCCCATTGTATGGCAATGGGATATCGGCAACGTCGAAGGTGATCCTCTCAGTTCTGAAATTTAGCTCTCCGCCAAAGGTTACTGGCAGTGTGATTTTCCCCATCGGCTTGCTCCTTCCCGAGTTAATTCCTTGGAAAGTTCCGGTTTCCTCGAGCTCGCTGTCGGGGATCTGTAGCTTTCGGACTACAGCAGAGGAGATCAGGTTCAGGCCGGCCCCGCCGTCAACCAGCATCTTGGTGACCTTGAGGATGCGGATGGTTGGTGAAACCAACATCGGCAAGCACCCGACCGTAGTCGTGCAGTCAGGGTGATCCTCAATGTCGAAGATGATGGGCGTGCTGGACCACTTCAGGAGTTTGCGCGACTCGACGGTTGGCTCTGCTGCATTAACTTCCCGCACCCATTGCTTGAGTTGGCGGTGGGAAGTATGCAGAGAGGCACCTCCATCGACGCACAGAACTTCTGTGGCCTTCTGGAACTCCTGCTCGCTGTTGTCTCCATCGTCCATGTCTTCATCGTCGTCTTCGTCTTCGTCCTTGTCGCGGCCGCGGGGAGGTCTATCTCCTTGCCGCTGTTTGGCCTTGCCGCGGCGTCCTCCCCGGCCATTGAATGACCGCTTCTTGCCGGACTCTCCTCCGCCTCCCTGGACCTTCTCTTTGTCGCGTCGCTCGTACTCAGCCTTCTGCTGTTCGACGAGGTACTTGACCCTTTTGCAGTTTTGGAGATCGTGGCCCTTGGTGCGGTGGATCTTGCAGTACTGCTTGTCGAAGCCGTCCTGCTTGTCGGCGGCCGCTACAGTGGTGGCTTCCTTGCCAGAGCCACCAGCCTGAGCTTTCTTGGTGCCAGCCTCCTTGCCGGACTGCTCGACGGCCAGTACTTCCTTGTTCTTCTTCTTCCTGTTATTGCGCCGCCGGTTCCTCCTTGCCGGGGAGGCATCCTCACTGTCTACTCCTCCTGCTCCAGTATCCTCTCCGTGGAGTCTCATCCCCTCTTCAGCGCGTGCGCACTTGTCGGCCAGGGCATAGAGCTCACTGACGTCTCATATTTTACACATCGCCATTTCCTCCCTCATGCGGCAGATACGCACGTAATGGTGGAACGCACTAATAACTGCGGCAGGGTGGACGTCCGGGATGTTGTGCTGGACGCGGCTGAATCTCTGAATGTACTTTCGCAGGGACTCTCCTTCCTTCTGGGCAAGTATATGCAGGTCGCTCTCCTGGCCATGAGGCTTGTGGCCGCCTGTAAAGGCGCCGACAAACTGATGGCACAGGTCGGCCCAAGAAGAGATGGAGTTCTCCGGCAAGAGCATGAGCCAAGATCTGACGTTCGGCTTGAGCACGAGCGGGAAGTAGTTCGCTAATATCTTCTCGTCTCGTCCCCCGGCAGCCTGCACCGCAATGGTGTAGATGCTGAGGAACTCTGAGGGATGGGTCTTGCCGTCGTACTTCTCGGGTACGTCGGGCTTGAAGTTTTTCATGCTGGGCCACTGGACCTGCCGCAGCTCGCGGGTGAACGCAGGGCAACCTGCCGCGTACGGCAAGTCGCCCGGTTCTCCGGGCGCGTGCATGTCGACAGCGGTCCCAGCGCGCTGGTCGGACTGTCGTCGCGCTTCTCTTCGACACTCGATGCGGGTTCGAGCGTCTTCTTGTCGTCTGTCATCGAGGACTTGACGTTGGTCGCGGCGAGCTCGTGGATCCGACGACGCCGTGGAGTCGTCGTCGACGTTGATCCGGTGAGTCGGCGACTTTGGCCTTCGGGGCGGGGAGTGCACGGTAGTTGCACCCCCGGCGGTCTTGTCCCCGGCGGTCTTGTCTCCATCAGCCCACGCCTAGCTGACTTGTCGCGGCCGCGACGTCGTCGGCTGCTGCGGCGTGTCGTTGTTGGCGAAGGCGATGAGGCTTTGGATGGTGGCCCTCCAGTCTTCGGCCTTGTCTGCCGCTGGAGGGAAATCGAGGAGCAGCTGAGCTCGAGCTAGAGCTTCTGCTGGAGTGGAGGGGAGCGGTGGCGAGCGGTGCGAGGAACGAGATATGCTCGGACTTCTAACTGCGTTAGAAGGAGCAGGGTCTCGTCCCGGCGACCGCGCCTTGCTCGTGCCAGCACGTTGGCCTTGAGCGTCCCGCGACCCACCAACTTGACCTTGGCCCAGCAAGCGGATGGTACCTTGTGTACCACGTCGCTGCCGGTCCGGCACCTCCTGAGAGGGGCGTGGCGCGTGCACGGACGCCGAGGCCTTGGAATGCGCCCGGTCGTCCGTCTTGTCCTTGGACTTGGCGGCGCCGTGAGTTTCCTCGCCGGCGTCCGTCCTTCCGCCTGCGTCTACCCCACCAACCGTTGGTTCCGGTGGTGGCGGGATCGACCCAGATGGGCCTCCTACCTCCGAAGCCTTCTTGTTCGGCGGCATGTCGATGAAGTTGACGAAGTTGATGAAGCTGCAGAAGATTCCGCACGCGTGAACGCCGGATCAGGTTCGCACAACCTCGACGCCCCCTACCTGGCGCGCCAAAGATGTCGGGGAAACTGATCACCCACGAACACCTATGGGACTAGAGCCCCTTTTCGGTACGGCAAGGGAGCGGAGGGTGCACGAAGAGCGGATCGAGGCGAGCACGCGAGCAGTTTACCCAGGTTCGGGCCGCACGGACGCATAAAACCCTACTCCTGCCTTGGTTGTATTGTGTTCTTGGCTCGGGAGCACGAAGAGCTACAGAGCTGGTTGCTGGCTACACCGAGCATGAGAGTGATCAAGCATCGGAACCCTTTCTACGTTGCGCATGGGCCTCCTTTTGTAGGTCAAAGGGGTCACCGACAGGTGGCAACGTAGATGAGGGTAAAAATGTAAAAACGGTAGTAGTTGGAATAGTGTATGTACAGTGTATGTACAGTCGTCTATACCTAACCCTGACGGTAGGGGACAAGGGCATTGAATGCCCGTCGCCGTCGCCCCAAACAGTGCAAAAAGCGTCCGTTAGGGCGTCTCCTTTCGCCACGAAGGTGGCCTCGTCATCGCGGCTCGCCATGGTGTACCCCAGGCTGCACAGCCTTTCGCCACGTGCACCTGGAAGGGCCCCAGGGCGACGCGTGGCCGGATGAGCTGGAGCGCGGGCACGTAGTGGGAGCTTGCCGCGGCAAGCGCCTTGCCGCGGTCGCTACCTTGCCGTGGCCGGAAGCTCATCGCTCTCCGGGCCTCGCCGCGACGCGTGGAGCGTTGCGGCAAGTCTTCCGAAACGCCATGTTTAGCCTTCCTGACAAGCTCCTCTTGCCAGGGCCTTGTGCCAAAGTGGTGGTTTTGAGTCTGAAACGGCCTTCCCGGCAAGTTCCTCTTGCCGGGGTCTTGTTTCTTTAACTTGAATACTTTGTTCTTGAATGGCTCTAAAGGATCCAGAGCGGGCCTTGGCGGGCGCGTGGCAAACCCGACCACGGGACGCTGCTACTGCCCGTGCACAAGTCGGGATACTAAGGTACCCCTACTTTAGTACACCGACATTCATGATCTTTTATTTTTATTTTGATAGTAGGTTCCCATTCAGCATAAAGCTTTCTAGGTATAGAAACTTCCAACTCAAGTTTTTCTTCATAAGATTGCATCAAAGCATCAACTATATGTTTAGTGAAAGCTTTATTTTGACTATAAGCATGCGGAGAATTTAGCACGGATTGCAACAAAGATATACAATCAATCAAAGAGCAATTATCATAATTGAATCCCATGAAATCCAAAGTAGTGGGTTCATCACTATGCAAAGTTTTAATCTCTTCAATCCCACTTTTAGCAATTTTAGCATCAAGATCTAAAAACTCTGAATTATTGGGACACCTTAAAGCAGAATCATCTCCCATCCTGTTCTCATCAAGATTAATTCTAGAAAATAAGGATCTAATAGGAGACACATCAATAACTTTCAGATCTTCATCTTTATTTTCACGATAACTAGAAGAACACGATTTAATATAATCTTCTCTTTTAGCACGCATTCTAGCAGTTCTTTCTTTGCATTCATCAATGGAAATTCTCATGGCTTTGAGAGACTCATTGATATCATGGTTAGGTGGGATAGATCTAAGTTTCAAAGAATCAACATCAAGAGTAATTCTATCCACACTTCTAGCCAATTCGTCAACTTTAAGAAATTTCTCTTCAAGCATAGCATTGCAATTCTTTTGCGAGATCATAAACTCCTTAACACTAGTTTCAAATTTAGAAGGCATCTTTCCATAAGAGTTGTTGTAGGAATTACCAAAATTATTAGAGGAATTACTAGGAAAAGGCCTAGGATTAAAATTACCTCTATAAGCATTGTTACCCAAATTATTCCTAACAACAAAATTCACATCCGAAGATTCATTGTTATTCTCAATCAAAGTGGATAAAGGCATATCATTAGGATCAGAAGAAGCACTCTTAGCAGCAAACAATTTCATAAGTGCATCAATCTTTCCACTCAAAACACTAATTTCTTCGATAGCATGCACTTTTTTACTAGTAGATCTCTTGGTGTGCCATTGAGAATAATTAACCAAATTATTATCTAGGAGTTTGGTAGCTTCTCCTAAGGTAGTTTCCATGGAAGTGCCTCTGGCGGCCGAATCTAAAAGATTTCTAGAAACAAAATTCAAGCCAGCATAAAAGTTCTGAATAATTATCCATAGATTCAAACCCTGTGTAGGGCAATTACGTATAATTAATTTCATTCTCTCCCAAGCTTGTGCAACATGCTCATGATCTAGTTGCTTAAAATTCATAATATCATTTCTAAGAGAGATGATCTTAGCAGGGGGGAAATACTTAGAGATAAAAGCATCTTTGCACTTATTCCACGAATCAATACTATTTCTAGGCAAAGAGGAAAACCAAGTTTTAGCACGATCTCTAAGTGAAAACGGGAATAACTTCAATTTAACAATATCGTTACTCGTATCCCTTTACTTTTGCATATCAAACAAATCAACAAAGTTGTTTAGATGGGTAGCGGCATCTTCACTAGGAAGGCCGGAGAATTGATCTTTCATGACAAGATTCAATAAAGAAGCATTGATCTCACAAGATTGAACATCGGTAATAGGAGCAATCGGAGTGCTAATAAAATCATTGTTGTTGGTATTGGAGAAGTCACACAATTTGGTATTGTTTTGAGCCATAGTGACAAGCAAGCAATCCAACACACACAAGCAAACAAGAAGCAAGCGAACGAAAAACACACGGCGGAAGAAGGGCGAATAAAACGGCAAAGGTGAAGTGTGGGAGAGGAAAACGAGAGGCAAATACATGTAATGCGAAGGATAAGGGTTTGTGATAGGTACTTGGTATATGACTTTTGCGTAAGCCTCCCCGGCATCGGTGCCAGAAATTCTTGTTGCTACCTCTTGAGCTTGCGTTGTATTCCCTCGAAGAGGAAAGGGAGATGCAGCACAGTAGTGTAAGTATTTCCCTCAGTTTTTGAGAACCACGGTATCAATCCAGTAGGAGACCACGCGGCAGTCCCTCGCACCTGCACAAACAAATAAGAACTTCGCAGCCAACGCGATAAGGGGTTGTCAATCCCTTTATGGTCACTTACGAGAGTGAGATTTGATAGAGATGATAATTATATTTTTGGTATTTTTAGTTTAATAAAACAACAAATAAAAGCGGTAAAAGTAAAGTAGACGTAGATAGATATGTTGAGAATAGAGCCGGGGGCCATAGTTTTCTCTAGTGGCTTCTCTCATGATAGCGGTATTCTACGGCGGGTAAACAAATTACTGTCGAGCAATTGAGAGAAAAGCGAATACTTATGAGACTATCTATGCATGATCATTGTATATAGGCATCACGTCCGAGACAAGTAGACCAAAACAATTCTGCATCTACTACTATTACTCCACACATCGACCGCTATCCAGCATGCATCTAGTGTATTGAGTTCATACGAACAGAGTAACGCCTTAAGAAAGATGACATGATGTAGAGGTGTCGGTGTACAAAAAGAGGGGTACACTTTTTGTACCCCTATGACTGTGCATGGGCAGTCTGAGCCACGGGCACCACCACACCAAGCACAGCAGGGGAGGTGAGCCAAGGTAAGACCGAAGCACGATGGAACTGGAGCAACGCCAAGAACAAGACCACAAAGAGCAAAGGGACGAAGTCAGCAACCCTGGCAAGATCCTTGCCGAGGCCGGCTCTGGCAGCCCCGGCAGGACCCTTGCCGCGGCAGCTCGCCCCCCGCCTACAAAGCGGATCACCCTTGAGTCCACTGCCCCCATGGGGCAAGGATTCAGGAGATATCCCCGTGCTGGCATGCAGATCTTTGTGAAGACGTTCAAGGACGGATACACATACTAAGAGGACGACGACCCTTGGCGCGATCCCAGCCAAGGAGGACCACAAGGCCTCCGGCAAGCACCTTGCCGGGGATGACAGCAGGCGCCGCGGCAAGACCCTTGCCGGGGGCCCATGCAAGGCCCTTGCCGAGGACACCCGCAGGGCCACCGTCAGGCCCGCGCCAACTAAGCTTCTAGCGCCCCATGCAGCTGCCGGCCCAACCAGCTGGGCAGGCACTGCGTGGCAACATGCAGATCTTCATGGAGACCCGCCATTGCACCACCTCAGCTGCCTGCCTGCCTACATGGCACCCCAGGCACCGCTGGCCAGGGCACGTGTCAACACAAGGAGGAGCGGCGACGGACAAGACGGACGTCTCCCCTCGTCCCCGATAAAGCGAGGACACCTAAGCTAAGCGCATTAAATGCGCCTTGTCATGTAATGCGAGGGATAACCTCGCATCACTGTAACCTTTCCACCTCCTGTGTGCCACTGTGGCAACCCCTTTTTCTTATAAAAGAAGGCCCGAGGCCACCAGGAGAAGGATTTGGCTTTTTAGAACTCCTCACGACCCAGCTTTTGGAGCTCCTCACTAGCTGAAGAACACAAACATATAATCCACCAAAGCAGGAGTAGGGTTTTACGCATCTTTGCGGCCTGAACCTGGGTAAAGGGACCGTGTGCTAACTGTTAGATCCGCTCTTCTCTCAACCCCGCGCCCCGCAACCGTAGTAGGGATTCTTGTGATCCCATAGGTGTCGTTCCAAATACACCGACATCTTTGGCGCGCCAGGTAGGGGGCGCAGTTGTGAGAATCGGCTCTAGCAGTTGGCCCGACGCTCTTTCGTCTTCGTGGCTCTTTGAGAAAGAAGGAGGCCGGAAGATCTGCGCTCGAGCGGCTACAAATAGAAGCTAAGTTACATCGAACCCTGGATATTTCTATCCTATTATTTAAGGTTGTTATCCTCGGAGCTGTCGTTCTTTGTGTAAAAAGAAACCTGCACGCAAATGGGGCCCTTCCCGATCGGCAACGCCTTTCCTCAGTTTCCAGTCCGCTCAACAGTTCAAATGGCTGCGTTGGAAACGGTAGGGCAGCCTTCCGCAATTGGCAAGGCTCTCGACTCTGACTCGAGTCAAGCTTGACTGTTCGAGCGGCGGCGTTAAGGGCGGCAAGGTGGCGGACCCGGCAGCACGCTCGCCCGGCAGGCCAATGGGGACCCGTCCCCAAGACGCCGCCTTGGGTTTTTCGCGCCGGCAAGCCTACCCAGTTAGCATAGGGTGGACACACAAAGAGGCAGCAAACAGGAAAATAACATGCATACTCCCAAAAATATTTCAAAGTTATATTACATCATGTCATCGCTGCGGTTCTAACTAAAGATAAAATTTGTCTTGATCATGAACCCGCAGCGGCGAAGAAGAACGGGATGCCTAATCCCGGCGCTGACCCTCCACCCTCTTGATTTCGTCAATGCGGTTGATGACGGGCTTGATGCGCTCCTTGAGCACCGTGAGGTCAGCATCCTCTGGCAAGCTGTCCATCGCAGCTTCGAAGTCGAGGGCGGGGTTCCAGAACGCCATCTTGGTGAGGACCTTGGTCATGACCCCCCGGCAAAGCCGCTGGGCCTCCCCGGCGAGCGTGGTCGTTCTGTTGGAGTGAAGATCAGCCAAGGCACCGAGGACGCCCTCAAAGAACAGGGTCAGCTTGGCGTTGACGGATCCGCTCCACTCAGGGGCATACCTCATGTTTGGCATACCCATGAGGGCCAACTGCGAGGTAACCCTGCCGGCGATGTCCTCCAGCCGGCTGATCCACCTGTTCTCGCCCGCCACGTATTCTTGGTGGGAGGCGCCCTCGTCCGCCCGCAGCTGCTTTTCCTCCTCCAGGCTCTTGGTCAAGGCCTCCTCCCGAGTCGAGCTCTCCGACAAAGTCTTGTCCAGATTCTCCAGCCTCAGCTTGAGATCTCTGATGGAGTCTTGTGCCTCGGAGAGCTCCCCAGCTCTGCTGACGACCGCTCCCTGCGCCTCCGTCAAGGCGCAGTTGAGCCTGTTCTTCTCGTCGGACAGCTTGAGGGCCTGCTCCCTCAGCCCGTCCCGCTCTACCTCCAGCTCCTTCACCTTGTCGGCGAAGACCAGAGCCTGGGCATCGAGAGCCTCCTTGTGCCTCTGCCCCAGCTCACGAGTCCGCCGCTCGACAAGGACCTCGAGCTCCTCATCCTTGCCGCGGAGCGTTGCAGCAAGCATCGCCTCACGCGCGGAGAGGTCTTCTTCCTGGGAATCGAGGGCGGCTTGATGTTGGTTCCGGGCGGCCTCCGCCGCGGCAGCCAAGTTCGCGGCCTCTGCCTGGGCCTTCTCAATGTTGGCCATCTTCATGATGACCTCCGCATCACGCTTGGCCAATTCTTCCTAGAAGGCCCTCTGCTCCTCGCGGGACTGGTGAAACCAGGTTTGCGCCTCAGCAACGCGCGCCTGGAAGTGCACCTCCGCCTCGTCCACCGCTGCCGTTTTGGACTTAACCCTGTCCAGACGGGCGCGGTAGAGCGCCTCGAGCTTCCAGAAATAGGCCCCCATGGCCCGAAAGAGCTGCCCTTCTGGAGAGCCATCGCCGCCGGTGCCAGGTTCGTCAACGACCTCGAGCCCGGTGGCGGCGAGCACCTCGCCGTCGAAGACTTCCCCTCCGGCGGGCGCTCAGGAGCTTGACGCCCCTGCAAGATGGACGAAGAGGTCATCGCCCACCTTCAGATACCTGCCGGGGCCCGAGGTTACGGAGGAAGAAGGCTGATCATCAATCACCTCTTCTTCGGCTGTGGCCTTGCCGGCCTCCCAGGCAGGCCCACCGCCGGCACCCTCGGTGGCGCCCTTGGCGGCATCCTCGGCGGCCTTATCCGCGGCGGCCCCGGCAGCGTCCTTGGCGGCCTCCTCGGCGGCAATCTTGTCGGCCTCCGCCGCGGCCTCCTCAGCAACTTCCGCGATGACGGTGTGCACACCCTCCATATCCGTTGGAGGAGGGCCTGGGCAGTGATGGGGATGATGAAGCCATGAAAAAGGATAAGGGAAAAGCAAAGACAGGAGACAGGCGACTCACCAGTGCCGGGCTGAGAAGCGGAAGTCCCCTCCCCGCCGGCGTCCGGCACCGTGGCAGAGCCACCAGCGCCCAAGTTCCCCTCTTCCTCCATGCGTGTGGGCTCCGTGCTTGGTGCCCTTGCCGGGGACGCCCCCCGCGGTAGCGCGGTAGATGGGGGTGGTGCGTTGGGGCTAGCCCCCTGTGGCTCCTGCTGCTGCTGCTCCCGTCCTACAAAACCGTCAAGGTCAGCACCATAGCATCAAACACCTACTGCATGTCGAGCGAGAAGAGGATGATGAACTTATGCTGGGGGCTGTGCTGGGGGCTGCCGTCTGGGCTGCTCAACACCACCAGTGGTGTCCCTGAAGCCCCAGCCGGGGGCTGGCTGCTCGTCGAAGCCTTGGCCCTCTTTATCCTCTAGACCAACGTCTCTGCATCCCTGAAGAAGCAAGAACAGGTCAAGATGAGTGGCATGGTTCAGGAGGATGGAAATGGCAGTAAGGAATGGAATACTTACTCGTCATCCATCTCCTCCTCCCGCCGCTTTCCTCTTCCTCTTCGGGCTGAGAGGCCCGAGATCGAAGGGGAACTCCGCATCGCCATCCGAGTCGACGTCTGCTGGGGGAGGCGAAGAAGGGGGAGGAGTTTGTGCACGCCTAGACGGAGAAAGGGCTGCCGCCTTCTTCTTCTCGGCGGCCTTCGTCGACCTCCTCGCCGCCGTGGCCCTCGTGTGGCGCCCGGACCCCTCCAGGGCCAATTGAGGCTGCGCACTCTTGCCGGGCCGGACCGGCTCGCCTGAACAGGCCCGCCGCAGGACTCGCCCTCTTCCCCTGGCTGGCGCCGGGCCGGCCGCCGCGTCCTTCTCCTACGACGAATCATTGGCCGCGTCTTCGACCAGCGGAGCTCCGGTGCCGGCGCTGCTAGCCTCTCCGGCGGCCGCCGCCCACTGGGCGAGCTCCTCCTCCGCAGCCATGGCGTCTTTGTCTTCCATACCCCCGGCGTTGTCGGCCTCCATGACGAGCTGCGCCTCCCTCGCCGTAGCGGCGATGTAGTCCAGCTCCTCCTGGGTAGTGTCCCTGACAAGCCATCGCTCGGTGTCAGGCTTGACGCACACCTCGACCAGAGTGTCGAAGAATTGCTGCACGACCTCGTCCGCCGGCTCCTGCCAGCTCGGGACGGGGCCGTGCGCGTTGCATTCTGGCATCATGGCGACGATCTCGGACTGGCGCGAATTGTTGCACCACGGGACCACCCCCGCTGTCATCTTGAAGAGCTGCCCCTTGACGGCCTTGCCGGCCTTTGCGGCCTTGCTGGTCCGTTCGACCTCGCCGTCGCGACCCACATCAAGATGGAAGAGCCGCTGGCAGAAATGGGCGTGTCCCATCACTGTGAGGTTGTGGTCGAGGCCAGGGCGAGGCCGCATGACATCAGCCGGGTTCGTAAAGAGCCAGGTTGGGATCCCCTTGTTGTGCAACGAGGCGATCCGACGACGGATGAAGTCCGCCCCGATCATCTCAAGGTTTAGCCCGGCCTGGGCGAGCCGGTGGTTCCTGGTGGTGGCGACAGTGAGCCTCCCGTCGGCGGCGTCGACGTCGCCCCAGTCGCTGCCACGGACCGGAGGCACCCGGCGGACCCTGCAGAATGTTGGCGGCTCTTCTTCTTCAATCCAGCACCACCGGCCGTGCCATTCATCCCACCTCTCCTTCACGGCACCCTCCGGGTACGCTCCCTTAGATCTCGGAATCCAGGTGATGCATCCAGAGACGGCGCCTCCCGGCTGGATCCGAGGGATGAAGTAGTGGCGGAAGAGCATCGTGTTGGGCTGCACCCCGACGAAGCCCTCGCAAAGGTGCGCGAAGAAAGCCATGCACGCCACCGCATTTGGAGTAAAATCCGAGAGGCGGAAGCCAAAGGTGTGCATGACATCACAGAAGAAATCGGAGAAGGGGGGACACAACCAGCAAGAAAAGTAGTCGACGAAGAAGGGGTACCGATTTGGGCCAGGTTCGGCGCAAGCAGCTGGGACGACGCACGTCGCCGGATGACCCAAGTTCTTTCTCCCCGTCTCCACCCCCAAAGGGGTTTGAAGGCAGCCTGGAGCTCGTGGACGTCGACCAGCGACGGGATGAAGAAAGCAGCCTTCGTCCGATCCCCCGTAAACGCGCCCTCCGGCGGCCCCACGGGCTCGGCGCCCTTGGCCACCCCCTTGCCCTTGGCTGGTTTGGACGCCATGGCGGCTGAGTTGGATGGCTGAGGAAGAGGGATGGCGAAGCAACGATGACTGGCGACGGCGGAGGCTTCGGAAGGAAGGAAGAGAGGGAACATCGACTCTGGGATTGGAAGAGGCACGAGGAAAATGGAGGAAGTGAGCAGCGCGCCCGCGGTTATTCCTTCTTATGGGGGGGGGGAAACACGAGCCGCCTCCTTTCGCATTTACTGCGATGTGACGCATGCCTGCGGAAACCGCCCCGCGCATGCCGCCCACGTCACGCACGCCCCTCCACCCCGCGCCGCGCACGCGGATCGTGGGGACCGAAGCGCACGGAAAATCTTACCACGGTGAAAACCACCCCACCTGCCCGCGCGCCGTTCTGGGCCTGGCCCAACAACGCGTCGCGCTCATGTGTGGCCCAGGCCCCGGGGCTCCTGTCCGTGTACAAAAAGAGGGGTACACTTTTTGTACCCCTATGACTGTGCACGGGCAGTCTGAGCCACGGGCACCACCACAGCAAGCACAGCAGGGTAGGTGAGCCAAGGTCAGACCGAAGCTCGATGTAACTGGAGCAACGCCAAGAACAAGACCACAAAGAGCAAAGTGACGAAGTGGCTTCCCCCGGCAAGATCCTTGTCGGGAGCCAGTTTCAGCAGCCCTGGCAAGATCCTTGCCGCGGCAGCTCGCCCCCCGCCTACGGAGCGGATCACCCTTGAGTCCACTGCCCCCATGGGGCAAGGATTCGGGAGATATCCCCGTGGTGGCATGCAGATCTTTGTGAAGACGTTCAAGGACGGATACACACACTAAGAGGACAACGACCCTTGGCGGGATCCGAGCCAAGGAGGACCACAAGGCCTCCGGCAAGCACCTTGCCGGGGATGACAGCAGGCGCCGCGGCAAGACCCTTGCCGGGGGCCCCGGCAAGGCCCTTGCTGAGGACACCCGCAGGACCACCGTTAGGCCCGCGCCAACTAAGCTTCTACCGTCCCATGCAGCTGCCGACCCAACCAGCTGGGCAGGCACCTGCGTGGCAACATGCAGATCTTCGTGGAGACCCGCCATTGCGCCACCTCAGCTGCCTGCCTGCCTACATGGCACCCAGGCACCGCTGGCCAGGGCGCGTGTCAACACAAGGAAGAGCGGCGACGGACAAGACGGACGTCTCCCCTCGTCCCCGATAAAGCGAGGACACGTAAGCTAAGCGCATTAAATGCGCCTTGTCCTATAATGCGAGGGATAACCTCCCATCACTGTACCCTTTCCACCTCCTGCGTGCCACTATGGCAACCCCTTTTTATTATAAAAGGAGGTCCGAGGCGACCAGGAGAAGGATTCGACTTTTTAGAACTCCTCACGACCCAGCTTTTGGAGCTCCTCACTAGCTGAAGAACACAAACATATAATCCACCAAAGCAGGAGTAGGGTTTTACGCATCTTTGCGGCCCGAACCTGGGTAAAGGAACCGTGTGCTAACTGTTAGATCCGCTCTTCTCTCAACCCCGCGCCCCGCAACCGTAGTAGGGATTCTTGTGATCCCATAGGTGTCGATCCAAATACACCGACAAGAGGGATAAACTCAAGCAATATGATGAAAACCCCATCTTTTTATCCTCGATGGCAACAATACAATACGTGCCTTGCTGCCCCTACTGTTACTGGGAAAGGGCACCGCAAGATTGAACCCAAAGCCAAGCACTTCTCCCATTGCAAGAACTATAGATCTAGTAGGCCAAACCAAACCAAAAATTCGAAGACACTTGCAAGGATATTATGAGCACACATAAAAAGTTCAGAGAAGAACCAAATATCTTTCATAGATAACCTTGATCCTAAACTCACAATTCGTCGGATCTCGACAAACACACCGCAAAGAGAGATTACATCGAATAGATCTCCACGAAGACCGAGGAGAACTTGTATTGAGATCCAGAGAGAGAGAATAAGCCATCTAGATAATAGCTATGGACCCGAAGGTCTGTGGTAAACTACTCACAACTCATGGTGAGGGCGATGATGATGATGATGAAGGCCTCCGTGATGGATCCCCCTCCCGGAACAGGCTCCAAGATGGGATCTCCACGGGAACAGAAGCTACGACGGTGGAATTAGGGTTTTATCTTTGCGTATGGAGTTTCTGGTGTACGTAGGTATATATAGGAAGAAGGAGGGCACCGGGGGCCGTGTGGGCCAGCCTCGAGGCAGGGGGGCGCGCCCTAGGAAGGGGGGCACGCCCCCCACCCTCGAGGGCTGGCCTTTGTCCCCTGACTTGGTCCTGACGTTTCCTGAGCATGATTTCCTCCAAAAACATCTCCCACGAAGGTTTTATTCCGTTTGGACTCCGTTTGATATTCCTTTTCTGCAAAACCCTGAAATAGGCAAAAAACAGCAATCTGGACTGGGCCTTTAGGTTAGTAGGTTAGTCCCAAAAATGATATAAAAGTGAATGACAAAGCCCATTAAACATCCAAGACTTCATAAATAATAGCATGGAACAATAAAAAATTATAGATACGTTGGAGACGTATCAAATAGGTTTAGAGTCGGGTTTCTTTTATTTTTCTGTCCTATAAAAGTTCGAAATGTTATGAAAATCTACCGTGTTTGCATTAATCTAGGCCGGTGTATATGAACTTTCACAATAATATACTAGTATATTGTAGGAGTACTAGCAAGATGCCCGTGCGTTGCATGGAAGATCAAGATCTTGTGGGAGAAAAGGATGAACGAGGGAAGGCTTCTGCAAATGCACATTCACGCATTTCACATCTACGGGAACCTACTAAAGGGTTAACGTAAATTGCCTCTCTCTCTCCTCCCCTGATTTTCATGGTGGTGGGCCCCTCCCTTCCCCCAATCTCCAATCAACAGCTCACAAGTTTCACATTATGTTTATTACGTAACTGGGACTACGTAGGTGTAGCATTACTCGTCCTAAAAAACCCAACTAAGCCAACCTCCCAGCATATCGCGCGGGAAAAGACCCGACCGCGCCGTTTTAGTCGGGATTACCGGATTACTAGTAGTAGTATTGATGGATCGCGCGAAGAAACAAGTTTTTTTTAGGTGGCGAAGCACCTAGTTTAAAAGGAAAAAAAGCGGTACACTCACAGCACCCCTGTCGCGGTCGCATTGCACCCCACACACGTTCGGTCCTACACATGGCTCACGCAAACGAAACACGCTTCGGTTTGCCTCTTCATTGACACGTGGGACTGCACTTGGAGAAACCGACCATGTGCCAAACTCCCCCCGCCCACTGCGCGAAAATCCTCCCCCACCCAAAAATTCCCCCAAATCCTAGATTCAACCGCCCTTCGGCCAACTAGCCAATAATATTCCCCAAACCCCCCTCCCCCCGTCCCCCTCCACTCCATTCGCTCCGCCAAAGCCACCCTACCCACCATGCCGATACGTCGGCATCGCGGTTCGTCGAGGGTACGCACGGGGATCCTCTCACTCCCACAGTATGCTCTCGTAGACTGCCATCCTCTAGCCGTGCCGCCACCGCTCGCGATGTTCTTGTGGAGGCGCACGGCGGTCACGCTGCCCCCGCTGGCGACGTTCGTGTGGAGACGCACGGCGGTCAGCTTCTCCCACGGTACACGCATTCTAAACTGAGGCCCCGTGCATGTCGGTGTAGCGCTGAATGTTAGCTGATAGACGTTGTTAATCTCACTGTTTGCCGAAGTAGTTTATAGTCAATATGCTCTGCTTAAGAAGCTTCCTTGCCCTGTTCTGCACTCAATCTGCTTAGCTGAGATGGCATGCCAATGCCGATTAGTTGCTAAAATATCCTGCCATATATTTATTGTGACATAGATTGCCATGGTCTAGTAGCCAATCTGTTAGGTGATATAGCTCTACACCGTTTTATACTCAATCTTTGTTGCTGCGATGGCCTTCTATAGGTCTATGGCTGTGTGCTCGGCCTCATTGACTGCTGAAACAGCCTGCCATAATTTAGCACTCAAATCTGTTTGCTGAATTAGCTTTACATATATTTCGTTACTTAGATCTGCTCGTCCAAATATCTTGCCATAGCTTTAGATATCGACCTAGGTATTTTCTTCTGGACTTCATAAAAAAACATATATGTTTTTCCTGTAATATCTAGTAGAAGAACTAATTTGTATGTCTAGCAGATGGACATGACTTGGATAACTTCTGCTCGAAGATTCTCCGCTGCATATGTCGAGGGGGTTGAAAACTTCATGAACTTTATCAGAGCTGAATACGGTGGTCTGAAATCAGATGTGCTCTGCCCGTGTAGCAGCTGTATGAATTCAGTTACAAGACCCCAGTCAACTGTGCAAAATCATCTACACTTGTATGGGATGTCGATCACATATACTAGGTGGGTTCATCATGGTGAAGCGGTGAACGTCAATGTTATTGACTACGTGGAAGCAGTAGATCACCATCTTGATCTGCCTGATGCTTAGGTGGAAGAGGAGGAGGAGGCGGTGGTGGCGGAGCCAGTGAGTTTGACCAACATTGAAACAATGCTACGAAATGCTCGTGCATTCCGTGAACTTTCACCTGCAGAAGAAAAACGGTGGGCCCGCATGTTGGAACAATGCAACGTGGCTGTCACCCCAAGAAATAAACTATCGGTATTCTCAGCTATGGTCACCTTTCTTCGGGTGAAGACATCTGAGCGGATGGCCAACAAATCATTCAATGCGATGTTGGCTGCTTTCTTCGGGTGAAGACATCTGTGTCGTTCACCTTTCCCAGATGTGTCTGAGCTACCACACAGCTATAGTAAAATGAAGAATTTCCTTCGTGCAATTGGAATTGAATATGATATGATCCATGTTTGTAAGAATAATTGTGTTCTATTTCAGAAGGATTATGCCAACTTAAGTGAATGCCCGAAATCCAAATCATCAAGATGGAAAGATGGCGGTGCTGTGAAGAGGATTCCTCATAATGTTCTGAGACATTTTCCAATTACACCAAGATTGCAGAGGTTGTTTCATGATGCTGAAACAAGAGAGGATGTACTGTGGCATTCTAGGAACTAGGAGTACAGAGATCGGAATGTAATGAGCCATCCATCACATGGTAGTGAGTGGAAAAGCTTCAATCAGAAGCACGAAAAGTTTGATGCTGACCCGAGAAACATTAGACTTGGCTTAGCTTCAGATGGATTTAACCCATTTGGCCACCAGAGCGCCACATATAGCATGTGGCTAGTGCTTGTAATCCCTTACAACATGCCTCCAAATGTCTGCACCAAAGAATCAAACTACATGATGGCCTTGCTCATCCCAGGTCCAAAAAGTCCTGGACAGGATTTTGATTTGTTCATGGAGCCTCTTGTGGAGGAACTTCAACAGCTATGGTGGGGTGTTCTCACTCGAGACCTATATAGCAGCCCACCAGCTGATTTCTATGTGTGTGCTGTTATAATTTGGTGCATCCATGATTATCCGGCTTTGGGCACTATGTCAGGGTGAACGACACATGGTTACAATGCATGTGTTTGCTGTGACTGGAATCCGCTGTCATAAGCAATACTTAGCAAGATCTATTACATTGAACACCATCGTTTCCCTGCCAAGGACAAGCCGCATCCTAGAAAATACCGAAGACATGTGTTCAATGCAAATCATGAAAACCGTGATGCGCCAAAGAGGCTCACCGCCGATGAGTTGCAAGTGAAATTAGAGAAGGTCAGGCATATTACACCAGGAAACCATCCTGATAATGGTAGCAGGGAAAGCAACTTGTAACGCACCGGACACACCCGCCGGTGGTCGTTACTCCTGGCGGGATCTAGACTGGCCTCACATATCAATACTAGTCTTTTCTGCGCACTTTGTCCTCACTCGTGCGCACCCGGGAGCAACTTCCCGGTCGGTCACCCATCCTGAAACTACTCCAAGTTGAGCACGCTTAACTTTGGAGTTCTATCGGAATGGGCTCCCGGAAAAGAAGGAATTCCTTATTGATATGAGTAGTCTATCATCCCTAATAAGCCAGGCCATCACAGGAAGCATGGCAGGGCAAAAGAGAGATTATTGTTTACATGCAGGTCCACTTTGTGGGACTTGGAGTATTGGAAAGATTTGGATCTGCGGCACAATCTTGATGTGATGCACATCGAGAAATATATATGTGACAGCATTATCGGCACACTTCTTAATATTGAAGGCAAGACGAAAGACACCTTAAAATCTAGGATTGATTTGACACACCTGGGTATCAGACAGGATTTGCAGGTGCAAGATGAAGGTAAACCACGGGATATGGCACCAGTTGTGTCTGTCTTGGACAAGGTAAAAAGAAAAGAATTCTGCGAGGTCCTATCACGTGTGAGATTCCCATATGGATTTGCTTCCAACCCTGACAGGGGAGTCAGTGCAGATGGAAACAAGGTACAAGGGTTGAAACCTCATGATTGCCACGTCCTACTTCAAAGGGTTTTACCTGTTATCCTTAGAGGATTGGGCCGCCCTGACTTATACAGAGCAGTTGTAGAGTTGGGACAATTCTTCAGGGAACTCTGTTGTAGAAATATCAGGATAGATGCTTTGGAGCATCTTAGAGACAAGATACCAACTATCCTATGCGACCTTGAGAAGATATATCCTCCAGCCTTCTTTGATGTGATAGTGCATTTGGTTGTTCATCTACCTGATGGGGCACTACTTAGAGGTCCAGTACAGTATGGCTGGATGTACCCTATTGAAAGGCGGCTAGGCACTTTCAAGAGCTATGTTAGGGACATAGCTAGACCCGAGGGTTCCATTGCAGAGGCCTACATTGCTACAGAAGCATTGACATTTGCTACTTCTCGAGCTTGCGTTGTATTCCCTCGAAGAGGAAAGGGAGATGCAGCACAGTAGCGTAAGTATTTCCCTCAGTTTTTTAGAACCAAGGTATCAATCCAGTAGGAGACCACGCGCGAGTCCCTTGCACCTGCAAAAACAAATAAGAACTTCGCATCCAACGCGATAAGGGGTGGTCAATCCCTTTACGGTCACTTACGGAAGTGAGATCTGATAGAGATGATAGTTAATATTTTGGGTATTTTTGTTTATAAGAACAGAAAGTAAAAGCGGAAAAAGTAAAGTAGATGTAGATTGATATGTTGAGAATAGACCCGGGGGCCATAGTGTTCACTAGTGGATTCTCTCATGATAGCGATATTCTACGGCGGGTAAACAAATTACTGTCGAGCAATTGATAGAAAAGCGAATAATTATGAGACTATCTAGGCATGATCATTGTATATAGGCATCACGTCCGAGAAAAGTAGACTGACTCCTGCCTGCATCTACTACTATTACTCCACACATCAACCACTATACAGCTTGCATCTAGTGCATTGAGTTCATAAGAACAGAGTAACGCCTTAAGCAAGATGACATGATGTAGAGCGATAAACTCAAGCAATATGATATAAAGCCCATCTTTTCATCCTCGATGGCAACAATACAATACGTGCCTTGCTGCCCCTACTGTCACTGGGAAAGGATACCGCAAGATTGTACCCAAAGCCAAACACTTCTCCTATTGCAAGAACTATAGATCTGGTAGGCCAAACCAAACCGATAATTTGAAGAGACTTGCAAGGATATTATGAGCACACATAAAGAGTTCAGAAAAGAACCAAATATTTCTCATAGATAATCTTGATCACAAACTCACAATTCATCGGATCTCGACAAACACACCGCAAAAAGAGATTACATCGAATAGATCTCCTCGAAGACCAAGGAGAACTTTGTATTGAGATCCAGAGAGAGAGAAGAAGCCATCTAGATACTAGCTATGGACCCGAAGGTCTGTGGTAAACTACTCACAACTCATGGTGAGTGTGATGATGATGATGTAGAAGCACTCCGTGATGGATCCCCCCTCCGGCGGAGCTCCAGAACAGGCTCCAAGATGGGATCTCATGGGAACAGAAGGTTACGGCGGTGGAATTAGGGTTTTCTCTCTGTTGCTGATGGTTTCGGGGTACGTAGACTTATATAGGAGGAAGGAGGACACCGGGGGACGCTCGAGGGGCCCACGAGGCAGGGGGCGCGCCGTGGGAAGGGGGGCCCACCCTCGTGGGCACCTCGTGGCTCCCCTAACGTGGTTCTCAAGTCTCCCGTGCATGATTTTCTCCAAAAATATGTCTCCCGAAGGTTTCATTCCGTTTGGACTCCATTTGATATTCCTTTTCTGCAAAACCTTGAAACAGGAAAAAACCCAGCAATCTGGACTGGGCCTTTGGGTTAGTAGGTTAGTTCCAAAAATGATATAAAAGTGTATGACAAAGCCCATTAAACATCCAAGACATCATAAATAATAGCATGGAACGATAAAAAATTATAGATACGTTGGAGACGTATCAAGCATCCCCAAGCTTAATTCCTGCTCATCCTCGAGTAGGTAAATGATAAAAACTGAATTTTTGATGTGGAATGCTAACCAACATAGTTTTTCAATGTAATTCTCTTAATTGTGGCATGAATGTTCAGATCTGAAAGACTCAAGATAAAAGTCTATATTGACATAAGAAATAATAATACTTCAAGCATACTAACAAAGCAATCATGTCTTCTCAAAATACTATGGCTAAAAAAGTTATCCCTACAAAATCATATAGTCTGCCTATGCTCCCTCTTCATCACACAAAATATTCATATCATGCACAACCCCGATTTCAGCCAAGCACTTGTTTTCATACTCTATTCTTTCAAACCTTTCAACTTTCACGCAATACATAAGCGTGAGCCATGGACATAGCACTATGGGTGGAATAGAGAGGTGGTTGTGGAGAAGAAAAAAAGGAGGGAGATAGTCTCACATCAACTAGACGTATCAACGAGCTATGGAGATGCCCATCAATAGATATCAATGTGAGTGAGTAGGGATTGACATGCAACGGATACACTAGAGCTAAATATGAATGAAAGCTCAACAAAAGAAACTAGTGGGTGTGCATCCAACTTGCTTGCTCACGAAGACCTAGTGCATTTGAGGAAGCCCATCGCTGGAATATACAAGCCAAGTTCTATAATGAAAATTCCCAGTAGTATATGAAAGTGACTAAACATGAGACTCTCTACAATGAAGAACATGGTGCTACTTTGAAGCCCAAGTGTGGAAAAAAGATAGTAGCAATTGCCCCTTTTTCTTTTCTTTCTCTTTTTTTGGGCCTTTCTTTTTTCTTTGGCCTTTATTTTTTTCCTTTTTTTGCGGAGGGGCTTTATTGATTTAGCCTTTCCTCCCATGGGACAATGCTCTAATAATGATGATCATCACATTCATTACAACTTGATATTACAACTCGATACTACAACAAAGTATGACTATATGAATGCCTCCGGCAGTGTACCAGGATGTGCAATGAAACAAGAGTGACATGTATGAAAAATTATGCATGGTGGCTTTGCCACAAATACGATGTCAACTACATGATCATGCATCGCAATATGACAATATGATGCGTGTCATATGAACGGAACGGTGGAAAGTTGCATGGCAATATATCTCGGAATGGCTATGGAAATGCCATGATAGGTAGGTATGGTGGCTGTTTTGAGGAATAATATGGTGGCTCTTTTGAGGAAGGATACATAGTGGGTTTATGGTACCGGCGAAAGTTGTGCGGTACAAGAGAGGCTAGCAATGGTGGAAAGGTGAGAGTGCGTATAATCCATGGACTCAACATTAGTCATAAGAAATCATATACTTATTGCAAAAATTTAGGAGTCATCAAAACAAAGCAATCAACACATGCTCCTAGGGGGGAGGTTGGTAGGAGTTAACCATCGTGCGCCCCCGACCTCCACACAAAGGTTGGCACTTTACAAATACCTCATGCTCTAACTTCGTCACATAGCGGTTCACCATACGTGCATGCTACGGGAATCACTAACCTTAACACAAGCATTTCTCAATTTCATATTAACTCCACTAGCATGACTCTAATATCACTATCCTCATATCTCAAAACAATTATCAAGCATCCAACATCCAACATCTCATCATATTCAACGCACTTGGTGTGAATGTTTTTTTACTACATTGATATTGGATGTCTATCATGTGAAGACTAGTTTTATAGCCTAAACACATTACCTTGCTGTTTTAATAGACTCTCAAATGAATATAAGTGAAGCATGAGAGTTCAACAATTTCTTCAAAATATTACCACCACCGTGCTCTAAAACATACAAGTGAAGCACTAGAGCAAAACTATTCAACTCAAAAGATATAAGTGAAGCACATAGAGTGTTCTAACAATTACTAGGTCATATTTAACTCTATCAAATAGGTGTGTCCAGCAAGGATAATTGTGGCAAACTAACAAGCATATACTCAAATTATACAAGACGCTCCAAGCAAAACACATATCATGTGGTGAATAAAAATATAGCTCAGAGTATAGTTACCGATGGATGAAGACGAAAGAGGCGATGCCTTGCCGGGGCATCCCCAAGCTTAGGCTTTTGATGGTCCTTGAATTTTACTTGGGGTGACATGGGCATCCCCAAGCTTAGGCCTTTACTACTCTTTGTTCCATAGTCCATCAAATCAATACTCAAAACTTGAAAACTTCACAACACAAAACTTAGACAAAAATTCCCGTGAGCTCCGTTTGTATAAGAAAGCAAACTACTACTCAAAGGTACTGCAATGAGTTCATTCTTTGTTTATATTGGTGTTACACCTACTGTATTCCAACTTCTCTATGGTTCATACTTCACAATATAGCTCATAGATGCATTGAAATAAGCAAACAACACACGAAAAACAGAATCTGTCAAAAACAGAACTGTCTGTAGTAATCTGCAGGTTTCACATACTTCTGTAACTCCAAAAAATTGAAACTAAATTGGTAAACGTGAGGAATTTCTCTATTAATCATATTCAAAAAGAATCAACTAAATAGCATGCTCCAGTAAAATCTGATGACCATTATAGTGAGCGCTAACGATTCTGTTTTTCACAGCAAGATCACATAAACTTCACACAAGTCTTCCCAAAGGTTCTACTTGGCACAAACACTAAACAAAACATGAAACCACATCTAAACAGAAGCTAGATGCAATATTTATTCCCTAACAGCAGCAAAAAATAAATATAAAATTGGGTTGCCTCCCAACAAGCACTATCGTTTTACGCCCCTAGCTAGGCACGATACAAGATAGATCTAGGGAATGCCATAATGATACGATATGTCGCGAAAGCTCATCTCATATTCCCTACTTTCAGCAGCAAGCTTCCTTTGTGGCAAGCAAAAGTAATCAAAAGGGCTATATTTAATGGGACAAAAGTCCCCTACATCAATCTCAGGAGGAATAGGTTCCTCTTTTGGCCCTTTGTAGTGGACAACCAATTCACCATTATAGGCTTTCTTTTGGCAAAAGGTCATAAGCCTTCGCTCAAGGGAGAAGCCTAACCCATTGTTTTGAACAGCAAAATCATCGTTCATCTCAGAAATTGTATCAATCAAGACATCGGTAGGAACCTTTTTTCTAAGGTTTTCACTAAAAGCAACATGATCAGGAGATCACAACCGCATTATGTCTTGTTGATTGAACAAGATAGCCTCTATGGGAGGTCGACCGGCATCTACTACGTAATGAGCAAAGATTTCTTTGGCCTCTTTCATGATAAATCTAAATTCATGAGCGAAAAAGATAGTAGCTGTACGCTTAACAGAAGAATGCTCAATATTTGAAAACTCCAAAAAGATTCTCTGAATACAGGGATGCATATGGATAATTTGCCTTTCGATTTCTACTATAAGCATAGATACAGCATCCACAAGGCTACTAGTTCTATGAAGAATAGAGCCACCCATAGTGGGCAAAGCACCGGCACAAGTAAAGAAGTCTTGAAGAACTCCTTTTCCAATGATATTACCACTACCAACCCAGAACTTCTTAATATGTAAAGTGGTAGCTTCATCCGGGGGGTCAACATAGACGTTGCCCTCGACATTACTACCCTTCTCGATAAAATCGTCCCCCATCTTAGACATGAAGGCAATCAGGCAAGCAACACACAAGCAAACAAGAAGCAAGTGAACGATAAACACACGGCAGAAGAAGGGCAAATAAAACGGCAAGGGTAAAGTCGGGGAGAGGAAAACGAGAGGCAAAAATGTAATGCGAAGGATAAGGGTTTGTGATAGGTACTTGGTATATGACTTTTGCGTAAGCCTCCCCAGCAACGGCGCTAGAAATTCTTCTTGTTACTTCTCGAGCTTGCGTTGTATTCCCTCGAAGAGGAAATGGAGATGCAGCACAGTAGTGTAAGTATTTCCCTCAGTTTTTGAGAACCAAGGTATCAATCCAGTAGGAGACCACACGCGAGTCCCTCGCACCTGCACAAACAAATATGAACTTCGCAGCCAACGCGATAAGGCGTTGTCAATCCCTTTACGGTCACTTACGACAGTGAGATCTGATAGAGATGATACTTTATATTTTTGGAATTTTTGTTTATAAGAACAGAAAGTAAAAGCGGAAAAAGTAAAGTAAATGTAGATTGATATGTTGAGAATAGACCCGGGGGCCATAGTGTTCTCTAGTGGCTTCTATCATGATAGCGATATTCTACGGCGGGTAAAGAAATTACTGTCGAGCAATTGATAGAAAAGCGAATAATTATGAGACTATCTAGGCATGATCATTGTATATAGGAATCACGTCCAAGACAAGTAGACCAACTCCTGCCTGCATCTACTACTATTACTCCACACATCGACGGCTATCCAACATGCATCTAGTGTATTGAGTTCATAAGAACAGAGTAACACCTTAAGCAAGATGACATGATGTAGAGGGATAAACTCAAGCGATATGATATAAACCCCATCTTTTATCCTCGATGGCAACAATACAATACGTGCCTTGCTGCCCCTACTGTCACTGGGAAACGACACCGCAAGATTGAACCCAAAGCCAAACACTTCTCACATTGCAAGAACTATAGATCTGGTAGGACAAACCAAACTGACTATTCGAAGAGACTTGCAAGGATATTATGAGCACACATAAAGAGTTCAGAAAAGAACCAAATATTTCTCATAGATAATCTTTATCATAAACTCACAATTCATCGGATCTCGACAAACACACCGCAAAAAGAGATTACATCGAATAGATCTCCTCGAAGACCGAGGATAACTTTGTATTGAGATCCAGAGAGAGAGAAGAAGCCATCTAGATACTAGCTATGGACCCGAAGGTCTATGGTAAACTACTCACAACTCATGGTGAGGGTGATGATGATGATGTAGAAGCACTCCGTGATGGATCCCCCCCTCCGGCGGAGCTCCGGAACAGGCTCCAAGATGGGATCTCACGGGAACAGAAGGTTACGACAGTGGAATTAGGGTTTTCTCTCTGTTGCTGATTGTTTCGGGGTACGTAGACTTATATAGGAGGAAGGAGGACACCGAGTGACGCTCGAGGGGTCCACGAGGCAGGGGGCGCGCCTTGGGAAGGGGGCGTGCCCCCACCCTCGTGGGCACCTCGTGGCTCCCCTGACGTGGTTCTCAAGTCTCCCGTGCATGATTTTCTCCAAAAATTATCTCTCCTAAAAGTTTCATTCCGTTTGGACTCCGTTTGATATTCCTTTTCTGCAAAACCCTGAAACAGGCAAAAAAACAGCAATCTGGACTGGGCCTTTGGGTTAGTAGGTTAGTCCCAAAAATGATATAAGAGTGTATGACAAAGCCCATTAAACATCCAAGACATCATAAATAATAGCATGGAACAATAAAAAAATTATAGATACGTTGGAGACGTATCAACATTCTGCTCAAAATACATTGAAACAGTTGATCAGCTTAGCAAAGAGGTGGATGAAGACAATCCCGGGCTCAATGTTTTCGATTATTCTGTTCGAGTTATAGGGAAGAGTCGACAAGAGGACAAACCTAAATATTTGGACAAAATGGTTTGGTATGTGTTGAATAACTGTCCTGAGATACTACCTTATATGAAGTAAGTGCTAAGTACTCCAGCTTATACATCGTAATCTACTAAACTTACAGCACATTCTTATATATTTAGATGTTTAATACGATCACTATGTTGTGCAGCATCTACAAAAAGGAGTTACTGCCACAAAATCCAAGGATTTGCGAAATGGTTCAAGAGCCATGTAAGCTTTTGAATTGCACTGTCAGTTTTTTTAATATATTGAGTACATAAGATGATCAACTAGTCTATTTTCTAACCATAAGTTAAGAAGATGCGGGAGGATGGGCAGGCAGTTGATGATGCTCTTTACTCACTAGCAATGGGTCCTGATACTCGGGTAAGACATTATGAATCTTGCGTTGTTGGAGATGTGCACTACAACACCCTTGCACGAGACGAAGGCAGGAAGACACAAAACAGTGCCATCATGAGCACGGATACATATAACAAAGAGACAACTGAAATGTATGCTAACATAATAGACATTGTTCAGTTGCACTATATCTCCAGTTTCGAGGATCATCGGTGTGTGGTTCTGTTGTGATGTCATTGGTATAACCTATTTTCTAGGATCGCAAAACCCAGAGCTGATGATTATTTCAAATCCATCAATGTCAAGGCGGCGTACCAGACCAACGAGCCTTTTATTTTGGAAAATCAAGCAACACAAATATTTTTCTTGGAAGACACATTTGCACGTAACTATGACTGGAGAGTATTGCAAAGGTTTGAGCAGAGGAATTCATTTAATGAAGTTGCACAACAAGATGATGCTTAGACTGCTCCTGATGTACAAGATAACACAGATGTTCCTAATATCTTTGAGAACCATCATGTCAATGATGCCGGTGAAAACATTGCCTGTCGTGCTGTGGACATACAAGAGTTGATCAAGAAGAAGCCCACGTTCGAGGACGTTGAGGACGAAGAAGAAGATGACACCGTGGGGAATTACGATTCAAACTGATACACATGGTGAAGATGTTGACGCTGCTGCTGCGGATGATGATTACATTGCTTTTGTCGTATTTGCCTGTTAGAACATGCTTTTTTATCTACTATGTGAAATTGTGTTTGCTATGACAACTAAAACCTGATGAACATGTTGTTTAGTATTTTCCTGTGAGAACATCACTTGTTATGTATGCTGATTTGTGTTTGGTGATTGTATGACGACTAAAACATGATGACATTGTTGTTTAGTTGTACTAATATTTAGCCGTGAAACTCGAATTTGATGACATAGTTCGATGTTGGACTGCAATGTGCTCGACGTCTTTGAATGAGAACAAAGCTGACCCGACAGGGCCTCTGCTAATTTATTTATTTATTACCAAAAGGGCCTCTGCTATTTATTTATTTATGAACAAAAGGGGATACCCCCTGATTTCCGTTAATAGAAAGCATTAGATGTTCACAACACTACACCCATCCTGCTACACAGGTGTCATTCATTACAAGTTTCAGCAAAGTGCTCATGTCATAGCCACTGAATACATCACGAGTGCTACATACACTGCAAATAAAGAGACAATCGTCCTACAGAGCACATCGATTTTGCCCATTATCTTCACAAGCTCTTTCATCTCCTCATTGCTGTCAAGGCCGTTCAGCTGCTGTTGCTTGGCCATGATCAGAGGAACTGCATCTTTAACCTTCTGCTCTGCATCTTCCTCTTCTGCTGTTCCTTCAGTTACTTGTCCAACACCCCAACCTGCTGGTATTGGGATTCCTCGGCTAACCAAATAATCAGCGTAGTTGCAATCCCCCACATCAGCAACTTCCCAGAAATACAAATCACACGAATCTTCCCTTTTCTACACGAATCAAATTGGAAGATCATCAACCAAACTATTAAAAAAATCAGCAACTGAAAGCAGGAGAACAATACTTAAACATATTATTACCCCATGATTCGGGCATTTGTAGAAGACTCGGCCAGGGTTGAGGATTGTGGTTGAGACGCGACTTACCACTTTGCGTGATTTGCAGCAGTGGCACCATACCAACAACAGCGGGTTGCGATGAGCAACCGACTGCGGTGCGCGTGCCGGCGGGGGTGTGATGAGACCCACATGCGATGGTATGGGTGGCGACTTGGCGCATATTTGGTTGTTGCCTGCTGAAGAGCAGGTGGACGAGCAGCCATCGGACATGGTTGCTGCGGCCAGAGCTTCTGATGCTAGGCAGATTAAGTAGAGAAGAGGAGAAGCGAACGTTGGATATGTCAGTTTCATTACTTGCAGACTAGCATAGCACCATATATAGTCATAGTCTAGGTTTGGATTCGAACCAGCTACAGGAGCACGTCTCTCTTTTTTCTAAAACTCATCAACGTCTCTTTACTGGTACACTAGCTTGTAATGTACGCCTTCTCAAGTCTTTGATTCCTCCACCTGACATCTGGGACCCACCGGAAGGGCCTTTGTATTTCACGAAAAAAATATGCTCCCCGCTGACAAGTCAGACCCACCAGCTATCTTCGCATGCAAGGAAGTGCCTCTTTATTACGCACAAAAAATGAATACTCCCCTGCCAGCAGGAACCCAGCATCGTGGGAGGCTGACTTGTGGGCCTACCAAGTTGAAGGGGACGGAGGGCTTTGTCAACTTAGTAAATATGAACGATTCTCGCTCCAGTTACCGTACGATGTTCATCCAACGACAGTAGTGCTTCTTCAACCTCTGGTCTTCTTGCTCCAGCCTTCCAAACCAGCGACGGTCGTGCCGCGTGCTCCTGCCTCCCGTGGCCGGCTGTGATGCCGCGGAGGCCTCACCGTCCATACTACTCCCGCCGCTGGCCACGACATCCCTCTACTCGCCCACACCCCCTATTATTATGCGGTGACGGCAGCCTCACACCGCAGCCGAACGAGTGAACCCTCGTACTCCTCTCCGCGTGGGCATCCACTGCCGTGTCTTCCCCGACTCTGCGTCGTCCCCTTCCTAGGCCTCGCCGTCGTCCACCGCCTTGGTGCTTTCAGCGCGGCGTGGTCAATGTGGTCAACGTCCGACTTCCATCGGAAGAGTACTGTACGTGGAGAGGCTGACAGCTGGGTCCACGGCCACAACCCAGTTTTTTTGTGATTTGCCAAGTAAGTCGCTTTGTCAGGCCTGTTGGGCTGCAAATCTTTCAACACGAGGAGAGCTTCATTCGGCTGGCCGAGAAAATGGCCTATTAGTAATGAGAAATGGGTTGTACATTTTTAAAACACATCAAACCGACAATTAGTTCAAATATCTTTTTTTTTCATTTTGAGATTTTAAATTGCATTGTTTTTTATGTGTGGAAAATTTGTTGGATTTTATATTGATATACATTTATTTTTTAAATCAGTTTGAATGTGACTCGAAATTTCGGGATTAAAAACAGTTCGGACCGCACCGAAATATGCAAAATTTCATATAATTTTTTAACCGTGGCCACAATATGGGCTGTAATGCTAATAAAAAGAATATGGGCTCCAAAAAAAACCTTAAGAATTAGCAAATGGGCTGTAAATTATTAGAAATGATGGCAGATGGGCTGTATGATGTTTCCACAGATTTGAGGCCTTCCTAAAAAAAGGTTGACACACAAGCAGTGACTGTTGGATGTCCATCCAATGGCCATCGTGCTTCTTCAATCTCTGCTCTTCCTGCTCCAGCCGCTCAAACAAGCGCCGGCGGGACTGCGTGCTCCCTCCTCCCCGCGGCTTGCTGTGCTACCTGATACGTCCAAAACGTATCTATAATTTCTGCTTGCTCCATGCCTCTTTTGTGTGATATTTCTATGATATTTATGCACTTCCATACACTTATGATCATATTTGGACTAACCTATTAACTCAGTGCACCCCAGTGCCAGTTTCTATTTTCTGCTGTTTTTGTATTTCAGGTTTTCCCATTACGTAAATTGCCAGAAAAATCCCGGGAAAAATATATAAAAAATCAGCGTTCCGGAAGCTTCCATGCGGCCAAAGTAGGGCCAGAGGGGGGCCACCAGGGCTCCAGGCGCCCCGAGGGCGCGGCCCCCCTCCTGGCCGCGCCGCCAGGCCGCCTGGGCCCCCCTTGCCTCTTCTGACGCCCCCCTTTGGCATATATTTACACCGCGTCCCGAAACCCTCGAGGACGGAACCCTTTTTCGTGATCTCATCTCTGTTCCGCCGCCGCCGCGCTTCCATGATCGGGAGCACCAGGAGAACTCTTCCCGGCACCCTGCCGGAGGGGAGGATCACCACCGGGAGCCTCTCCACCACCATGGACGCCTCCCAGATGAGTTGTGAGTAGTCTCCCTTGGACCATTGGTCCATGACCAGTAGCTATGTGATGTTCTCCTCCCCTCTTTGTTCTTCATCGATTAGACCTCGTGAGCTGCCCTACATGATCGAGGCACATATGGAATCCTTATGCTGTTGCTATGATGAGTTTGCTGGGAACGATGGATTATGAGATTATGTAAAGATTGTGTGTGAGTAATATATTTGATTCACCTCTTTTATATTTATGTTCTTGAGTAATTCTTGCATGTTCAAGTAGTAGGTAGTAACTCCAAGAGGGAACGTTATGCTTGATTGTGGGTTCATGCCCCTCGATGACTAGCTTGAGTGACAGAAACATGAGTCTAGGGGATGTGTTGTTGCCACAAGGGGGAAAACAACGGTGCTTGTACTTGCGGGTGCAAGGATTGTTTACTTTACGCAAAGTTCTTTCAATGCAGTTGTTTGTTGCTTTGAGTTTACACTATGGGTGGGACTCGCAACTTAATACCAGCGAGATGTTCTGGATAGATATCTCAAGGTGGATGATTAGTAGTAGATGCAGATGGATTTCGGTCTACTTGCCTTGGCGTACCGCCCATGCTTTTGAGCCTCTACCTTTCTTTGCAGCATAGTTAGCATTGGTTTGCGCACATAATCCTGTCAATTGCCCAGCTGTAATTTGTTTACCTCGCTTAGCTGTTTTATCGTCTTTTGGGACAGAGACATCACTAGTGAACATCATGGGACCCCGGTCCATATTACCATCACTGATCACACCCGTTATTTATTTCCTGTTCTTATTTACTAGTTGCAGTTATACCTATCACTATTATCTCTTGTGTTTGATCCTTTGTAAACGACAAGGCCGGAGGGATTGACAACCTCTCTGTACTCGTTGGGAGCAAAGTTATTTGTATCTGTGTGTAGGTCATGTCAATCCCTAAGTTGCGCCGCTAGCAGTTGACACCTTCTTGTTGACCCTCGGAGTCTCACGGGATTCGATCCTTGGTATCTTTGCCAAGGGAAAACTACCGCTACACTGCATCTCAAACCTTCCACTTGGGGTAACCAACGAGGGGCGAGAAGCCATCAAGCAAAGTTTTCTGGCGCCATTGCCGGGGACTCCACTCTTCAAGATAGGGGAGTTGCACGCTATCTTTTACCTTTGCTTTTTAGTCTTGTTAGTTTACCTTTCTGTTTTTTGCTTTAGTTCCCTTTATCACAAATCACAAAAATAGTTATCTTGCTTGCTTGCTGCTATGGGTTCCACCGAGAACACCAAGTTGTGTGACTTCGCTAGTCATAACAACGATGACTTTATCTGCACGCCTATTACTACACCTGCCACTTCAGCATCTTCTTATAAAATTAAACCTGCTTTACTGAACCTAGTTATGAAAGATCAATTCTCCGGTGCTGGAGATGATGGTGCTTTACACTTAAACAATTTTGTTGAACTCTGTGATATGCAAAAGTACCAAGAAATAGATGGTAATATTGTTAAGCTTAAGCTTTTTCCTTTCTCCTTGAGGGGAGGAGCTAAAATTTGGTTTCAATCTTTGCCTAGAAATAGCATAGATTCTTGGGACAAGTGCAAGGATGCTTTTATTGGGAAGTACTATCCACCTGCTAAAATTATCCAACTAAGGAGTAACATAATGAATTTCAAACAATTGGATAATGAACACGTTGCCCAAGCTTGGGAACGCATGAAATCTCTTGTCAAGAACTGCCCTACTCATGGTTTGACTACTTGGATGGTTATCCAAACTTTTTATGCAGGCTTGAACTTTACCTCGCGGAACCTGTTAGATTCGGCCGCGGGAGGAACCTTTATGTCAACTACACTTGGTGCTGCTACGAAGCTTCTCGATGAGATGATGACCAATTATTCCCAATGGCACACCGAACGCGCTCCAACAGGTAGGAGGGTAAACTCTGTCGAGGAGATTTCCTCCCTAAATGAAAAAGTTGACTTGATTATGTCTCTACTTTCCAAGCAATCTTCTATTGATCCTCGTGATGTTCCTTTAAATTCTTTGATTGCTCAAGAACAAGTAGATGTGAACTTTATCTCTAGAAACAATTTCAATAACAATGCTTATAGGAGTAATTTTGGTAGCAATCCTAGACCGTTCCCCTCTAATTCCTATGGGAACAACCATGCTTATCCTAGCACCAAGAACTCCACTTCTGAACTAGAGATTATGCTTGAAGATTTCATCACTACCCAAAAAGCCTTCAATAAGAGTGTAGAAGAAAAACTAGCCAAACTAGATGATCTCTCTTCGAAGGTAGACAATTTAGCCCATGAGGTAGAGTTGCTTAAAATTAGAACTCCCCCTCTTGAGGAGAGGAAGACCACTCCTATGAATGATATTCAAGTGCAAATTAATGAAAACAATAGGATGTTGTCTAAACTTAAAGAGAGATGGGCTAGAGAAAAGGAGGAAGAAGATAGAATTTAGAACCTTCCTACCCACCACATTGTTGCTACTATCCAAGTTGTTGAGGATATCCAAACTCTTAGCACCCAATGCACTCCTGGTCCCATTGGACCTATTAATGGTGATGCTATGACCATAGAAACTACCAAACAAGTGAGCCTAAAGGACACCACTACCACTTTACTTGATAGTAGTGACCTTGATTTTGATAATTGCACCCTTTCCGATGTTATTGATTTCCTTCACAAGATGTCTAGAGATCCCCGCACTAGCACGCTCAATCTTGCCTTCACAGAGCATATCACTAATGCTCTCATCAAAGCTAGGGAGGAGAAACTTAGGGTAGAAGCCTCCATACCTAGAAAGCTAGAAGATGGTTGGGATCCTATGATTAAAATTAAGTTGGATAACTTCTCTTGCTATGCTTTATGTGATGTTGGAGCTAGTACCTCCGTTATGCCCAAAAGAATATATGATATGCTTAAATTGAAACCTTTTGATTCTTGTTCTTTTGGTGTTCGCCTTGTTGATTCTTCCATAAAGAAACCCTTGGGGAGGATCGACGATGTTCTTATCATTGTCAATGCCAATTATGTTCCCGTTGATTTTACTATTATGGATATTGAATGTGAACCTTCTTGTCCAATTATTTTGGGACGTCCTTTTCTTCGCACCGTTGGTGCCATCATTGACATGAAAGAGGGAAATATAAAATTCCAATTTCCTCTCAAGAAAGGGATGGAACACTTCCCTAGAAAGAAGATTAAGTTACCTTTTGAGTCCGTTATACGGGCTAACTATTCTTTTACTCTTGATAAAACTTGATCTCTTTGCATTATGCCTAGCTTAAAGGCATAAAAGAAAGCGCTTTTGGGAGGCAGCCCACAATGAATAAAATTTTATTTTGCTTTTGTTGTGTCTTGATGTTTTTTATTACAGTAGCATCATCATTGTATCTTTACTTTTCAACTTTGTGCCAAGTTTAGCCTCTGATTGCAAGAAAGTTCAAAAGTTGTGACGTGCTGTCCAGGAAACAGATTCTGTCCTTGGACAGAAAAATTCGTATAAAATCACCAGATCATCTTTTTGGTCTGAATTTTTTCGACAGCGTGCTCTATACAATTGGCTTTCGGGCGTCTGTTCTGAGTTTTTTTATTTGAGTTGCAGAAGTGCCACGAAAAAATTATTTACTACCTGCTGGTCTGTTTTTCACAGATTCTGTCCTGTTTTGCCTTTACTTCGTTTTGCAAACCTTGAGCTTGCTTTTTCTTTGCAAAAACCTTTTGTCAATCTTGAGAAACAGTAGACCTTCAAGATTATCTTTATTTCCAGCAAGGAAAAATTATTTTATTATGGGTACTAACCTCGCTAATCAGATTATGATGAGTTATGTATGAAGGGAGTTTTCAAGTGTGCGAGGGAAGATGATAAAAAGATTCAGGAGTGTCAATCGCTCAAGCTTGGGGATGCCCCCGTGCACCCCCAAGAAATATTCAAGAAAACTCAAGCGTCTAAGCTTGGGGATGCCCCCGTGCATCCCCTTGTCCATCAACAATTATTAGTTCGTCTTTCGTTCCACTATATTTTAATCACTTCATGTGTTATGTGCTATGCTTGGAGCGTCTTGCTTTTAGTTTCCTTTTTAGTTTTCTTTAGCTTTAATTGCTTTTCATAACGAGTTGTAACTCAGCTTTCTTTGTGTGGGAGAGAAACACGCTCCACTTCAACCTAGAACATAACATAGGATTTGCATGTTTATCTTTGCTGTGTATGTTCTTTGTCTTTCAATAGCTACTGTCATGTTCAGCTCTTAGTTTTCATGCTTTACTTTTTAAAGACCTTTTGTTTAGTTGGTCGCTGGAACTCTCTTGAGTTATCATGCTTATCTTGTTAAGAGAATTGGCTTCTATTGCACTGGTTGATATGTCTATGATAAAAATGCTATGTGCATAATGGTGCTTAGTAGTTCATGTTTTCTTATGGTTAGTCTCAAATAGCTGGGGGGTTCTTAATGTGTTATTGAAGTACCAACATCATTTGTTTGCCTATGATGTGGTATGGTTTAGTGATATCTTCCTCCAAGAATTTATTTTGATTGACTTGGCATATGCTCACGCATATTTAAGACTGTAAAGAAAGTATATCAAGCCTTGATGATCTTTAATTTCTGAGTAGCGATATAACTTCCATGCCCGATTCAATGTTGCTTTGTCGCTCTGCATGATTATGGCCGTCATTGCTCTCTTAGTTGGTCGCTCCCAGTCTTTTGCTAACCTTCGCCTGTACTAAGCGGACTGACTGCTTGTGCATCCAAAATCCTTTAAACCAGTTATGCCATATGAGTCCACCATACCTTCATATACATGGTATTTACTTGCCATTCCTAACGAAGACTTTCGTGTACCATCTCGAAATTAATCAAAAGCATTTCTCTTTTGTGCCTCTGTTTTAGCTCATGAGGAAGTAGTAGTTAATTCATGATCTTTTTAAGTTGGACAAGCTTCACCCCGGGATTGCATGTCTAATGTGCAAACCCCTAATACGAGAAGGAACTGGCAAAGAGTGCGCCCGGCTCATTAAAAAATATACAACAAACAAACCCTCCTTCACGCTTTGTTCATGAGAAATCAGAAAACTTTGGCAGCGATAAACAAAGGAGATTAAGGGGATGTGATCGTCCTCATGCGGGAGCCGTTCCTCGAAACTTGTCCAGCTCAAGAAGTAATTGAGTTATCTACTAGCATTCGTTGACGAAATATGCATATCCCAAAAATATTTTTTACCTCTGTTTTTAAAAACCAAGAGCTCTGGTACATGTTTAGTTTTTGTTTCCGACCACGGGTTTTCAACCTTGCCATCAAAAGCCACGGTTCGAGAGTCTCCACCTTCTTTCTTTAAAGCACCAACTATTGAGAGCATGATTGTCATTCTGAGTGTAATGTGCATTGTCCCAAAGTACCATTGTCTTCTGCATGACTGTGATATCATTTATTCGGAAATCATTGTATCTAGTCGTCACTTAAACTTTGGAGGTGCCCCTGCATTTATGTTTTGCTTCACTAAAGGGGCAAGCGAGGTATCACTTTGTCATATTTGCACACCATGCTCACTACAAATCTATTGAGTGTTTCAGTATCATATTGTAAAACTTTCAGTTCTTTGTGATATTCTCATGAGGCAACTTAATTACTACAGATTCATTATCTCAGTAAGCATTTGTCATGTGACTGTGAAAAGTCCTTATATGGTTGGTAGCATGTCACCACAGAAATTATGCTTGTTATCATTTACCTACTCGAGGACGAGCAGGAATTAAGCTTGGGGATGTTGATACGTCCAAAACGTATCTATAATTTCTGCTTGCTCCATGCCTCTTTTGTGTGATATTGCTATGATATTTATGCACTTCCGTACACTTTTGATCATATTTGGACTAACCTATTAACTCAGTGCACCCCAGTGCCAGTTTCTGTTTTCTGCTGTTTTTGTATTTCAGGTTTTCCCATTACGTAAATTGCCAAAAAAATCCCGGGAAAAATATATAAAAAATCAGCGTTCCGGAAGCTTCCATGCGGCCAAAGTAGGGCCAGAGGGGGGCCACCAGGGCTCCAGGCGCCTAGAGGGCGCGGCCCCCCTCCTGGCCGCGCCGCCAGGCCGCCTGGGCCCCCCTTGCCTCTTCTGACGCCCCCCTTTGGCATATATTTACACCGCGTCCCGAAACCCTCGAGGACGGAACCCTTTTTCGCGATCTCATCTCTGTTCCTCCGCCGCCGTGCTTCCAAGATCGGGAGCACCAGGAGAACTCTTCCCGGCACCCTGCCGGAGGGGAGGATCACCACTGGGAGCCTCTCCACCACCATGGACGCCTCCCGGATGAGTTGTGAGTAGTCTCCCTTGGACCATGGGTCCATGACCAGTAGCTATGTGATGTCCTCCTCCCCTCTTTGTTCTTCACCGATTAGACCTCGTGAGGTGCCCAACATGATCGAGGCACATATGTAATCCTTATGCTGTTGCTATGATGAGTTTGCTGGGATCCGATGGATTATGAGATTATGTTCAGATTGTGTGTGAGTAATATATTTGATTCACCTCTTTTATATTTATGTTCTTGAGTAATTCTTGCATGTTCTTCGTTGCCGTTTATTGCTTTGGCCAAGTAGTAGGTAGTAACTCCAAGAGGGAACGTTATGCTTGATTGTGGGTTCATGCCCCTCGATGACTAGCTTGCGTGACAGAAACATGAGTCTAGGGGATGTGTTTTTGCCACAAGGGGGAAAACAACGGTGCTTGTACTTGCGGGTGCAAGGATTGTTTACTTTACGCAAAGTTCTTTTAATGCAGTTGTCTGTTGCTTTGAGTTTACACTATGGGTGGGACTCGCAACATAATACCAGCGAGATGTTCTGGATAGATATCTCAAGGTGGATGATTAGTAGTAGATGCAGATGGATTTCGGTCTACTTGCCTTGGCGTACCGCCCATGCTTTTGAGCCTCTACCTTTCTTTGCAGCATAGTTAGCATTGGTTTGCGCACATAATCCTGCCAATTGCACATCTGTAATTTGTTTACCTCGCTTAGCTGTTTTATCGTCTTTTGGGAGAGAGACATCACTAGTGAACATCATGGGACCCCGGTCCATATTACCATCACTGATCACACCCGTTATTTATTTCCTGTTCTTATTTACTAGTTGCAGTTATACCTATCACTATTATCTCTTATGTTTGATCCTTTGTAAACGACAAGGCCGGAGGGATTGACAACCTCTATGTACTCGTTGGGAGCAAAGTTATTTGTATCTGTGTGCAGGTCCTGTCAATCGCTAAGTTGCACCGCTAGCAGTTGACACCTTCTTGTTGACCCTCGGAGTCTCACGGGATTCATCCTTGGTATCTTTGCCAAGGGAAAACTACCGCTACACTGCATCTCAAACCTTCCACATGGGGTAACCAACGAGGGACGAGAAGCCATCACTACCGCGCAGGCCTCACCGCCCCACCGTACTCCCATCGCTGGCCTAGCCATCCCTCTACTCACACACACCTGCTATTATTCTCCGGCGATGACAGACAAACCAGTAAACCCTTGTACATTCATACTCCCCTCCGCGTGGGAAACAACTGCCGAGTCTTCCCTGCCTCCGTGTCGTTCCCTTCCTAGGCCTCGCCGTCGTCCACCGCCCTGATGCTCTCGACGCGGCGTGGTCAAGGAATGACTTCCATCGGAAGAGTACTGTACGTGGAGAGGCTGACAACTGGGTCCACGGCAGCCGCAAGGAAGTGCCTCCTTATTACGCGGAAAATAATTATTCCTCAACCTGACAGCAGGGACCCACTGGACGGGCCACCGTATTTGTCGAAAAAGTGTTTCCCCCCTTACTACTGGGACACACCGGACGGGCCACCGTATTTCGGGAGAAAAAACGTTCCCCCTGCAGTCAGCTCAGACCCACCGGAAGTGCCTCCTTATTACGCACAAAAAAATGAATACTCCCCCACTAGCTGGGACCCAGTATAGTGGGAGGCTGACTTGTGGGCCTACTAAGTTGATGGGGACGGAGGGCTTTGTCAACTTAGTCAATATGCACAATTCTAGCTCCATTGACCGTACGATGTCCATCAAACGGCCGTAGTGCTTCTTCAACCTCTGGTCTTCTTGCTCCAGCCGCCCAAACCAGCGCCGGTCGTGCCTCGTGCTCCTGCCTCCCGTGGCCGGCTGCGATGCCGTGGAGGCCTCACTGCCCCCTACTATTCCCACCGCTGGCTAGGCCCTGCGGCGACGGCAGCCTCACACCGCAGCCGAACCAGTGAACCCTCGTACTCCTCTCTGCGCGGGCTTCCGCTGCCGCGTCTTCCTCGGCTCCGCGTCGTCCCCTTCCTAGGCCTCGCCGTTGTCCACCACCCTGGTGCTCTCGGCGCGGCGTGTTCAACGTGGTCAAGGAACGACTTCCATCGGAAGAGTACTGCACGTGGAGAGGCTGATAGATGGGTCCACGGCAGCCGCAAGGAAGTGCCTCCTTATTACACGGAAAATAATTATTCCTCCACCTGACAGCAGGGACCCACCGGACGGGCCACCGTATTTGGCGAAAAAAACGTTTCCCCCCTGACAACTGGGACCCACCAGACGGGCCACCGTATTTCGCGAAAAAAACGTTCCCCTCGTTGTCAGCTCGGACCCACCGGAAGTGCCTCCTTATTACGCACAAAAAAATGAATACTGTAATGCCCAGGATGGGACTATATCTCCTACGTGTCGAGGCACGACTTAAAGATATAAGCCCATCCTAGAATGATCTCAAGTTTGGTATCTTTGCACGACTCATGTAAAAGAGGGATTAAATTACAAAAGGAGATAGTTGGCTTACACTCGCCACTTCACACAATACATTACATAAGCAATCATCATTCAGAACATCACAACCCGACTACGGGTGAAGATCCAAAAGAAAGATACCAAAACAACATAAAGCCACAGGTCAGGATCGAATCCTAGTAGAAACCACTACTGATCGTCGGAAACGTCACAAGCAAACGGCCACTCTCTTCATCGAGCTCCCAGTGAAGTCCTTGAACCAGCTTCTGCATCAAACTAGGTTGAACCTGCATCTGGTGTGGTGAAGTAACTGTGAGCCAGAGAGGACTCAGCAATCCCGTTCCCGGGTAACACGACTATTTAAGCCTTGGGAGAGGACAAGGCTGAAGAAAGAATGAGAGGTGAAGGAACAACAAGAGTCTGCAGCAGCAACTAGCACTAACTTACGCAAAAGAGAGCGAGAAGAGAAGTGCCTCGGTCGAAAGATGATCACGAAGTGTTCCTAGCTAAAGCCAGTCAAACATAACCCCACCGTGTTCAACTCCCGAATCCGTATTCGGAAATTGACAGTCACGGTACACACGCTGGTAGTGTATTGAAACATTGTGTCAAGTTATCTACAACCGGATATTAACAAGCTCCCATCTGCCACATAACCGCGGGCACGGCTTTCGAAAGTTCAAACCCTGCAGGGGTGTTCCAACTTGACCCATTACAAGCCCACGATCCGCGGAGTCGCAACTCCAAGGTGGGAAGACCCGAGTATTCTCGGAATCCCGTGCTCAAGTTAAACCGAACTAAGGTAAGGCTAATCCAGCGAATCCTCCCGGCGTGTCGACACCCTGATAGTAGCCGCGCGTATCTAAGTCTCAGGACACGACCGGATGGGCGATTCTACAGGTATACCAGATACCTCGGGTTTCCCCAAGGCGGCCCCGCAGACTCCCTGTTTGGGACCAACACCATCGGCACTGGCCCCCCCTGCTATGTAGAATTAAGAACCCGAGGGTGCGACCCCCTATGCAAATTTAATTTATTAATTAAGTTGTTATTATGAGGCAAATAGTACCAAATGTTGGGACTTGCTGGAAAAGACTTAGCACTTAGCGGTTTATCAAGGGGGTCCCATACACCCCAACCGTGTTAGGAACGCATAATCAAGGAACATAACACCGGTTTATACGGTTCCTAACGGCATGAGTGGAACAAATCACCAAGCAAAAGGCTTAGCCTTCCACCCTGCCAGTATATAGATGATTTTATTTTAAGCATTTATATAGTGTGATATAACCCAACCAAACTTCAACATGAAGCAAGCATCTTCAAACTTCACCTGCAACTAACAATGCTATAAGAGGGGCTGAGCGAAGCGTACTTAGCCAAGCAACGGTTTGCATAGGTAGGGTGGTTAAACAGGTTCATGGTTACAAATAGGAGGCTGACAAGAAAGACATGGGCATCGAGGCAAAACTATAGATCGAGACTACTAGCAATAGGCAAAGATAGTAATGGTATCCGGGTTCGGTCATCTTGCCTGGGATTCCACAAGGAAGAAGAACGGGTCCACGAAGTAGACGGAGCAACAGTCGAGCGAATCCTCACAACTCCGGAACGAAACCGAAGCTAACAAGAGAAGCAACCGGAAAGAAACAAACGACTCGGTAAACACACAAATCATAAACATGGCATACGATGCACATCCAAGTATGATGCATGTCCGGTTAATTATGCAAGGCATGGCAAAGTGCACAAACAACACTACAAGTTAAGTGGAGCTCAATATGCAACGAGTTGCATATTGACGAAACACCACATTAATTATTTAATTGACTCTCGTTATTTACAAGACAAGATTAAATGTGGGTTAACATGGCAAGAGGTGAAGCATAATAAAACTATACTAACTAGGCAATTTAAATGAGGCCGGAAAATACCAACAACATATCCGGAAAATCCCCATGAGCATGTTTAGTAATTATAAGCAAACAACAATTAAACATTCTCATGTTGTTATCATGATGCGGATGACATGATCAAGTTTTATGCAATTTAGTTAACATTAACATGAAGAGATAAGAAGCATTTGTCACCGTGGTGGAAAGAAAGGGTGCCACGGCAACGACCCGAAAATGATGCAACACAACAATTCGGTTGCGGCAACTCGTTGAGAGTCCGGTGCAAAAGATGACGGAGGCGAAAGCGAGCGAAACAAGATGAAAGGTGGGGTGATCCCGTTGCCGGGTTCCCACGACTCGGCGACGAGGCAACCGAGGAACAAGACAAAAGCTGAAACGGGCTCGAAGCACACACGAGAAACATTTCATACAACACAAGCAAGCATCTCACGGGGTCATCGTCTCGGGGTTATACCTTCGAAACACTCGTTCACGGGGCGGTGCGAGAGCGTCGAGGAAGTAGTGGAAGTAGTGGTACACGTTCGTAGAGGAAGAAGTCGTTCTCGTTAGTGTAGTGGTACTAGCGGTCGTATCGGAGAGGAACTTGAGCCGTAGTGGTACACGGGGCGACGGTAGTTGTTCACGTTCGCGTCTTGGTTCACGGTCGGATGAGCTCGGTCGTCGTGGTACTTGCCGCATCCGGAAACACGGGTCTTCGAGGGTCGACGGTAGTGGTACTTGATCCGAGTAGTCGTTCGGGGTCACGATGACGATAGTCGTACGCAGATCGTAGAGGAACTTGAGGCTTCCCTGGTCTTCGGACTCCACTTGGCAAAAGAAACGGTCCCTGGACAATCTCAACAGCACAAGGCAACAACGCAAAAAAACGAACACAGGCACGGTCTCGGGACGACGAGGCCAGGTAGCAGCACGGTGAGGCAGGGGCCGCGGGATCCGGTGGCCGGCCGCGGGGCTCGTGGTGCTGCAAGGGAAGGTGCGGGCCACCAAGGCACCACGGCGTCGGACCGGAGACTGGACGAGGCCGGCCAGCAGGGGAGCTCCTGGCCGGGCGGGCGCTGCACTGGAGGGAAACGGAGGCCAGATGGCGCTGGTCGCGGCCTGGCTGGCTTCGGCCCCTGGCCGCTGGAGGCGCGAGGACAGGCGCACTCGGTCGAAGGAGGAGCTGTGATGGAGGGCGCCGGACTCGATCGGGGCGATGGAGGAGGGTCTGCCGGAGGGGAAGGGCGCTGAGGGCCGGCCTGTTCGAGGCTGAGGAGGAAGGCGCTCGGCCTTGGCGAACGGAGGCAGCCAGGCGACGGAGGGAGGCGGCCTGGCCGCGGGAGGTGGGATGCGGCTCCTGGCCGCGGTGCTGGGGGCCCGGAGGGAGAGGAGCGAGGCAACCGAGGCCATGGCGAGGAGGGGATCGGTCGAGCGACGAGGCTAGTCCTCGAGGGAAAATCGGGCACGGGGTTTCGAGGGAGAGGGAAGAAGCGGGGTCGAGGGGAAGGAGCGGGGTCGAGGGTTCGGGCCTCCTGGCGGCGGAGGGAGGAACGGAGGGAGCTGATGCGCTAGGTTAGGGTTAGGAGCGCCAGGTTGGGCCAAAGTGGGCCGGCTGGGCTGGTGGAAAGCGGTTGGCCTATAGGGCCAGGAGGGAGAATAGAAGGGAGGAGAGGCCTGGGCCGGAGTGGGCCTAGAGGCCTAGAGGCTGGCTGCCTTCTTATTTATTTTCTTTAGCAGAAAATAAAAGAGAAGAAAGAAAAGAGGAGGGGAGTTAGGAAAAAGTTAGCACATGGAATTATATTTTTCTCGGGCTCATAAAAATAAGCACGACCGGACAAAACTACAAAAGGCCAGATCGGAAAATAATTCAAACATATTAGAATTTAATTCAAATAGTTTGAACTAAGACTTGAATATTGAAGTGTCCAAAAATGTTCAAATTTTTGGAGGAACCTCGAAACAACGGAAAAGAATTATAGCAAGGTTTTGAAGTCAAACTTGAATTAAGAGGCATGAGGAATATTGAAAGTGTGTTATGGTGACCTCCAACAAATGGAATATTTATTAATATAGCTCCATAAAATATTGAGAGGCTTTATATGTTTTAAAGAGAAGACATTCTTCCCTCGATTTAAATGGACCGAAGGCCCACACAATTTATTAGGTTGATGTCGGTGTACTAAGGTAGGGGTACCTCAGTACCCCAACTTGTGCACGGGCAGTAGCAGCTTCCCGCGGCAGGGCCTACCACGTGCTTGCCGGAGACCTTTCTGATCCATATGAAGCCATTCAAAAACAAAGTATACAAAACAGAAGATCAAGGCCCCGGCAAGTGGAGCTTGCCGGGAAGGCCGTCCCAGGCTCAAGATTACCTCCCTAGCACAAGACCCTCGCAAGAGGAGCTTGCCAGGAAGAATAGAAGATTACGTCTCAAAAGACACGCCTCGGCGCAACATGCGCCCTGGCAGGGCCCGGGGAGCGGCAAGCTCCAGGGCCCGGCAAGGTCAAGGCCCCGGCAAGGTGCTTGCCGGGGAGAGTTACGCTGTGTGCCCGCGCTCCAGCTCATCGAACCACACATCGCCCTGGGGCCATTCCAGGGACGTGTGGCGGATGGCTGTGCAGCCTGGGGGACACGGTGGCTCTACACGGTGACGAAGCCATCGCCGTGGCAAACGGAGACGCAAGGGCGGGCGCTTTTGGGGTCGACGGTGACAGGCATTTAATGCTCTTGTCCCCCACTGTCAAAGTAGGTGATGACCACTGTTCACGCACTGTTCATCCACTGTTCCCGCACTGTTACAACTACCACCACAATTACATTTTTACCCTTCTTCCTACGTTGACACCTGTCGGTGACCCCTTGAGCTATAAAAGGAGGCCCATGCACAACGTAGAAAGGGTTCGGAACCTAGATCACTCATTCGCTCGGTGTAGCTAGTTCTTCAAGCTCCCGAGCTCCAACATTCAATACAATCTAAGCAGGAGTAGGGTTTTACGCGTCCATCGCGGCCCGAACCTGGGTAAACTGCCCGCGTGTGCTCTACGATCTGCTCTTTGTGCTCCCTCCGCTCCCTTACCGCACGAACAAGGGGCTTCGGTCCCATAGGTGCTCGTGGTGGAAAGTTTCCCCCGACAGTTGAGATGCAAAATAAAATGACATGATGGCATGATGACATGATGCAATGCAAATAAATAAATAACACAAGCACAAAAGAATACACGGGCAACCCGGAACATCTGGAATCTTCTGGAACCTTCTGGAATCTTCTGGGACGTCGGTCTCGGGCATCACAACTCTCCCACACTAACAGAGGATCTCGACCCGAGATCCTAGAGATATCACCGGGTAAAAACGGAAGAGGAAGAGGTAAAACAAAGTTGCTTCTTCGACAAACGAGTGAAACCAAAGAACCTTGATAGGTTGAACAATCTTGAAAGAAAGAATGCAACGGAGAAGAACGAAGATGAAAAACACTCCGTTAGAAAAGAGGAACCAGGAGCATTATGAGAACCTTGAAGGTTGAAAGACACGAAACAAGAGCTTACGAACCAAAAGAATATGAAACTGCAAGGGTATAGCCAAGGAATAAAAATGACAGAATTTGGACAGCACTCCGACTGAAAATGGAAGGAATTGAACAAGAACTTGCCAAGTTGGGAAGATACTTGATGAGAACAACAACATATTGCCTTCGAAACAATTAAAAGAAAAGCACAAGGGGTAAGAAGGATTCGGACAGCACTCTGTCGGGGGAAACTGTCCGCCGCCAACACCTATGGGACCGGAGCCCCTTGTCTGTGCGGTGCGAGGGCGGAGGGAGCACGAAGAGCAGATCGTAGCGAGCACGCGGGCAGTTTTACCCAGGTTCGGGCCGCGGTAGGCGCGTAAAACCCTACTCCTGCCTAGTTGTATATTGAGTTTGAGCGCTCGGGAGCTTGAAGAAGCAGCTACACCAAGCGCGAGAGTGATCTAGGTTCCGAACCCCCTCCACGTTGTGCATGGGCCTCCTTTTATAGTGTAAGGGGTCACCGACAGGTGTCAACGTAGGAGAAAGGGGTAAAAAAGTAAAAGAGGTGGTAGTTGTAACAGTGCGGGAACAGTGGAGCTACAGTACAGAACAGTGGTCTATACCTACTTTGACAGTGGGGGACAAGGGCATTTAATGCCCGTCGCCGTCGACCCCAAAAGCTCCCGCCCTGGCGTCTCCGTCTGCCACGGCGATGGATCCATCACCGTGGAGTGCCACCGTGTACCCCAGGCTGCACAGCCATCCGCCACGCGTCCCTGGATAGGCCCCAGGGCGACGCGTGGGCCGATGAGCTGGAGCGTGGGCACACAGCGCAGCCTTCCCGGCAAGCACCTTGCCGGGGCCTTGATCTTGCCGGGCCCGGGAGCTTGCCGCTCCCCGGGCCCTTGCCGGGGCGCATATAGCGCCGAGGCGTTGTCTTCTAGTCTTCCTGGCAAGCTCCTCTTGCCAGGGTCTTGTGTTAGCGGGGCAGTCTCGAGCCTGGTACGGCCTTCCCGGCAAGCTCCTCTTGCCGGGGTCTCGGTCTTATGTCTTGTATACTTTGTTTTTGAATGGTTTAATAGGGAGCAGGAAGGTCTCCGGCGAGCACGCAGTAAACCCTGCCACGGGAAGCTGCAACTGCCCGTGCACCAGTTGGGGTACTGAGGTACCCCTACCTTAGTACACCGACAGGAGCCCCCGGGCCTGGGCCATACACGGTGCCGAGCGCTGTTGGGCCAGGCCCAAAACAGTGCACGGGCACCCGCGGCCCGCGGCGCGCCGAATCCACTTCCGTATCCGCCGCACCCCATTGTAACGGCACGCGTCGATCGCGGCGCCGTGGGATGGGACGTGCCCACGATCTCTTAATGGAAAGGGCGAAACGCCCCCCACTCCCCCATAAAAGCAGAGGAAGCGGGCGCGGTTCCCCTCCTTGCGCTTTCATTGCATCGTCTTCCTCCTCCAAAGATTCTCTCTTGCGCTCTGCCTCCACATCTCCGCCGCCGCCGAGCTCTTCGTTCCCCTCCTTCCGCCGTGTCCGCCATGGCCCCAAAGACCGACAAGGCGAAGGCGGAGAAGTCCAAGAGGGAGAAATCGGAGCAAGCGGCGAAGCTCATCGCATACCGGAAGAAGCACCTCGTCTTTCCGCCGAAGCTCGGCGTGCGGGAGCTCTGGAACAAGTATTACTTGTTCTGGGCCAAGGAAACCGACGCGCATCCCTGCACGCGAGCATATCCGGCCGCCGCCAAGGACAGCTATCCCGGCGGGTACTACTTCTTTGCTGCCTTCTTTCATTGTGGTCTCTGTCCTCCTTTCTCAAACTTCTTCTGCGACATCATGAACACATACGGCCTCCATCTGCTTGACTTCACCCCCAACGCCATCCTCACCATGGCTGTTTTCGCACACATGTGCGAAAACTTCATAGGAGTACACCCAAATGTAGCGCTTTTTAGGCACTTCTTCACTCCTAGAGCCGAGGCCGATGCCCCCCTCTCCGGAGGGATTTCTTGGGTTTTCCGTCTGAATAAAAAGGGTGCGTACTTGCCGGGGGAGCTCCGCGGCAAGTGGGAGGAATGGCGAGCGGAGTGGTGCTGGATCGTCGAAGACCAGCCGCAAGCCTTCACCGCGCCGCGCACAACGCCCATCGTGCGCGGCAGGGACTGGAGTGAGCTAGATTCGGACGACATCAAGCTCGACATCGCCCTCGTCCGGATTCTTCGTCTTCGGATGGCCAAGCTGTCAGTTGCTGAGGTAGGCGCAGATTTCCTCCGCCGGCGCATCGCCCCTCTCCAAGACCGGAAGAGGCCGGCCTGGGAGTACGGCGGCCCGGCAGACATAATGAGGCTGCGCCCCGGGCTCAACTTCAACTTCACCACGCTGGAGCTGAGGGGGATGGTCCGGGAACTCTTCAAGTACGACCCGGCGCACCCCGAGTGGTTCAGGACTCCCCGGGAAGTGGTGCCGCTCTGCAACAACATCGTCAGGGATCGCATCCTCGCCATGATACCCATGTGTGACTCGCACGGCGTGGACCGCACGTGGATCGCTCCCAAGCCTATCGACGTCCTCAACTTCTACGACAACCTCGCAGAGGTGGCGAAGAACAAGAACGACCTCAAGGAGCACACGCGGGACACCACCGACCAGGAGATCGCCTACATAGCTTCCCGGGCTGAAGAGGCCGCCGCAGCCGCGGCGGCAGGAATTTTTGGATACACGCCTGAAGAGGCGGAAGTTGCGGACGCGTCCACCCAGGCGGAGGAGGCGGAGATCCGCAGATTGCTGCAGCTTCCTCCCGACGCGCTCGCCGGGGTCCCCTCGCTGAGGCACTCCGGGATCCACGGGATCGCGGCCGAGGCCGCGGCAATGGAGGGTACCGCCGGAGGGAGCAGAGGCGCCGCGAGGGGCGGAGGCGCCAAGGGAAAGGGGGCCGCAGCGCAGGACGCTGGGCCCAGTGAGCCGGCCGGGGAAGAGGAGGAGGAGGAGGAGGCCGAGGACTCCGGCGGATCCACGGAGCTCTACGCCGACGACCTCTCCTCATCGGAGAGCTCCCCGCCCCCGGCAAGCCCAAGGCAGTCCCCGGCGAAGCGTCTCCGCAAGACGGCAACGGGGGAGAGGGTGCAGGCGCCCCGGCAACAGCCAGCTCGCCGGGCAGCTCCCCGGGGGAGCCAAGCCGCGCCAAGGCCGTCCGGCGCACCAGCCACAGCGGAGGCGGCCCGCGCGCGGACCACGACGGAGGCGCCTCGCAGGCCGGCGCCGAGCCGGCAGGGGTCTTCTCGGAGCGGAGCAGCGGCTCCGCCCGCTCCTCGGGCGCCGGCTACCACGGGGGCTGGGTCTTCGCAGCCCCCAGCCCCGGTGAACACCAAGCGCGCGAGGGAGTCTTCGTCTTCCGCTCCTCGCGCCGACGCGCCCACGGTGGAGTATGATTTCTCCGCCCTGAGCGAGGACGACGAGGAGGACCAGGAGTAAGGATCCAAGACCTTACATCTTCTTGATTTTTGTCTTGGTTTTTTGTTGATGCTGACTCTGTTCATTGCTCTGATTTCAGGACCCTGGCCCATCGCGCGGCGAAGAAGGCCAAGGCGCCCGAGGTCGAGGTCGCGGAAGACTCAGCAGCTGCGGCAACAGGGGGTGTGCCGGAGCCGAGCCTGCCGGACCCGAGCGCTGCTCCGAGGAGCAGCCCCCAGCGCAGCCCGCAGCGCAGCCCCCAGCGTAAGTCTGGGGTTTACTCTTTTCGCTTGTCGGGGTACGCCTGAGGATTTGGTCTTGTCTTCATATCTTGATGTTTCTTGTCTTGTTCTGTGCAGAGGTGGAGCCACAGCGGGAAGAGCGCCCGGAGACCGTCGTAGAGGAGCCGCGGGCCCCGCCGTCCCCGCCAAGGCAGAACTCTCCGGCAAGGGAGAGCGCTCCGCCAAGGGCGGGTACTCCGCCACGGCAGAGTACCCCGCCGAGGGCGAGCAGCCCGGCGAGGGTGACTACTCTGACAAGGCCGAGCTCCCCGGCGAGGGAGCCCGCCGCTGAGGACGTCCGCCAAGGTATGTTCTGTGACTTGTCTTCTTGGCTTGCCTCTTTTTGGATATTTGTTTGAATCTTGAACTTCTTTTTCTTCTTCTTCCTTTTTAGATCTTCCTCCTCCTGAGCCCATGGAGACGGAGGTTATCAACCTCGAGGAGGAGGGCGCGCAGGGCGGCGGCGGCGACGCTCCTGTCGTCGAGGAGATGGCCGAGGCCGCCGAGCCGGCCGCGCAGGAGACTGCCCCGGCTGCGGACGCAGCGGCTGGGGAGGGGGACGGCGACCGCACCGCCGACCCGGAGGTGGCGGGAGCATCGGATGCTGCACCGGCCGCCGACCCCTCCGCCAGCAAGGAGCAGGGGTACTATCTTGAGGCCCCCAACGGCGTCTTCATCCAGATGCCTTGGGGGTCTTCATCACGAGCTCCCGCGGAGGGCGAGGCGTTCGACGGAGAAGTCCTCGCCTCCGCAGGCCTGAAAATCGTCGAGGCGCCCGGCGGGAGTGAGGGGCCCGAGGAGGAGAGGTTGCTCCACCAGCTCCTGGCCCTTTACCGGGCCAGGCAGGCGAAGCTCGCCTCCCGGGAGGCCCTTGCCGCCAAGGCCGCCGCGGAAATGGAGAAGCGTGCGGCGGAGCTCAGCGCCGCCAACCAGGCGGCCCTCCGCGAGGTGGCGGAGGAGCGCGAGCGTCTCGCCGGCGAGTACCAGGAGTGGGTGCTCGAGAAGGCTGAAGCTGATGAACAGCAGCGTCTCGCCGGGGTGGAGATGTCCCGGCGAGAGGGAGAGCTCGCGCAGCGGAAGGTCGAGCTGGACTCCCATGAGGAGGACCTTGCCGCTCGCGAGGCTGCCCTTGGCGGGGAGCTGAAGGAGGCGAAAGCCGCCGCGGTTGCCGCGGAAGACGCCAAGAAGGAGCTTGCCGCCAAGGTTGAGCAGCTGGAGAAGGCGCTGAAGGTGAGCGCAGAGAAGGTTGCCGCGCTCATCACGGAGCGCGAGAAGGACGCCCATACAAATTCTGAGCTCCAAGTGAGTCTCTCCAAGAGGGGCGACGAGCTGAAGGCCGCCAAGGACTCCATCGAGGACTTGGAACTGAAGGTCACCACTCTGAAGGATTCGCTCGACGCTGCCCGGGCTCAGGAGAACAAGCTGAAGGAGGAGCTCCGCAAGGAGCGGACCTTGGTGGACAGCGTCAACAAGGCATCCGAGCTCTTCCGCCAGACCATCGAGGTATGGACCGAAGACTTGGTTTCTTCTGCGTCCAATATTGACCAGGAGCTGCTGGCGCTGAAGGTCGAACACCTCATCTACTTGCCGGATCCGGATCTCCCGCACAGCGCCAAGCTCAGCCTCTTCTTCAGAGGAATCGCGCCGGCCCTTGCAGGTCTCCGGAACCGCATCCCCGCGCAGCTGGCCGAGGAGTCGCGCCTGCTCTGCGCGGGAACTCTGGAGCGGGTGCTGACGAAGATCGTGTACCGCAACCCGGGGATCAATCTCACCAACGTTCTTCGCAGCTTGCCGGCTGATGCAGACACGGAGGCCCTGAAGGAGCAGGTCGGCCATATCATCGCCAAGGTGGCTAGGCTCGGCAGGAAGGAGGGCGACCGCGTAGATTAGGGCTCCATTATCTTTATCTTTTTGTTGCTGCACATTATGTCATGAACTTATTAGTCCATTGCGACAAGTTATCCTTTGTAAGATATTTACTTTATTTTGATCAATCAGTGCAATGTTATCTTCCTTGTCTTAATCCTTGACTTTGTATGTTTTTCACCCTACGCTCCCGGGGAGCTTGCCGGCAAGGGGCCTTTGCCGCGAGCGCTGAGTGCTGGACTCTGAGCAGCCTGCTGGCCAAGGTCTTCGCCGGCAAGCAACCTTGCCGCAGCTAGTCGCAACGCACATAGCTTGCTGAGCGTACTCGGAAACGAAGCAAGGGCGCGACACTTGTCGCAGCTCACTTAAATCGTTGAGTGAACTCGAAAACAAGATAAGGGTGCGGCAAGCTACGGGTAGGTTCCTCCGCGCACAGGTTTTCCATACAAAATGTGATCGTTCAAGGAAGACAACTAAAATTTAAAATTTGAACTGGTCAAATTCTAACAACTTATCTTTTATATGTTGCTTGCTTATATTGTTTGCTTTCCGGTAAGGCTTCTCTTTCTTGAACAGCACTTGGTTCCTCCTCCACCTCCTTCCCCCCCGGCAAACTTGTGCGCGAGGAACGTTCCTTCTGTTTAAGAGGAAAGAAAAGGGAGAGGGAAACAAGCATATGGCCTTTCGGCGTAATAGTGCTTACCGTTTATCTGAGTGTTGCACCAAATGCCAAACAGAACATGCAAATAGCAAAAAGAAGCATGCAAAAGGCAATCGGCGCGAAAAACACAAAAACTTTACTGATGCACGGGGTCTGCGCCCGGCTTTGTACAAAGGGTTACATGCAACAGCGGCAAAGCTTGTACAAAAGGTGGTTGCCGGAGCGGATCACGGCAACCGCGCCTTAGGGGTGAAACTTGCGAAGATGCTCTATGTTCCAGGAGTTGCTCACCGGTAAGCCTTCTTCGGTCTCGAGGTGGACAGCGCCGGGCCTCGTAACTTGTCTCACCCGATAAGGGCCTTCCCACTTCGGCGTCAACTTGTTGGAATTCTTGGCGGACTGAACACGCCGAAGAACAAGGTCGCCTTCCTCGAGACTCCTGGCCTTGACTTTGCGGCTATGGTAGCGGCGCAAAGCTTGCTGGTATCGAGCAGCTCGTACAGCAGCCTGGAGACGTCCCTCCTCAAGGAGCAATGCGTCATCTTGCCGCAGTTGCTCTTGCTCGAGCTCATCATAAGCGAGCACTCGAGGAGATCCGTATACGAGTTCCGTGGGGATAACTGCTTCTGCCCCGTAGACTAGGGCAAAGGGTGTCTGTCCGGTGGCTCGATTCGGTGTCGTTCTGATTGACCAAAGAGCCGCCGGGAGCTCCTCTATCCAATTCCTTCCGCACTTGCGCAGCCTGTCAAAGGTCCTTGTCTTGAGTCCGCGCAGCACTTCAGCATTTGCCCTCTCCGCTTGACCGTTGCTCCTCGGGTAAGCAACAGAAGCGAAACAGACCTTGGCGCCAAGACCTTTGGTTCACGTCTCCGTGGTTGGGACCACCGTCGCCTTGTCGGTCTTTGGGGCCATGGCGGACGCGGTGGAAGGAAGGGGGCGAAGAGCTTGGTGGTGGCGGAGGAGTAGAGGCAAAGAGCAGAGGAATCTGAGGAAGAAGACGATGGTAATGAGTGCGCAGGGAGGGGAACCGCGCCGCTCTCTCTGCTTTTATGGGGGAGTGGGGGGGCGTTTCGCCCTTCCCATTAAAGAAATCGTGGGCACGTCCCATCCCACGGCGCCGCAATCGACGCGTGCCGTTACCGTGGGGTGCGGCGGATAGGGAAGTGGATTCGGCGCGCCGCGGGCCGCGGGTGCCCGTGCACTGTTTTGGGCCTGGCCCAACAGCGCTCGGCACCGTGTGTGGCCCAGGCCCGGGGGCTCCTGTCGGTGTACTAAGGTAGGGGTACCTCAGTACCCCAACTTGTGCACGGGCAGTTGCAGCTTCCCGCGGCAAGGTTTACTGCTGGCTCGCCGGAGACCTTCCTGGTCCTTATCTAACCATTCAAAAACAAAGTATACAAGACAGAAGACCAAGACCCCGGCAAGAGGAGCTTGCCGGGAAGGCCGTCCCAGGCTCAAGATTGCTTAACTAGCACGAGGCCCTGGCAAGAGGAGCTTGTCAGGACGAACAGAAGATTCTATCTTAGAAGACCCGGCAAGGGCTCGGGGAGCGGCAAGCTTCCGGGCCCGGCAAGGTCGAGATCCCCGGCAAGGTGCTTGCCGGGGGAGGTGCGCTGTGTGCCCGCGCTCCAGCTCATCGGCCCACGCGTCGCCCTGGGGCCACTCCAGGGACGCGTGGCGGATGGCTGTGCAGCCTGGGGGACACGGTGGCACTCCACGGCAGTGGATCCATCGCCGTGGCAGACGGAGACGCAACGGCGGGAGCTTTTGGGGTCGACGGCGACGGGCATTAAATGCCCTTGTCCCCCACTGTCAAAGTAGGTATAGACCACTGTTCTGCACTGTAGCTCCACTGTTCCCGCACTGTTCCAACTACCACATCTTTTACATTTTTACCCCTTTCTCCTACGTTGACACCTGTCGGTGACCCCTTGCACTATAAAAGGAGGCCCATGCACAACGTGGGGGGGGTTCGGTTCAGTTCGGTTCGAAACCTAGATCATTCTCACGCTCGTGTAGCTGCTTCTTCAAGCTCCGAGCGCCCAACTCAATACACAACCAAGCAGGAGTAGGGTTTTACGCATCCGTGCGGCCCGAACCTGGGTAAAACTGCCCGTGCGTCTGCCTCGATCTGCTCTTCGTGCTCCCTCCGCCCTCGTACCGCACAGACAAGGGGCTCCGGTCCCATAGGTGTTCGTGGTGGAACGTTCCTTCTGCTTAAGAGAAAAAGGAAAAGGAGAGGGAAACAAGCATATCGCCTTTCGGCGTAATAGTGCTTACCGAGTATCTAAGTGTTGCATCAAATGCCAAATAAAACACGCAAATAGCAAAGAGAAGCATGCGAAAGGCAATCGATGCGAAAACACGAAATCTTTACTGATGCACGGGGTCTGCGCCCGGCTTTGTACAAAGGGTTACATGCAACAGCGGCAAAGCTTGTACAAAAGGTGGTTGCCGGAGCGGATCACGGCAACCGCGCCTTAGGGGTGAAACTTGCGAAGATGCTCTATGTTCCAGGAGTTGCTCACCGGTAAGCCTTCTTCGGTCTCGAGGCGGACAGCGCCGGGCCTCGTAACTTGTCTCACCCGATAAGGGCCTTCCCACTTCGGCGTCAACTTGTTGGAATTCTTGGCGGACTGAACACGCCGAAGAACAAGGTCGCCTTCCTTGAGACTCCTGGCCTTGACTTTGCGGCTATGGTAGCGGCGCAAAGCTTGCTGGTATCGAGCAGCTCGTACAGCAGCCTGGAGACGTCCCTCCTCAAGGAGCAATGCGTCATCTTGCCGCAGTTGCTCTTGCTCGAGCTCATCATAAGCGAGCACTCGAGGAGATCCGTATACGAGTTCCGTGGGGAGAACTGCCTCTGCTCCATAGACTAGAGCAAAGGGTGTCTGTCCGGTGGCTCGACTTGGTGTCGTTCTGATTGACCAAAGAGCCGCCGGTAGCTCCTCTATCCAATTTCTTCCACACTTGCGCAGCCTGTCAAAGGTCCTCGTCTTGAGTCCGCGCAGCACTTCAGCATTTGCCCTCTCCGCTTGACCGTTGCTCCTTGGGTGAGCAACAGAAGCGAAACAGACCTTGGCGCCAAGGTCTTGGACGTACTGCATGAAGGTGCGACTAGTGAATTGCGTACCGTTGTCGGTGATGATCCTTTTAGGGATCCCGAAACAGCAAACAATCGACCTGAAGAACCTGACCGCTGACTGTGCTGTCACCTTTCTCACCGGCTCCACTTCTGGCCACTTTGTGAACTTGTCGATTGCAACGTACAAGTACTCAAAGCCCCCGACAGCACGAGGGAAAGGGCCGAGGATATTGAGCCCCCAGACCAAGAAGGGCCATGACAAAGGGATTGTTTGGAGAGCTTGAGCTGGCTGATGGATTTGCTTTGCATGGAACTGGCACGCTTCACACTTGGTTACTAGTGCAGTTGCATCTTGGAGGGCTTCTTGCCAAAAGAACCCTTGCCGGAAAGCTTTCCCGGCAAGCGCCCTTGCGCCAATGTGGTGGCCGCATATGCCTCCGTGTATTTCTGCCAACAGCTTCTGTCCATCTTCTCTGGAGATGCACTTCAACCTGACACCATTGAGTCTTCTTCTATACAGCTCATTATCCACGAACTGATACATACTTGACTGCCTGGTTATCTTCTCTATCTCTTGAGGGTCGTCGGGAAGTTCTCCAGTTTGCAGAAAACAGACTATCTGTTGTGCCCATGCCGGAGCTCGAGGCTCAACGGCAAGGACTAAAGGCTCGAGGGCCGCTGCGGGAACCTCAGCTTCTACGGCGAGGACCTCTGGTTCTGCCGGAGCTGACGGTCCCCCGGCAAGCTCGCCGGGGCGAGGCTTGCCGGGAACGCTTGCTTCAACTGTACAAGCCCGAGGACTTGCAGGAGCAAACTGTTCCTCAGCGTTCTGGTTGTTGATCTTGGGGACCTTGGCGGCGGTTTCGGGAAGATCCGCCGGCAAGTAGTCGCCGGAGACCAACTTTCTTTTCTTGGACTGCCCAATTGATGGTGTAATGGATGGCTGAGTCAGCTTGAGCAAGAAGGTCCCTGGTTCCACAGGTAACTTCATCGAAGCGCACTTTGAAAGGCCGTCTGCAATTTCATTTTGAGCTCTCGGGACGTGCTCCATCTACAAACCTTCAAAGTGCTCTTCAAGCTTTCTCACTTCATCGACATATGCTTCCATCAAAGGGCTCTGATAGCTCTTGTTAACTTGTCGGACCACCAACTGAGAATCTCCCCGCACAATCAGCTTTCTGATCCCAAGTTCGGCCGCAATCCTGAGGCCGGCAAGCAAGCCTTCATATTCTGCAGTGTTGTTTGTCGCTTGCTCCCTGGGAAAGTGCATCTGGATAACATATTTGAGGTGCTCTCCGGTGGGCGCGATGAGTACCACGCCAGCACCGGCGCCTTGCAGCGAGAAGGCACCGTCAAAATACATTACCCATTCACTTGTCGCTTCTTGCACGGGTGCACTTGTTTCTTGGACTTCTTCATCTGGCGTTGGGGTCCACTCAGCTATGAATTCTGCCAAAGCTCGGCTCTGTATGGTTGAAGTACTCTCAAACTTGAGTCCAAAGCTCGACAGCTCCAGTGCCCACTTGACGATCCTGCCTGTTGCTTCTGGGTTGTGCAATATCCTCTTCAGCGGAAAGCGAGTGACCACTGTTATCTCATGGGCTTGGAAGTAATGGCGCAGCTTTCTCGAGGCCATGAGGAGGCCGAAAAGCAATTTTTGCACACCAGAGTATCTTGATCTAGCCCCCTGGAGAAGGGAACTTACAAAATACACTGGGCGCTGCACCATCTTCTTCCGCACCTCATCCTGTTCCTGCGCAGAGTCTTCCTTGTCGGGACCAGAGCTCGTCGGGACAGCCCCCTGCTTGTCGCTGGATTCGCTTGCCGGTGGTGCTGACTCCTCGTCGGACTCCCTCTCCGCTACTAACGCAGCACTAACCACCTGGTTGGTTGCCGCTAGGTACAGCAGCAACTTTTCCTGTGGTCTAGGTGCGACAAGTATTGGAGTGGAGGACAGGTACCGTTTCAAATCCTGCAACGCCGCCTCTGCTTCCGGAGTCCACTTCATGGGACCTGCCTTCTTCAAGATTTTGAAGAAAGGTAGGGCGCGTTCTGCAGACTTTGAAATGAACCTACTGAGGGCAGCCACACAACCTGCAAGCCTCCTGACATCCTTGACGCGCTTTGGGGCCTCTATCTGCTCAATGGCTTTAATCTTGTCGGGGTTGGCTTCAATACCCCTCTGCGATACAAAGAACCCGAGAAGCTTGCCGGAGGGGACTCCAAAGACGCACTTCTCGGGGTTCAACCTGAGCTGTATCCTGCGCAGGTTCTGAAACGTTTCTTCCAAGTCTTGAATCAGGGTTTCCTTGCTCTTGCTCTTCACCACGATGTCATCCATGTAAGCTTCTACATTTCTGTGGATCTGTGGCTCAAAAGCAGTGTACACTACCCTTGCAAAGGTTGAGCCTGCATTCTTCAATCCAAATGGCATGCGAATAAAGCAATAAGTGCCACATGGAGTGATAAATGCAGTCTTCTCTTCATCCTCTTTGGCCATAAAGATCTGATGATAGCCTGAGTATGCATCAAGAAAACAGAGTAGCTCACATCCGGCAGTGGAGTCAACGATCTGGTCAATGCGCGGCAAAGGGAATGGATCCTTGGGACATGCTTTATTGACATCGGTGAAGTCTATACACAGTCTCCACTTCCCGTTGGCCTTGCGCACGACGACTGGGTTCGCCAACCACGTCGGATGGATCACACCTCTAACTAGGCCTGCTGCTTCTAGCTTCTTGATTTCTTCGTTGATGAACTCTTGGCGCTCCACAGCTTGCTTCCTCACTTTCTGCTTGATGGGCCGCGCATTAGGACAGACAGCAAGCTTGTGCTCAATCACCTTCCTGGGAACACCGGGGATGTCAGATGGTTGCCAGGCAAACACATCGACATTCGCCCGCAGGAAGGCAACGAGCGCGCTTTCCTATTTGCTGTCAAGGGTTGCACTGATGGTGAAGGTACCACCAGTGCCATCCTCCTTTGCAGACACTTTCTTGGTTGCCGGAGGAGCAGCCATTCCTTTCTTACTCTTGCCGGTGGAGCTCGATGGAACGTCCTCGGCGGCAGCGCAGCACTCCGAAGAGGTGCGGTTGCCGGAGTGGGTCCCAGAGCACTTGCCGGACTTGGTCTTCGTCTTCTTCCCCCCGGGAGCTTCAGCGGCAAGAGTATCCTTCTCGGCCGCAGCTGCCGCATCCCGGTAGATCTTGTCGGCGCAAATAAGCGCATCCTTCTTGTCGCTATGGACAGTGATGACGCTTATCGGCCCCGGCATCTTCAATACGTTGTAGGCATAATGGGAAGCTGCCATGAACTTGGCGAGGGCAGGACGGCCAAGTATTCCATTGTAGGGTAATGGAATATCGGCGACGTCGAAAGTGATGCGCTCAGTCCTGAAGTTGAGCTCCCCGCCAAAGGTCACCGGCAGAGTGATCTTTCCCTTGGGCTTGCTCCTTCCCGGGTTGATTCCTTGGAATGAACCGGTTTCTTCGAGCTCGCCATCTTGAATCTGGAGTTTCTTGATCACAGCAGAGGAGATCAAGTTCAGCCCGGCCCCGCCGTCAACCAACATTTTGGTGACCTTGAGGTTGCGGATGGTGGGAGAAACCAGCATCGGCAAACACCCGACCGCAGTGGTGCGGTCAGGGTGATCCTCAAGATCAAAAACGATGGGCGTGCTCGACCATTTGAGGAGCCTGCGCGACTCCACGGGTGGCTCCGCTGCGTTTACCTCACGCACCCACTGCTTGAGTTGGCGGTGGGAGGTATGCAGGGAGGCGCCACCGTCGACGCACAGGACCTCCGTGGCCTTCTGGAACTCCTGCTCGCTGTTCTCCTCGTCCTCCATGTCTTCGTCGTCATCTTCTTCGTCGTTGTCGCGGCCCCGGGGAGGTCGATCTCCTCGCCGCTGCTTAGCCTTGCCGCGGCGTCCTCCCTGACCGTTGAACGGCCGCTTCTTGCTGGGCTCCTCCCCGCCACCTTGGGCCTTCTCCTTGTCGCGCCTCTCGTACTCAGCCTTCTGCTGCTCGACGAGGTATTCGACGCGCTTGCAGTTGGAGAGATCGTGACCCTTGGTGCGGTGGATCTTACAGTATTGCTTGTCGGAGCTACCCGGCTTGTCGGCCGCCGCTGCAGGGGCAGGCTCCTTGCCGGAGCCGCCAGCCTGCGCTTGCTTGGCGGGGGCCTCCTTGCCGGATTTCTCGACGGCAAGCACCTCTTTCTTGCCCTTCCTTCTGTTGTTCCGCCGCCGGCTCTTCTTTGCCGGGGCGGCGTCGTCGCTGTCGCTTCCTCCCGCGCCAGTATCCTCCCCGGGGAGTCTCCTCCCCTCTTCCGCGCGTGCGCACTTGTCAGCAAGAGCGTAGAGCTCGCTGACGTCCCGAATCTTCGTCATCGCCATCTCTTCACGCATGCGGCGGTTACGCACGTTCTGATGGAACGCGCTGATAACCGCGGCAGGGTGGACATCAGGGATGTTGTGCTGCACACGGCTGAAGCGTTGGATATACTTGCGCAGGGTTTCGCCTTCCTTCTGGGCCAAGATGTGGAGATCGCTCTCCTGGCCATGGGGTTTGTGGCCGCCGGTGAAGGCACCAACAAACTGGTGGCAGAGGTCGGCCCAAGAAGAGATGGAACCTTCCGGCAAGTGCATGAGCCACGAACGGACGTTCGGCTTTAGCACGAGCGGGAAGTAATTAGCCAAGATCTTCTCGTCGCGCCCCCCGGAAGCTTGCACTGCGATGGTGTAGACGCTGAGAAACTCCGAGGGGTGCGTCTTGCCGTCGTACTTCTCCGGTACGTCGGGCTTAAAATTCTTCATGCTGGGCCACTAGACGCGCCGCAGCTCGCGGGTAAACGCAGGGCAGCCTGCCGCGTACGGCAAGTCGCCTGGCTCACCGGGCGCGTGCGCGTCGACAGTGTTTCCAGCTCTCTTGTCTGATTGTCGCCGAGCTTCTCGGCGGCGCTCGATTGTGGTCCGAGCGTCTTCTTCTCGCCGGTCGTCGAGGACCTGGCGCTGGTCCCGACGGGCCCGCGGGTCCGACGAGGCTGTGGAGCCGTCGTCGGCATTGTTCCGGCGGGGCGGCGTCTTCTGCTTCTGCGGCGGGGAATGCACGCTTGTCGCACCCCCGGCAGTCTTGTTGCCGTCAGCCTTCGTCTTCTCAGCTTGCCGCGGCCGTGAGGTCGACGGCTGCTGTGGAGAATCGTTGTTGGCGAAGTCTATCAGGCTCCGGATAGTGGCCCTCCATTCTTCGGCCTTGTCGGCCGCTGGAGGAAAGTCGAGGAGCAGTTGCGCCCTTGCGAGCGCTTCTGCTGGAGTGGAAGGGAACGCGGGCGAGCGGTGCGAGGAGCGGGATACGCTCGGACTTCTAACAACGTTAGAAGGAGCGGGGTCCCGCGCCGGCGCCTTCGCTTTGCTTGTGCCCGGACGGGGGTCCGGGGCGTCCCGCGAGCCTCCGGTTTGGCCTTGCCCCAGCAAGCGGATACCACCTCCCGTGGTATGGCGCTGCTGGGTCGTCGTGTGCTGAGATGGACGCGGCGCGTCCACGGAGACCGAGGTTCGGTCGTCCGTCCTGTTCTTGGATCTGGTGGCGCCGTGAGTGTCCTCACCGGCAGCCACCCTTCCGACGGCATCTCCCCCGCCCACCGTTGGCTCTGGTGGCGGCGGGTGAGACGCAGACGGGCCTCCGACCTCCGAAGCCTTCTTCTTCGGGGCCATGGAGTTGTCGCTGATGAAGTTGCTGATGAAGCTGGAGAGGTTGATGAAGAATGCGCCCGCGCGAACGCCGGATCAGGTTCGCACAACCTCGACGCCCCCTACCTGGCGCGCCAAAGATGTCGGGGGAAACTGTCCGCCGCCAACACCTATGGGACCGGAGCCCCTTGTCTGTGCGGTACGAGGGCGGAGGGAGCACGAAGAGCAGATCGTAGCGAGCACGCGGGCAGTTTTACCCAGGTTCGGGCCGCGGTAGGCGCGTAAAACCCTACTCCTGCCTAGTTGTATATTGAGTTTGAGCGCTCGGGAGCTTGAAGAAGCAGCTACACCAAGCGCGAGAGTGATCTAGGTTCCGAACCCCCTCCACGTTGTGCATGGGCCTCCTTTTATAGTGTAAGGGGTCACCGACAGGTGTCAACGTAGGAGAAAGGGGTAAAAAAAGTAAAAGAGGTGGTAGTTGTAACAGTGCGGGAACAGTGGAGCTACAGTACAGAACAGTGGTCTATACCTACTTTGACAGTGGGGGACAAGGGCATTTAATGCCCGTCGCCGTCGACCCCAAAAGCTCCCGCCCTGGCGTCTCCGTCTGCCACGGCGATGGATCCATCACCGTGGAGTGCCACCGTGTACCCCAGGCTGCACAGCCATCCGCCACGCGTCCCTGGATAGGCCCCAGGGCGACGCGTGGGCCGATGAGCTGGAGCGTGGGCACACAGCGCAGCCTTCCCGGCAAGCACCTTGCCGGGGCCTTGATCTTGCCGGGCCCGGGAGCTTGCCGCTCCCCGGGCCCTTGCCGGGGCGCATATAGCGCCGAGGCGTTGTCTTCTAGTCTTCCTGGCAAGCTCCTCTTGCCAGGGTCTTGTGTTAGCGGGGCAGTCTCGAGCCTGGTACGGCCTTCCCGGCAAGCTCCTCTTGCCGGGGTCTCGGTCTTATGTCTTGTATACTTTGTTTTTGAATGGTTTAATAGGGAGCAGGAAGGTCTCCGGCGAGCACGCAGTAAACCCTGCCACGGGAAGCTGCAACTGCCCGTGCACCAGTTGGGGTACTGAGGTACCCCTACCTTAGTACACCGACACACTCCGGTTGAAAAGAGAGGTAAAACTTGATAGGATGAGAGAACTTGAATGAAAAATACAACACTCCGGTTAAATGATAAGCAAGGGAAAGAACAAGATCTCGATAAAACGATATGATGGTTTGGATAGAGCAACATCACAATGCCTCCGGAATGAAAGAATAGAAAATAGTTCAATGAAAGAATTGAATGGAGAAGGAAAATGACAACTTCTCTCAAAATTGAATTTGAAAGAGCATGCTTACGAAGAAGGGTTGAACGGAGTTGATGGAAAAATCCACAACGACAACGAATAAGCTTGATGTGGGCTTGTGGAAAACATCTCAAAATTATGAGGTGACAACCAGCCACTAACGGAAAAGATTGATTGGATTGAGATCAACAAGGAAATGAAAAAACTTATTTCACCGGAATGAAAAATGAAGAACTTGGGTCATTTATAAGCACCATAATAGCAACAATTCTCAAGGAAAGCTTTTAGGTGAAATATAACCCAAGATAACTCCAATGAATAAATTGAAGGGTTGAAAAGATCTCCTAACAAGGAAAAATGATGGGTTTAAATATCTCATTCCTGACAACTCGTGAATCATGAAACATGAAGGAATTGTCAAAATGACATAACACCATCTGAAAAGATAAGGTAGGACGGATTGCAATTGGAAAGCATGATGAAGAATGCTTGAGCTCCAACAAGAATCTTGAAGAAAACTTCAAGGATGAATTAAATGATGATGAACCATCATGAAAACTCCGGTAATGAAAGCATTAGAAGTGAAAGATGAAAAGAATAAGATTCAAGCCCTGCGATGAATTAGATTGAGGTTGAAATGATATAAATGAAAATAACTTGGAGCTCCGGAAAACAAGATGAACAACTTAGAACCAAGAATATGATATGATGAACAAGCTCCAGACAAAAGAATTAAATCACCTTGAAGGAATAAGAATAAGAATTATGTCATGCATCTCCTTGACCAATTTAAATTGATGACAACCAAAGGATTTGGCATACTACTTATTCTCGTTGGAAAGAATTAAGAGAGATCTAGCCCAAGCTTGGATAAATCTTCAACGAACCACCGGTAGGATTGTGAAAATAACAAATGAATTGATACGATAACAGGGAAGAGTAAACTTGAATGAACCACCGTAAGGAATGAAATTGAACGATGCAAGAGGACAAGCCACCGTAAGAAAATGAATCGAGTGAAAACAAGAGAATGAATCTCCGGGAAGAATATGGAGACGAACGAAGAGACATCAATGAAGAATATTTGGAGGACGAAGTTGAAAACTGAGAACGGAGAATCTTCTGAAATGATGGTCTTCGGAGGATCACAAAGAAAAGAATTCATGAAAAGCTTCGGATGGTTATGAAAAGAATTCCTCACAATCGGAACAAAAATGAGGATGACATGAAGCTAGAACCACGAATCTTTAGAAGACCGGGACAAGATTTAAGAGAAACACTTCTCCGGTCTCCAAATGTTGAGAATGAAGATGAGAAAAGCCATAAGAATTGTTGAGCACTCCGGAATGAAGAATTAAAAAGGTTGAACCAATGATGAACAAGAATTTGAAAGCGAACTTGGAGAAGGCATGTGACTGAAGGAAAACATTCTGACATCACACTTGAAAAGGATTTCAGAATACTCCGGAAAAGAAGAGTCAGGTAAGATCCTGGAAAAGACCTGTGGGTTAGGGCCCACTAAAGAAATCACCGTTGGAAAAGATATCTGAAGAGATATTGCACCGGTTGAATTAAATGGCTTGGATAAGATGACAATCCTCAAAAATAATTTGAACGGATTAAGAATGGAATTATGAATCTTCAGCACTCCGGATATGAATAGCAAGAGGAGAATGATTAATTGGTGCACCGGAATAAGAAAGCATTCTGAAAAGAGGAAAGGATAAGATCAACACCGAAATCTTGAATTACATCCACCGGAAGAATATTAGAATTAAGAATGATGAACTTGAAGCTCTTGAGCATCTTCACGATAAATCACCGGATAAGAACATTGAAGGGAATGGATGAAGAAATATCACATGAATAAAATGGATACTTCATCTGAGATTTTCTGGCTCCAAGAAGAAAAAGGGTGGGAGGGTGGGGAAAACAAAGACAACTTGAGACGAACAAAATGGACATCGGTTGAAAAAGAATTTAACATAACCATCTTGATGATTAAGAAGGACAAGCACTCCCATAGAAATATGAGAACACCGATTATGAAAGGTATGGAATCAACATTTGACATCAAAGCAACTTGAATACCAGAATCAAAACAAGAACAAAGGATAGATATTTATGAAGAAGATTATGTTGCAACATATCTATCCGAACAGAGAATTGAACGAATGAATTATGCAGGTACATCAACTTGTCGAGAAGCCACTTGGAGAACAAAATGAAAATAAAAGGAACAAGGAACAGATAGAACAAATACAAGATAGAAGCTTCGTTCGACATCTTCGTGCTGAAAGCTCATGGAACGTGTTACAAAAGGGTTTTGCAATCCCCGGATCAGCATAGCCAAGGACCCTTTAAGATGCAACTCCCGATCAGAACAAGTCCATAAAACCACTTCACTCAATGTAGAACCCCGAACTCACTAACCTGCATTCGTTGGAAGAATGCCTACGATCTACTGGATAAACCCACCTATAGATTTCCGAAAGATTCCAGTTATGCAATCAGTTGTTGGGGATACACGGGAAGCACCGCGCAATCAACTCTAAACCTACATCCTGGTGTATCCATCCTTCAACACATAACCAGTCTTTCTCGGAAACTGTTTACCTCGGACCTTCGAAAAGCATCCACTATACAAGCTATGGCAATACTCTCGAACTACCTCCCCAGTACTGGGTGATGTCGGGGTTATCTTGCCACTGGCCGTATAGGAGAGATTTTCGATGTCGGCCGTCTTAAGTATTTAGTACTGTCGCGATATGCTTGTGACAACAATACCCCGAAGCTCAACTCCCCGGAAACAGGAGGCATCGAGAACAATATCCTTGTCACAAGAACATCGAAACAATCCCAGAATACTCGCGGGATCCTAAAAAAAAAATTTGGTGCATTTTTGAAAGTAGAAGAGAAAAGAGTAATCGTCAGGAGTCCTCACCAGAGTGAAAGGGGATGAGGAGCAAAAGAAATCCTACTCTCCGATATATATATAGGACTCAAAACATTTTCAGTGTGTGCCTAGACTCAACCGTCAACGATTCGATCAATCAGTGGGGGCTTCTAGGTCAGAGAAGGCTCTGATACCAACTTGTAATGCCCAGGATGGGACTATATCTCCTACGTGTCGAGGCACGACTTAAAGATATAAGCCCATCCTAGAATGATCTCAAGTTTGGTATCTTTGCACGACTCATGTAAAAGAGGGATTAAATTACAAAAGGAGATAGTTGGCTTACACTCGCCACTTCACACAATAGATTACATAAACAATCATCATTCAGAACATCACAACCCGACTACGGGTGAAGATCCAAAAGAAAGATACCAAAACAACATAAAGCCACAGGTCAGGATCGAATCCTAGTAGAAACCACTACTGATCGTCGGAAATGTCACAAGCAAACGGCCACTCTCTTCATCGAGCTCCTAGTGAAGTCCTTGAACCAGCTTCTGCATCAAACTAGGCTGAACCTACATCTGGTGTGGTGAAGTAACTGTGAGCCACAGAGGACTCAGCAATCCCGTTCCCGGGTAACACGACTATTTAAGCCTTGGGAGAGGACAAGGCTGAAGAAAGAACGAGAGGTGAAGGAACAACAAGAGTCTGCAGCAGCAACTAGCACTAACTTACGCAAAAGAGAGCGAGAAGAGAAGTGCCTCGGTCGAAAGATGATCACGAAGTGATCCTAGCTAAAGCCGATCAAACATAACCCCACCGTGTTCAACTCCCGAATCCCTATTCGGAAATTGACAGTCACGGTACACACGCTGGTAGTGTATTGAAACATTGTGTCAAGTTATCTACAACCGGATATTAACAAGCTCCCATCTGCCACATAACCGCGGGCACGGCTTTCGAAAGTTCAAACCCTGCAGGGGTGTTCCAACTTGACCCATTACAAGCCCACGATCCGCGGAGTCGCAACTTCAAGGTGGGAAGACCCGAGTATTCTCGGAATCCTGTGCTCAAGTTAAACCGAACTAAGGTAAGGCTAATCCAGCGAATCCTCCCGGCGTGTCGACACCCTGATAGTAGCCGCGCGTATCTAAGTCTCAGGACACGACCGGATGGGCGATTCTACAGGTATACCAGATACCTCGGGTTTGCCCAAGGCGGCCCCGCAGACTCCCCGTTTGGGACCAACACCATCGGCACTGGCCCCCCCTGCTATGTAGAATTAAGAACCCGAGGGTGCGACCCCCTATGCAAATTTAATTTATTAATTAAGTTGTTATTATGAGGCAAATAGTACCAAATGTTGGGACTTGCTGGAAAAGACTTAGCACTTAGCGGTTTATCAAGGGGGTCCCATACACCCCAACCGTGTTAGGAACGCATAATCAAGGAACATAACACCGGTTTATACGGTTCCTAACGGCATGAGTGGAACAAATCACCAAGCAAAAGGCTTAGCCTTCCACCCTGCCAGTATATAGATGATTTCATTTTAAGCATTTATATAGTGTGATATAACCCAACCAAACTTCAACATGAAGCAAGCATCTTCAAACTTCACCTGCAACTAACAATGCTATAAGAGGGGCTGAGCGAAGCGTACTTAGCCAAGCAACGGTTTGCATAGGTAGGGTGGTTAAACAGGTTCATGGTTACAAATAGGAGGCTGACAAGAAAGACATGGGCATCGAGGCAAAACTATAGATCGAGACTACTAGCAGTAGGCAAAGATAGTAATGGTATCCGGGTTCGCTCATCTTGCCTGGGATTCCACAAGGAAGAAGAACGTGTCCACGAAGTAGACGGAGCAACAGTCGAGCGAATCCTCACAACTCCGGAACGAAACCGAAGCTAACAAGAGAAGCAACCGGAAAGAAACAAACGACTCGGTAAACACACAAATCATAAACATGGCATACGATGCACATCCAAGTATGATGCATGTCCGGTTAATTATGCAAGGCATGGAAAAGTGCACAAACAACACTACAAGTTAAGTGGAGCTCAATATGCAACGAGTTGCATATTGACGAAACACCACATTAATTATTTAATTGACTCTCGTTATTTACAAGACAAGATTAAATGTGGGTTAACATGGCAAGAGGTGAAGCATAATAAAACTATACTAACTAGGCAATTTAAATGAGGCCGAAAATACCAACAACATATCTGGAAAATCCCCATGAGCATGTTTAGTAATTATAAGTAAACAACAATTAAACATTCTCATGTTGTTATCATGATGCGGATGACATGATCAAGTTTTATGCAATTTAGTTAACATTAACATGAAGAGATAAGAAGCATTTGTCACCGTGGTGGAAAGAAAGGGTGCCACGGCAACGACCCGAAAATGATGCAACGCAACAATTCGGTTCCGGCAACTCGTTGAGAGTCCGGTGCAAAAGATGACGGAGGCGAAAGCGAGCGAAACAATATGAAAGGTGGGGTGATCCCGTTGCCGGGTTCCCACGAGTCGGTGACGAGGCAACCGAGGAACAAGATAAAAGCTGAAACGGGCTCGAAGCACACACGAGAAACATTTCATACAACACAAGCAAGCTTCTCACCGGGTCATCGTCTTGGGGTTATACCTTCGAAACACTCGTTCACGGGGCGGTGCGAGAGCGTCGAGGAAGTAGTGGAAGTAGTGGTACACGTTCGTAGAGGAAGAAGTCGTTCTCGTTAGTGTAGTGGTACTCGCGGTCGTATCGGAGAGGAACTTGAGCCGTAGTGGTACACGGGGCGACGGTAGTTGTTCACGTTCGCGTCTTGGTTCACGGTCGGATGAGCTCGGTCGTCGTGGTACTTGCCGCATCCGGAAACACGGGTCTTCGAGGGTCGACTGTAGTGGTACTTGATCCGAGTTGTCATTCGGGGTCACGATGACGATAGTCGTACGCGGATCGTAGAGGAACTTGAGGCTTCCCCGGTCTTCGGACTCCACTTGGCAAAAGAAACGGTCCCTGGACAATCTCAACAGCACAAGGCAACAACGCAAAAAAAAGAACACATGCACGGTCTCGGGACGACGAGGCCAGGCAGCAGCACGGCGAGGCAGGGGCCGCGGGATCCGGTGGCCGGACGCGGGGCTCGTGGTGCTGCAAGGGAAGGTGCGGGCCACCAAGGCACCACGGCGTCGGACCGGAGACTGGACGAGGCCGGCCAGCAGGGGAGCTCCTGGCCGGGCGGGCGCTGCACTGGAGGGAAACAGAGGCCAGATGGCGCTCGTCGCGGCATGGCTGGCTTCGGCCCCTGGCCGCTGGAGGCGCGAGGACAGGCTCACTCGGTCGAAGGAGGGCGCCGGAATCGATCGGGGCGATGGAGGAGGGTCGGCCGGAGGGGAAGGGCGCTGAGGGCCGGCCTGGTCGAGGCTGAGGAGGAAGGCGCTCGGCCTTGGCGAACGGAGGCAACCAGGCGACGGAGGGAGGCGGCCTGGCCGCGGGAGGTGGGATGCGGCTCCTGGCAGCGGCGCTGGGGGCCCGGAGGGAGAGGAGCGAGGCAACCGAGGCCATGGCGAGGAGGGGATCGGTCGAGCGACGAGGCTAGTCCTCGAGGGAAAATCGGGCACGGGGTTTCGAGGGAGAGGGAAGAAGCGGGGTCGAGGGGAAGGAGCGGGGTCGAGGGTTCGGGCCTCCTGGCGGCGGAGGGAGGAACGGAGGGAGCTGTTGCGCTAGGTTAGGGTTAGGAGCGCCAGGTTGGGCCAAAGTGGGCCGGCTGGGCTGGTGGAAAGCGGTTGGCCTATAGGGCCAGGAGGGAGAATAGAAGGGAGGAGAGGCCTGGGCCGGAGTGGGCCTAGAGGCCTAGAGGCTGGCTGCCTTCTTATTTATTTTCTTTAGCAGAAAATAAAAGAGAAGAAAGAAAAGAGGAGGGGAGTTAGGAAAAAGTTAGCACATGGAATTATATTTTTCTCGGGCTCATAAAAATAAGCACGACCGGAGAAAAATACAAAAGGCCAGATCGGAAAATAATTCAAACATATTAGAATTTAATTCAAATAGTTTGAACTAAGACTTGAATATTGAAGTGTCCAAAAATGTTCAAATTTTTGGAGGAACCTCGAAACAACGGAAAAGAATTATAGCAAGGTTTTGAAGTCAAACTTGAATTAAGAGGCATGAGGAATATTGCAAGTGTGTTATGGTGACCTCCAACAAATGGAATATTTATTAATATAGCTCCATAAAATATTGAGAGGCTTTATATGTTTCAAAGAGAAGACATTCTTCCCTCGATTTAAATGGACCGAAGGCCCACACAATTTATTAGGTTGAGATGCAAAATAAAATGACATGATGGCATGATGACATGATGCAATGCAAAAAAATAAATAACACAAGCACAAAAGAACACACGGGCAACCCGGAACATCTGGAATCTTCTGGAACCTTCTGGAATCTTCTGGGACGTCGGTCTCGGGCGTCACAAATACTCCCCCTGCTAGTTGGTGGGTGGCTGACTTGTGGGCCTACTAAGTTGATGGGGACGGAGTGCTTTGTCAACTTGGTCAATATGAACGATTCTAGATCCAGTGACCGTATGATGTCCATCCAACGGCCGTAGTCCTTCTTCAACCTCTGGTCTTGTTGCTCCAGCCGCCCAAAGCAGCGCCGGTCGTGCTGCATGCTCCTGCCTCCCGTGGCCGGCTGTGCTGCCGCAGAGGCCTCATCGCCCCTACTATTCCCACCGCTGGCCAGGCCCTGGGGCGACGGCAACCTCACACCATAGCCGAACCAGTGAACCCTCGTACTCCTCTCCGCGCGGGCTTCCACTACCGCTTCTTCCCCGTCTCCATGTCATCCCCTTCCTAGGCCTCGCCTTCGTCCACCGCCCTGGTGCTCTCGGCGCGGCGTTGTCAATGTGGTCAAGGAACGACTTCCATCGGAAGAGTACTGTACGTGGAGAGGCTGACAGTTGGGTCCACGGCCGCAGCAAGGAAGTGCCTCCTTATTACGTGCAAAATAATTATTCCTCCACCTGATAGTGGGGACCCACCGGATGGGCCACCGTATTTCGTGAAAAAAAATGTTTCCCCCTGAATGCTGGGACCCACCAACTACATCTTCGCACACAAGGAAGTGCGTCCGAGCAAAAAAAAAGACCCCCCCTGACTGTTGGGACCCACCAGCTACATCTTCGCACGCAAGTAAGTACCTGACAGTCGGAACCCACCTGGTCGAAGCGTACGTAGCGTTGTCATTCTGGTCGTGAATGTGCACGTACATACTGGTCGATGTAGAGACACACACGTGTCGTAGTAGAGGCGCACACGTAGCATGTACACGTACGTACATCGGCCAGTGTGCAAGAAAGAAAATACGACCATGTACGTACATACGGGCAGGGTCACGAACGCCTACTCGCGCATACGTACGGCCTGTGCTCGTGTACATGGCTGGGTGGGAACGAAGAAATTGCATCGTCGTCGTGTTCATGGGGAGGCAACAAAATGCATCGGGTTCATCGATAGGCAACAAAATGTGTGGGAGCCAACCGGCTTGGACGGAACAGCCGATGGAAACGAGGCCTAGCGTACCGCAAAACGGAGGAAACGGCCTTGTGTTCGACCGGTCACGGTCGAAACAGGATCCTATTCATCGGGAGGGGTCTGGCGTACTGCAAAATGGAGGAAACAGACCTCCTATGGTCGAAACAGGGGTCCTGTTGATCAGGAGGGGTGTGGCGTACCGCAAAACGGAGGAAACTAACTTGTGTTGGAGCGCTACGGTCGGAACGGGGGTCCTGTTCATCGGGAGAGGTGTGACGTACCACAAAACGGGACTCCACGGGATACTGTTCATCTCCACCGTCGACCCCCTCCAGCCTCCACGGGGCTACTGTTCATCCACCGTCGACCTCCTCCTGCCTCCACATGCGACTGTTCAGCCTCCACCGCGCGCTACTCCACCGGCTACTGTTCAACCAGCCCTCTCCACGGGCTCCTGTTCAACCACCCCTCCACGGGCTCCTGTTCATCCAGCCCTCCACGGGGTCCTGTTCATGTAACCCCAACCGGCTCGATCAATCGGGGTCCTGTTCATCCATCCCCACCGGGAACTGTTCATCCAAACCCCCCATAACGCTCACTGTTCATGCAGAGGCAGCATCGATCGGCTTCAGTTAGCAGCAGTAGCGAAGGAATCGCTCGATCGGGTTCAGTTAACAGCCATCGATCGATTTCTCGGGTTCAGTAACGCGTATCCTGCAGTGCAATCGCTCGGGTTCAGTTAGAGCCCAACGCCTCGCTCGGGTTCAGTTAGAGCCCAACACCTCCCACCCACGAGCGTGCGTGTACGAGAGAAATGCGCATCGCTCGGCCCCGAACACCCACCGTAACCGGGAACACCCCGATATTTTCCTTGCCCTCGCTTCTACCATTGTTTTTTCCATCATGGACGGCCCAAAGATTGTCATGCAGCTGCGTCTCCGGCCCGCCCAAGACGAAAAACCCATTTTTTGTCATGATTTTTTTTCATAGAAGTAGGACCCCACCACATCTATGATGATACCGTGTTTTGTCACAATTAGTGTCATAGAAGTGTCATAAGTATGACAATTTTTTTTCGTTCAGCCCAAAATGTCATGGATGTGTCTTTTTTTTGTAGTGACTTCATTGCTAAGTATGTCACTACGATGTTCTTCAATAGGAACTCCCGATGATAGTTGTGCCTCAATGGATCGAGCATAAAGGTCGCATGATAATGGTTAGCTTACGACCAAGACATCCTACATTGCACTTTAGTGCATTTAAGATTTTTCGAAGCGAGCAAGTCTTAATAGTCAAAGACTGGAGCAAAATTGTGAAGGATCGCAACAGAGAAGTACTAGGGGGCAACAATCAGAAGCGCGGCCCGCAATTAGGAGACATGTTCATCTGCATGCTCCAATATGATGAAGAAGGAGTGCTACACATGATCTATGCTATTTTACATGAGAGAGAGAGAGAGCAGCATGAGTGATTAGCTAGCTAGAATGAGTTTGAAGATGATGAGAATGCAGGAGTGATTAGCTAGTTAGAATGTGTTACACTATGACTATGATGATTAAATAGATAGTGTTGGTGGTAATGACTATGATGATTATTATTAGCTAGTGTTGGTGGTGATTAGATAACTACTATGACTATGTTGATTAAATAGTTTTGGTGATTTTATTCTAATATGATGATGATGTTGATCATGCATGATTATCATGATGATTTGTTATTAGCTAGTGTTGGTGGAAGGAACACGGATTAGATTCATGTGGATGGATCAAAAATGACCAAAAGTTGAATTAGTAGGATCGTCATCCTAATTCAACTTTTGATTCATCCAAATGAATCTAATCCATGTTTCTTCCTCACAATGTTATATTAATTCATCATGGACATAATGACATAAAAACCTCTTAATTGGTACTGTATCAAAATTTGTCTAATGGCATATAAATACACTAAAAAAATGAAAAACACTATACTAGTAGCGCTGGACATAAAGCACGCTACTACTAGTTAGATTAGCAGTAGCGTGGCTTTACTAAAAGCGCTGCAGCTATTATCAGTGACACGTTTATGGAAAGATCGCTACTGCTACCCATGGATAGAAGTGGCGTGGGCCAATCCGCGCTATTGATATAGGTTAGCTGTAGCACCGTATCAGTAGCGCGGGTTCCCGCGCTACTAATACACCTAAAACCCGCGCTACTGCTAGGCTTTTCCCTAGTAGTGTATCCATGTTCTAGATCCGATCTTGCAAGTTATAGTCAACTACTACGTGTTATGATCCGGCAACCCCAGAGTGACAATTGTCGGGACCACTCCCGGTGATGATCGTAGTTTGAGGAGTTCATGTATTCACCGTGTGTAGTTTCCAATAGGACCCCGCTGCCACGGGTGGGTAGGACAAAAGATGTCATGCAAGTTCTTTCCATAAGCACGTATGACTATTTACGGAGTACATGCCTACATTATATTTATGAACTGGAGCTAGTGCCGTATCGCCCTAGGTTATAACTGTCACTTGATGAATATCATCCAACAAATTACTAATCCAATCCCTACGAATTTATCCTATATTGTTTCTTCTAAGTTACTATTGTTACCGTTTCTATTGCTGCTGTCACTGCTATCAAAACTATCACATTACTTTGCTACCGATTACTTGTTGTAGATAATTAATCTCCAGGTGTGGTTGAATTGACAATTCAAGCTGCTAATAGTTAGAAATATTCTTTGCCCCGATGTGGTTGAATTGACAACTCAAGCTGCTAATACTTACAAATATTCTTTGCCCCCCCCTTGTGTTGAATCTATAAATTTGGGTTGAATACTCTACCCTCGAAAACTATTGCGATCCCCTATACTTGTGGGTTATCAAGACTTTTTTCTGGCGCCGCCGGGGAGTCATAGCTATATTTGTTGAGTCACTTGGGATTATTATCAATTTATCACTATGATGAATCTGAAGGATGCCAAGACTAAGATTTTCCCCTCTAAGACGAGGTGAGGTAAGGAACTGCCATCCAGCTTTAGATTCGCCTTCTGTTAAAAGTAAACTTGCAACACCACCACATGCTATTAATCCTGATATGTCGCAAGTTATTAATGATGCTACTTCTGCTATGAATGATACTTATGATGATGCTAGTACCTTGCATGATGATGATGTGTCACTTGGTCAATTTCTTGATGAACAAATTACTAGAGTAAGACAACATGATCTTGTTGAATCTGATGATGAGCTTGAAACTGAAAATTTTGAAACACCTGCTAGAACTAGCCTTCCTAGATATGAATTGCCTAAGGTACCGGAAGGTTATGTCATGAATGAGGAGACAACTAGAAATATTCTTGCTTGTAAGGATAGAGGTGATCTAGAGAAATTATTATGCAAGTATAAAGAAAAGTCTCTGAATGCTAGAATGCAATATGATCCTAAGTTGGCTACCTCACCTATCTTTATTGCTGTTAAGGATTATGAATTCTCTGTCGACCCAGAGTTGATTACTTTGGTTGAATCTGATCCTTTCCATGGTTATGAAACTGAAACTATTGTGGCGCATCTTACTAAGTTGAATGACTTAGCCACCCTTTTTGCTCATGATGAGAAAACTCACTATTACTATATTCTCAAATTATTTCCGTTCTCATTAAAGGGTGATGCTAAAGGTTGGTACAATACCCTTGCTCCTGGTTGTGTGCGTAGTCCCTAGGATATGATTTATTACTTCTCTGAAAAATGTTTTCCTGCTCATAAGAAACAAGCTGCCTTACAGGAGATATTTGAGTTTGTGCAAATTGAAGAAGAGAGTCTCCCACAAGCTTGGGGGAGGCTTCTCCAATTGCTTAATGCTTTTCCTGATCATCCTATTAAGAAAAATGAAATACTTGATATCTTCTATAATGGAATAACTGATGCTTCTAGGGACTTCCTAGATAGTTGTGCTGGCTGTGTTTTCAGGGAACGAACTATTGGACAAGCTGAATAATTATTGAATAACATATTTAAGAATTATGATGATTGGACTCTTCTTGAACCACCACCTAAACCCACTCCAAAGAAGAGGGGTATATTATATCTCAGTCCTGAAGATATGCAAGAGGCAAATAAATCTATGAAGGAAAAAGGTATTAAAGCTGAGGACGTTAAAAATTTACCTCCTATTGAAGAAATACATGGGCTTAATACACCACAACTGCCTAAGGTGGTAGAGGTAAATTCTCTAATGAAATTCAATGATAATAACAATCCTCGCAATATGGACCCTAGCCAATGTCTTTATGAGTTTGAAAATTACATTAGGAAACAAGATCACTTCAATGCAAATGTTATGAAACAATTGAAATACAATTATGATATGATTGCTCACTTGAGTGACTTGTTACTTAGAGTCTCAAATGATGTTAGAGGTGTGGGAAAGCATGCTTCTATGGTACAAACCCAGTTAGAACAAGTTGCTAAATCACAAAGAGAATTGCTTGATGAAATGAATAACAACATACATGACTTTGCTGTTTGAGTTGCAACTAGAGGAGGAAAAATGACTCAGGAACCACTATATGCTGAGGGACACCCAAAAAGAATTGAATAGGATTCATAAAGAAACAACACAACTGCACCCAGTCCTTCTAAAAAGAAGAAGAAAAAGAAAAATGATAGGAATTTTCCTGCCACTAGTGAACCTGAAGTAGAAAAACCTCCTGATAATGATAATGATGTTTCTATTTCTGATGCTGAAATTCAATCTGGCAATGAACATTCACCTAGTGATAATGAAAAAGATAATGTTGATGTTCATGAAGATACTCAATCAAACAATGAAAAAGAACCAGATAATGATGTTGAAATAGAACCACCAGTTGATCTTCATAACCCACAACCCAAAAATACACGATATGATAAAAGAGACTTTGTTGCTAGGAAACACGGTAAAGAAAGACAACAGTGGGTTCAAAAACCTATGCCTTTTCCACCCAAGTCAACTAAAAAGAAAGATGATGAAGAATTTGAACGCTTTGCTGAAATGCTAAGGCCCGTCTTTTTGCGTACTCACTTGACTGATATCTTGAAAATGCCTCGTTATGCAAAGTACATGAAAGACATCATCACCAATAAGAGAAAAATACCGGAAGCTGAAACCTCCACCATGCTTGCTAATTATACTTTTACGGATGGAGTACCTAAAAAACTTGGAGACCCAGGAATACCAACTATACCTTGCTCCATCAAAAAGAATTATGTGAAAACTGCTTTATGTGACTTAGGAGCTGGTGTTAGTGTTATGCCTTTCTCTTTATATAAAAGACTTGATTTGAATAAACTCACACCTACTGAAATATCTTTGCAAATGGCTGACAAATCATCTGCCATACCTATCGGTATCTGTGAGGACGTGCCCGTTGTTGTTGCTAATGTTACTATTTTGACTGACTTTGTTATACTTGAGATGCCCGAGGACGACAACATGTTGATTATCCTTGGTAGACCCTTTTTGAATACTGCAGGGGCTGTTATTGATTGCAATAAAAACGCCTCCTCCTCCGGCGAGTGACGATCAGGGCACTCCGGCTCCTTCTCCGGCGCGTGGCGGCACTCTGCCTCCTTCACCAGCGTCGGCGCTCCCGAGCAGCCAGCCTCCTCCTTCTCCGTCTGCCCCGACGCGCCCGAGCAGCCAGCCTGCTCCTCCTTCTCCGCCTAGTCAGCAAGGACGGAAGAGACCTGCCGCCGCTCCGGCTGCTCCTGCTCCGTCGCGTAAGCAAGGAAAGAAGACAGCCGCTTCGTCTGGTCTGGCGACGTCTAGCAGTACAGCCAGAGGCGGGAGGCGATGCAGATTCGGTCCTTCTCTCACGCCTCTAGAAAAGTTACCATACGAGAGGTCCGACGAGGAAAACACGAAGATCGCTCAAGGCGAAGTGAAGGACTGGCTTGAAGGGTTGAAAGCACAGAGACATCCACCTCCGGAGGAGAAGATAGATCCGGTGAAAGCAAAGCGCACTCTTGCTGCCCTGAAGCAACCAGCGAAGAATGCCAGTATCTTTCGTGCGCCTAAGAGCCCAGTCGCTAATTGCTAATGCGATCAATCAGATGTAAGCCATCCAGGCTACATGCTACATGGACAATATATACATGCTACATGGAGTATAAAAACAACTACCTTGTACATCCTGTCCATGTTTTCCCCGCCTGCTCAGATCTCAAGTAGCCACCCCTGTGGAAGCCAGTCGTGTGCTTTCTGCATACCATGATTATATTGATAAATGAGTTATTGATATTGTAAAAAAAATGTATAATGACCTGGCCGTGCTAGGAAAAACATACGTGGAGCATCCCATCAGCAACCTGATGTTTTTCGAGTCTCCTTCTGATGCAGCTGAAGCAGTTGTGACGGAGGCCTCACTTACAGGGATTGTAAAAGTAACGAATGGGACACTGACTGAGGCACAGATTGTGCATACGCTCAGTGAGTTGATGCCAGGCAACTTTCAGTGGAAGTTGGTCAAGCTTGAGGGGCAATCTTATAAGGTGGAGTTCCCCTCTCTTGATGATCTGAATCACGCGCTTAAGTATGGTATGTGTCGGGCGGCAAGTACTAGCTGTATCATTGAGTTTGCTCCGTGGAAGAAACCGGAGCCTCAGGGGAAGGTCCTTCCACAGATTTGGGTTCGCTTTCTTGGGGTGCCCCCGAAGGCCCTTCTGAGTGCTCGGACTACCTGGAGTCTTGGCTCGCTTATTGGTAGAACTGAGAAGGTCGACATGCCTTTCTCGCGAGCTAATGGCATCGCCCGCTTGTTGGTGAGCGTTCTGGATATAGAGCTCGTTCCTTTTTTTGTGAGATGTTTCTTTGCTGGTCTGATGTACGAGTTGGAGATCGAGATTGAGCTTGAGAGTTCTGTTCTCGCTCAGGTATCTGATGGGAATGTGGACACTGATATGACTGATGGGGATGAGGCTCGTCATGCTAGTGAGTCAGCTGCAGGGGCGCCAGCTATGCCTGACCAGACACCGACACAGGGTCAGTCCCAGCAGTCCTCCGGGAACGCCGGAGGGAAGGGGGAGGCACCCCCAGCTACCTCTCTGTCTACACTGCGTTTTGGGTCCTTTGGGGCGGCTTCGGCTCCCAGTCGTTTGTGGGGCCACAGAGCCGAGTTGGACGGTGCGGTGGAGATGGTGCTACCACCGCTGTCACCGTCGCTTCTGGATGCGTTTCTTCCTAGGGAGGAGGGTACCGGGGGGGAGCCCCCTCGGGTCACGCCGTCTCCAGCAGTTCAGCGTTGCGAGGGCACCTTGGAGGAGGGTGCTTTTCGGGATGCGTCTTCTGAGTCTGGAGGTTCGTTTCTGAGTTTTTTGGTTCATGCTTATGATGCGTTAGCTGGAGCTTCTGTTCCTAGCCCGAGTGTGGTTGTTTCTGCAGATTTTGCGCCTCGAGAGGAGTCCTCTCTGCTGGCGCCAGGGGCTGCACCTGAGACACCTGCGGCAGGAGGCCAAGGGTCTCGTGGCATGGTTGGTGGGGGTCTACTGGGGTCTTTGGCGGGAGGCCCTGCACCGAGTGGACCCACTACCGCCGATATTGTCGCCTTCGGAGGGATAGCGGATCCCGTGACTGAAGGCCGACGTCTCAGCAGTCGCCTACAGGACCAGCCGGATGCGGATGCTCTGCAGATGGGTCGTGCCATGCGGCAGGCTAAGCTGCGGGACATCGAGGACTTGACTGGTATGTCAGTCTGTATTTCCGATTCGATCTTGCATTTTTCTGCTGATGATGTTATTAATAATGCAAATCAATTGGGGGTTTCGTTGGGCGGAAATGGGAAAGAGGTGGCTCAATCTGTTAACGACCTGTTTGATCGTGAGGCAGAACGGGCGATCGAGGTTATTTCAAACTTAGCAGCCGTTAAGCCTTTAAATAATTCTGATTTTAATGCTCTAGGGGTGAGGGCTTTGGATAGTTTTTGTGCGGACCTCGACCCAGCTAGTGCGCAGTCGGAGGATGAGGGGTTTGGCGAAGGCCTGGAGGAGTGCCTCCAGGCCGACACCGTGGCTGCTCAATCACCCAAACAGGGTTGTACGGACCGGACAGAGGAGCAAGCGGTACATAAGAGGAAATGGAACCGCAAGATTTATCCCGTGTCAGCTGTATGGAGGAGTGTTCGGATTCGAACCGCCAAGAAATTCCATGATGAAAAATGAGAGGCATTTTCTGGAATAGCAGAGGTCTGAAAGACTTGGCTAAAGGTAGGTTCTTGGCGGAGGCGTCGGTGGAACGCAAGCTTGACTTTATAGCACTCTCCGAAACTGGTAGAGATAACTTCACCTCTCAGTTTCTGGGTACTCTTTCTGGAGGTGTGGCTTTTGACTGGCATTGCTTACCCCCGAGAGGAAGATCCGGTGGGATTTTACTAGGGGTAAGAAGGGAGTCATTAGAAGTGCGTAACGTGGTGTTGGGTGAGTTCGCCGTAAAATTCCGAGTGAGATCCCGAGTAGATGGATTTCACTGGGCTCTGGTGGCAGTCTACGGAGCTGCACAGCCTGAACTCAAACCAGACTTTCTGGCAGACCTAGTTCGGATTTGTGGAGACGAGCAACTCCCACTTTTGGTGGGTGGTGATTTCAACATTATTAGAAGGCGGGAGGAGAAGAATAACGATAACTTTGACGGCAGATGGTCGTTTATGTTTAATGCTATTATTGAAAGCTTGGATCTCCGGGAGATAGAGCTTTCTGGCAGACAATTCACCTAGGCCAATTCACTACCGAATCCGACTTATGAGAAGTTAGATCGTGTCCTCGCTAGTGTGGAGTGGGAACAGAAGTTCCCCCTGGTTACCGTTCAGGCCTTGTCGAGGGCTATTTCGGACCATACTCCACTTTTGGTAGATTCGGGAGAGGCAACATATACGGGGAATAAGAATACTTTTTCGTTCGAGCTAGCATGGTTTGAACGAGAAGGTTTCATGGACTTGGTTGCCCGAGAATGGGCGAAGGGTGAAGGCGGTAGGTCGGCTATTGACAGGTGGCAGAATAAGATCAGGCATTTACGGCAGTTCCTACGAGGTTGGGCTAAACATCTCAGTGGTGTGTATATGGCTGAAAAGGTGAGGCTTATCAACCTTATTCAAATTCTAGATGTTAAGGCGGAGTCGTCTATCCTTGAGCCTGCTGATTTGGAGGCTAAGGGCCTGGCCGAATCTAGGTTGAAAGAGCTGCTGCGAGAGGAAGAATTGAAATGGGCACTCCGAGCTAAAGTGCGTGAAGTCATCCAAGGGGATGATAACACACAATTCTTTCACTTGATAGCAAATGGTAAACATCGAAAGAAAAGCATTTTTCAGCTTGAGCAGGACGAGGGCACGATTGTAGGGCACGAGAACCTCAAACTCTACATCACTGACTATTATAAGAGGCTGTTTGGACCTCCGGATGATAGCTTCGTGTCTCTGGATGAGAATCGAATTCAGGATGTCCCTCAATTGGCGTCAGATGAGAATGCAATCTTATCTGCACCGTTCTCGGAGAAAGAGGTGTTAGATGCGATCTCGCAGATGAAGAATAATAAAGCTCCTGGTCCGGATGGTTTTCCGGCAGAGTTTTATAAAAGGTGTTGGCATATTATTAAGGATGATTTACTTGCGATGTTCCATGACCTGTTCGATGGACATCTGCAACTATTCCACCTTAATTTTGGTACAATAACGCTGCTTCCTAAGAAGACTGAAGCGAATCGAATTGAGCAATTTCGACCAATCTGTCTTCTTAATGTTAGCTTGAAGGTGTTCACTAAAGTAGGAACAAATAGATTGACGCAGATCGCGCATAGTGTGGTTCAGCCTTCTCAGTCGGCTTTCATGCCTGACAGAAATATCCTGGAAGGGGTTGTTGTCCTGCATGAAACTCTCCATGAAATCCACACGAAAAAACTTGATGGGGTTATTTTCAAGGTGGACTTTGAAAAGGCATATGATAAGGTCAAGTGGCCGTTCCTTCAGCAAGCTTTAAGGATGAAAGGATTTGATGCATCCTGGAGAAAACAGGTAGACTCCTTCACTCAACAAGGCTGTGTTGGAATAAAAGTCAATGACGATATTGGTCATTTCTTCCAGACTCACAAGGGTTTAAGACAGGGGGACCCGATGTCTCCTATCTTGTTTAACATTGTAGCAGACATGTTAACAATCCTTATTGGTAGAGCAAAGGAGAATGAGCAGGTAGGTGGTCTCGTTCCTCATCTAGTGGATGGAGGACTCTCCATTCTACAGTATGCGGATGACACGATTCTTTTCATGGAGCATGACTTGGCTAAGGCGAGAAATATGAAACTTGTGCTTTGCCTTTTTGAACAACTCTCGGGGTTAAAGATTAACTTCCATAAGAGTGAATTGTTTTGCTTTGGAAGAGCCAAAGATGAACAAGAAGCGTACATGCAGCTTTTTGGATGCGGGGTAGGGTCGTTACCTTTCACATACCTTGGCATTCCGATCCACTATCGGAAACTCTCTAATAAAGAGTGGAAGAGTCTAGAAGACCGTTTCGAGAAGAAACTTAGCTGCTGGAAGGGCAAGCTCTTATCGTACGGGGGCCGATTGATTTTAATTAATTCGGTACTCACGAGTATGCCCATGTTTCTTCTGTCATTTCTCTTGATCCCAGTAGGGGTGAGGAAACGACTCGATTTTTATCGGTCGCGGTTCTTTTGGCAGAGTGATGAGGTGAAGCGCAAGTATAGGTTGGCTAGATGGGATGTTATTTGCAGACCGAAAGATCAAGGAGGTCTCGGAATTGAAAATTTGGAGGTTAAGAATAGGTGCTTACTCAGCAAGTGGCTGTTTAAGTTACTCTCTGAGACTCAGGCCACTTGGGCCCAGATTCTACATAACAAATACCTTGCAACCAAGACACTAGCTCAGGTGACAGCTAGACCGACCGATTCACCTTTTTGGAAAGGCCTGATGAAAGTGAAGTCGGCTTTTTTCAACAGAACTCAGTTTTTGGTTGGCAATGGTGGATCCACAAGATTCTGGGAGGATACTTGGTTGGGAGAGACACCCCTAGCCACCCAATATCCTTCTCTCTACAACATTGCTCAACGTAAAGAAGATTACGTTGCATCAGTGTTACAGTCAATTCCTCTTAATATTCAATTCCGAAGGGCACTGGTTGGACACCGTTGGGAAGCCTGGCTCCATTTGGTGAGAAGACTGATGGATGTTCAGTTGACTCAACAGGCTGACCGTTTTCATTGGAAATTGACTAAGAACGGGATGTTTTCAGTGAAATCGATGTATTTAGATTTAATCAATTCCGTGCCTATCCCTAAGTCTGCTCACATTTGGAAGGTCAAAGTGCCCCTTCGAATTAAAGTGTTTATGTGGTTTGTTCATAAACAAGTAATTCTCACTAAGGATAATAATCTAGCCAAACGCAACTGGGGTGGGTCTTTGCGATGTAGCTTTTGTGACAAGGATGAATCAATCAAACACCTCTTTCTAGATTGTCCGATGGCTAAAGTTTTATGGCGTTCGGTCCATATAGCCTTTAACATCACTCCACCAACTAGTATCACCACGCTTTTTGGGACGTGGTTGAATGGAGTCGCGAAAGAATCAGCGAGCCATATACGTGTGGGTGTTTGTGCATTACTATGGGCTATCTGGAAGTGCAGGAATGATTTGGTGTTTAACAGATCAACAAATGTTCATTTTTTGCAGGTTATTCACAGGGCCACTGCATTGATCCGTATGTGGTCGCTACTCACTCCGATGGATGCCAGGGAGCGTTTGGTTACTGGGTCTATCCGATGGGAGATGGTAGCTCGGGCTATCTTCAGCCGGTTTGGATGGCGGTCATGTAATAGGCTAGGAGTCTAGGCCCTGTTTGCATTAACGCATCCGTTTGTGGGGTTCTCACATTTTTTATAGCTCAGTCTGAGCATTTTGTACTCTTATTTTGCATACTTTTGGAGACCTTGACCTTTTCTATTAATAAGATGGCCGTATGCATCAGTTTGATGCAGAGGCCGGGGAATGCCCCTTTTCTAAAAAAAAAAAAAAAAAATCAGCAACAGCAGCTTCCATCGATTCTAGATATTGCTCATCCTTCTCGGAGAAAAGGTAGTTCAGGACATCTGCCTTCATCTCGAATTCGCCCCTGACACTGGACATATGTAGTACTGGACAAAAACAAAAGTAACGAGAAAAAATATCAGATATCTCCAATAATAAAACGAAAAGAAATAAAATATTAGTACCAAATATACAAACATAGCGTAGAGAACGAACATGTGCTTTAAGACTATCTAAGCATGGATTTGCTTACAGCGGAACAAGCATGGACTGTGTTAATATGTTAGGTATTATCTTGGCACCACGAAGGCCTTTAGCTAGGTGCGTGCAACCCCAGTGGCACGTCTGTCTAGGATATTTCTATCCGCAAAGAGTAAGAACGTAGGATCTTGCTGATTTAAATTTCCAGTTTTTTTTTTTTTTTTTTGGAAAGGGGATGACCTCGCATGTGTTGTCTTCAAATTATCTGATACAATTGCCTGATGAAACTGTTAGCTCGTGTGACAATTGCTTATTCTAGGCCGTGGGCACCGCGCTTGCCGTTGTATGGGTATCAGGGTCCTAGGCTCCTAGCTAGGGGATAGGCGGCATGCATGGGCACAAATTCGTCCATCTCCTATGCAACGGCAGATCCACACGGCGGTACGTGGTCGCCCAGCAGCCTCCAACTCGGGCGGCGGCGAGCGACTAAGCGCAGAGCAATCCGGAACTGGAAGGAGAGATCTATTCTTTTTGGTGTATTTGATAAAAAAAAAATTTGATTGATTGACGACGGATAAGGGAAAAGTACGGCACGTAAAAAAGAAAACAAGAGGATTGGTGCCACAGGAGCACCGATGGTAGCAGGCAAGCTGCGTTCGGCGAGTACGACGGGTGTGGAATACGTACGACATAGTACTCCCTCTGTAAATTAATATAAGAGTTTTTAGATCATTAAAATAGTGATCTAAACGTTCTTATATTAATTTACAGAGGGAGTACTACATACCTCGTGGTGTTCACCGTCGTCACCAAGGCGGACCTCCCAGATCCAGCCATCCGGGAGCCAATCTGGTGGCTCCCTCACACCACCATCCTCCACCATCTCCCGGCCATCTTCCACCTTCTTCTGGGCATCCTTTTCCTTTCCCACTCCCTCACGATCTGAGAAGAACCGGTCTGCCATTGAAAACTCTCGCCCTTTTTCTTGTTTTCCTAGATTCAAAACTCCAAAAGTTTGTGCAATGGGAGGGGGATGGCTGGCTATTTAACCTCAGGGGCCTGACTTTTTGTGTGTGCGCTGCTGCTAGCTGGCGGTGGTAATATCTTCTACTCTCACAGAAACGAGAATTCATTTATTGTGGTGCTGGACTATCCTATTTTGACGTCCAAATTAGTATTACTACCACTCATTTGAGATTTTGTCAAAATTGGAAGGTTGGGTCAAGATATGGTGTTAATTAATTAGGACAGACAGCAACACTTTAGCTTAGAATTGCTAGCTTTTGTATAAAATCCATGGTGATCTAGCTTTGGATGGTGGTGCTGTACCAGGGCTGATTGCCCAAGTATATGAACCAAAACTAGTAATGACTCCGAGGCGATCTTTTATAATCTATATCTACATCTATGGTGTACATACTAACGCTAATAGATATAAATAAAAGATTTATAATATCAAAAAGGCGATTTGCGGAGATCCAACACATCGCAGCAATTCGATGTATCTATCGAACGGTCTATCTGTCTTCGATGTTTAGTATTTAGCACCCTTCCCTAATTGATGGCATTCCTAATATCAGCCCTAACCAATTATTTAGAGCCTACCTAATATAAGCATGCAATTAATCTCTTGCCAAATATTACCTTCATGTTTCTCTACAAAGAGATATACATGCAATCAGGGGATAGATACTTTCCTTTTTTTTAGAGGGGTAAAAAGGGAATTACGATGAATTAGAAGAAATGCACCTTACGTTGTGGATTTTATCAAAAAAAAAAAACAAATACATCTTATATAAAGGAACAGAGGAGTAGTATATTTGTTCAATATATTACTGATGAAAAAGAAATATGTGTATGTTCATACCGCATTTACTCTCATTAATTGTTGTAGGCAAAGAATCATGTTGTACAATCCTGGTGCAGATATTGTTTTTCCATAGCATGCACTGTTTTTTTAGAAAAGGAGGAGGACCCCCGGCCTCTGCATCTGGATTAGACCTGGCCAAACCTCGGGCCGGGCCAGGCTTCGGGCCAGGCCTACCAAAGCCCGGTGCAAAAAACCCAGGCCCGAGCCCGGCCCGGCCTGGCCGCCGGGCCTGTTTTTTGGGCCCGAGCCCGGCCCGAACACGCAAAAGCCCGACGGGCCTCGGGCCTCGGGTCAGGCCCCTTCAGAAAAACGTAATTTTGACTGGCCCGGGCCCGGCCCGGCCCGGCCAACGGGCTGAATATCTAGGCCCGAGCCCGGCCCGGGAGCAGCGTCCGGCCGGGCCGGGTCGGGCTTTTTCGCGCTGGGCCAGGCTGCCCATGGCCATGTCTAATCTGGATGATGCATGCAGCAAATTTAATAATTATTCACACAAGACCTTACAAAGTCATACAACAGTAAGACTAAAGCCACCGTCTAGGAACACCTGTCGCTACTACTAACCAGTTGATGAAGGGAAGCTGATAGTCTGGGCCTAATACCAAACAGACCTCGCAGCCAAACCTAACATCTAAGACTTGGGGTCCCAACCAGGACTCCTGCCGGGTATGGGGCACCCACCAGTCTAGCGCACTCCTCAACCAGGACGCCTGACGGGTATGAGGCCGCCGCAGCCACCGGCCACCAATCCATCTTCAGTGTTGTACTGCTGCATCTACCTTGCCCGGTTTAGCTGCCGTCGACGCCACCACGACGCCAGACAACGCCACCACCCTGCGCTCGTCCATCATCACACACCCACCGGCGAGACCACGCTGCTCCATACCGCCGAGACCCGCCGACGTCGACGCGAGAAAAGGCACGCCACACCACCTCACGCCTCTTCCATCCAGCGCCACTCCACAAATGATGCCCCCAATAGGGAACACGACACCGCGGCGCGGCCATCGTCTGATCCGGTGATCTTAGGATTTCTACCGGAGCGGCACGAGCAGGTTGACGATAGTTGCTTGACGATGCCTTCATCAAGGTAACGACGTACACGCCGCCATCGCCCGCCATGATCGGAGTCGGCCCGGTTTTCACCGGCGACTATGTCTCCCCAACTTGCTGCCGGTGCTAATAGTGGGATCCAAGATCCGTCACTTCCAGCCTGGCCAACCGCCTTCGGTGAAGAAGGCAGCCACCACCAACATGGCCGGGCCAAGAGAACCGGACGTCCTCGTGCCATGAAGATTACCTAGGGAGGTCGCCTCTTGCCGTTGTGGAGACGAGACGCAGCCACAGTGGATCTCGATCTAAACCCCTCGGGCCCAAATCAGATCTCAACGCACCCATAATCTCATCCGCCAACGGCCGCCGGAGATCTCATGGCCACTGCCAACCCGCTGCACACTGCCGTTGGAGGAGGAGGGAGGTGGACGCTGCTGCCCCCACGCATTACCGCCGGCTGAGGACTGCGCCGCCGCCTCCGCCTCACCACAAGGGCATCGCCTCGTGGCGTCCTCAGCGACATCGGCAGTAGTGGGAGGAGATTGAGGGGGAGCGCTGAGGGCGGTGTGGACGGCACTCCCCGGGGGCGACGCGGCGCCGCCGCCTCGGGGAAGAGAGGTCGGGGCCATAGCGTGCACTGTTGCCACGTCATTTATAGGTGCACCTCTAAAACAAGATTTACGACGCCTCATATCAATCGTTGGCCTAAGCAATAAATATTCAAATATTCACATATGTTCTCTTTCTTTGTCGCACTACTGTCTCTTTAATCACTCCATGGTTGCCAGATGTCATCAATGAATAGATAAGCAAGAGAACAAGTGCATAGAAATACAAGAGCAAAAATAAGAATCATGCCTCTATTCAAGCCTCTGACTGCCACTAAAAAAAGTAACTCCCACAAACAAACGTTAGTAAAAGATGTGCAAGCCCAATACAACGTACTTTCGCCATCCTGAGAAATGGACTCGAGGGGTGGTCTCATCAATAAATACAGCAAACATAAAAATGAAGGGAAAGGCGGCAATCATGGTAGTGTGCAAGGTTTCGAAAATTTCGACACAAGAGCTTTGTATACCTAAAATGATTTTCTCTGTCTCGCCGCGAGATAGGGCCTAGGCTAGATAGTCGCCGCACGCTTATAGACCAGGATGCATATGGTCACGCAAGGCGTGATTGAGCAGGCATAAACCAGCAGTGGATTACAAAGCTCACATATTTGATTTACAAATTTCCTTACATTTACAAATAGCTGAATAGTTACATAAGATTTTCTAGTCATTTCCCACCCACTTGTCTAGCCTATTATGATTGGCGACGTCTTCCAGACAGTTCACGTTAATCGATGACTGCATCTGAAAAACTGAGAAAGCAAGGGTGGCTAGGACAAGTCATGCCTAACAAGTAGATACTTCATTATTCAACAAGGAGAATAGTATGATGATGTAGATCAACCGATGAACTGAAGAAGGAAATAATCATTGAAACATTTCTTTACTAGAATGTGTAATACGAATAGCATAACCGGAAATGCACAAGGGGGTTATTGGCATCACATATGGCCCCAAACTTCCCAACCCGGGAGTCACAGGGGTGAAATTTCACACTTTTACACTCTTTAAGTGAGGTACTCTGACATCGATAACCTCTACTAGAACCACATAGGTTCGAGAACACCAGAACTCTTTAACCCCCCCCCCCTCGCCCAAGAATCGACCACCCGCCTTACTAGTATCAATTGCTCCTACGGATCCATCTTGCATTCAACCAAGGCCTTATTTATTTTAAAATGTTTTTCCTTGCTTGCTTCTTGCACATAGAGACCCAATTATGAATTGACTAGTTGACCGTTCAAACTTTTTTGTTGTTCAGGATCCATGCAAGTCAAGATGAGCCACTGGATTGACGCATAGTCATCACTATGAGCAGTGAAAACATCCACAACTTCTTTCGGAGGATCACCTATGGGCTAATCTAGCACATACTCCTTCTTTGCACTTTTGAGAACAAATCTCAGGTCCCGGATCCAATCTGCGTAGTTTTCATCATTAGCAGCCAACATTTCTTTCTCTAACATAGGGGATAAGTTGAAAATATTACCAGCCATTGATCTACAACGACAAAAACGAATATACTTTTGGACACAATTTTCATAATTAAACTTTGCACTAGTGCTTAAACAAATTTTAATATAAAGTTCATCCCACTCAAATCAATATCTCTCAGAATTTATAATGAGTGAGTCAAGACCCTGATCTTATTTTCAATCATTGATGTGGACATCACTGACGACGAGATTTTTGACCGGTGGGCAAAACCTTTGCCTATTATATCTCCATATGACTCTTGCTCATCTTTCGATGCTTCGTGCTCCGAGCTCAGAATGATTCTGCTAGAACTTCAAGATGACCGAGTGTTGCCTGCACACATGGTCTGACCATCTCCATCTTACACTTCTCATTCCGTTTGTACTCATGTGGACATGACGTACTCTGAAATGCTAAGTGTCATAGATGGTTGCAACACTAGGAATAACACCTTTTAATCTTGATTTTAGTTGTGAGAATCATGATTTGAATGGAACTAACCCGGACTTGCGTTCTTTTCAGCTGAACTACCATGGTATTGTTTTTGTGCAGAAATAAAAGTTCCCGAAATCGGATGAAACTTTTTGGAGATTTTTTATGGAAAATATAAAAAATACTAGAACCAAGATCTACCATAGGGGGGCACCTGCTGCCCACGAGGCAGCAGGGCGTGCCCTCGTGGCTCGTGGGGCCAATGAGGCTTCGCGGACCCTAATCTCAGCACTATAAATTCATATTTCCTAAGAAAAAATAAGAGAAGAAGTCTCATCGTGTTTCACAATAAGGAGCCGCCACCACATCCTCTTCTTCATCGTGAGGGCAGATATGGAGTCCGGTTGGGGCTCCAGGGAGGGAGATTCATCGCCATCGTCATCACCAACCCTTCTTCATCACCAATTTCATGATGCTCACCACTGGAAGTGAGCAATTCCTTCTTGGCTTGATGTGCGGTGATGGCTTGGATAAGATTTGTATCATGTAATTGAGTTAGTTCTGTTAGGGCCTGATCGCTATTATCCACTATGTTCTGAGATTGATGTTGCTATGACCTTTCTATGCTTAATGCTTGACACTAGGGCCCGAGTGCCATGATTTCATATCTGAACCGTTTGTGCTTTCACCAATATATTTGTGTTCTTGATCTGATCTTGCAAGTTGTATGCATCTATTACGTGTTATGATCCGCATACCCCAAGGTGACAATAATTGGGATTCTTTCCGGTGATTACCGTAATTTGAGGAGTTCATGTACTCACTAAGTGCTAATGCTTTGTTCCTGTTCTCTATTAAAAGGAGGCTTTAATATCCTTTAGTTTCCAATAGGACCCCACTGCCACGGGAGGGTAGGACAAAATATGTCATGCAAGTTCTTTTCCATAAGCATGTATGACTGTATACGGAATACATGCCTACATTACATTGATAATTGGACCTAGTTATGTGTCACCCTATGTTATAACTGTTACATGATGAATGTCATCCAGCATAATTATCCATCACCGATCCAATGCTTGCGAGCTTTTCACATATTGATCTTTGCTAAGTTACTGATGTTGCTGTCACTGTTACAATTTCTACAAAACTACTATCATTGTTGTCATCATTACTATTGCTACTATTACTGCGGCTATCAAAGTATCCTACTACTGTGCTACTGGTCACTCTACTGCAGATATTTTGTCTCCGGGTGTGGTTGAATTGACAACTCAAGTGCTCATACTTGCAAATATTCTTTGGCTCCCCTTGTGTCGAAACAATAAATTTGGACTAAATACTCTACCCTCGAGAACTGTTGCGATCCCCTATACTTGTGGGCTGTCAAAAAGTTTGGAGATTTTTGCTGGAAAAAAAACTGAAGGTTTAGAGAGAAGATATGATTTTTCAACTTGGTTTTCCAAAATCTTCCCTGATCAATTACAACCACCCTTTGTTGTTTCCCCCCAATTAGTGAGATATATTTATGTGCAGCCGAAGCCGCATGTGGCTACTAGACCCCTCCCCCTCTCCTTGTTAACTTGTAAGCACTTGGTTTTTTCTTAATCTTAGTGAAAAGGCAGAACCCCTGCCCTTTATTGTAAAATATTACTTCCAATCAATCACAAAATATTTATCCACATATTTGCATGAATACATGTAATTTCATAGAAAATATTAAGAAATTGAACGAGCGCGGCAACATGCGCCATCATGGTCTAGTTCTCCATATATCTAAGTCGGTTTGGCTCGTAGTAGTCCATTGTGGTGTTGTGTTTTATTTTCCAAATGTGTTAGGCGTCTAGATAAAGCACTAGTAGAAAAAGGGTCATACGTGAAGCACATTAGTCCCGGTTTATAACAGAACCGGCACTAATGTAACCATTAGTGCCGGTTCCAACGGCTAGGCGGGCGAAGATCATTAGTACCGGTTCGTGGGCAACCTCTAGAACCGGTTCATGCCACGAACCGGTACTAATGATGCTGTGTCGGGTTGTTGTCAGGCTAGGCACCTTTAGTACCGGTTCATGGCATGAACCAGTACTAGAGTATCTTAGTAAGCTAATTTTTAGTCCCACCTCGTCAAGAGAGAGGCACTAGGAGCGACTTATAAGCCTTGAGTGCACACACAATGTGCGAGAGGCGCAATGTTCACCTGCACGTTGCTTAGCTTCAAACCTTGAGGAATAGTGTAGACTGCACGCAGCTAAGTGCAGTGCTTTGTACACTCTTCCGAAAGGCTTGAAGCTAATTAACGAGCATTGCACCTTTTTTTGAACTCCAGACTTTTTGTGTGTTCAAAATGCACCATTCAAATCCACATCATCAATTATCAGCCCTTTCTGAATTCATTTGGTATTTTTCATTCATTTACTGATTTGTTTTGAGAGAGCTAAATGACCGTGAAATTGAAAAGCAGTACAAATTGAACTCTGAAAAGGTTGAAACTTGGCATGGTATCATCATTTCACCCACATGGCATGTGCAAAAAAGTAGAGAGGGTCACGGCAAAAACTGGATGCACTTCTGTACAAAATGGACAATCTCTTTTGAAGTATCAGGGTTTAGGACGAAAACTCATATGATACAAAGGCATTCCATTTTTTTGAACTCCAAATTTTTTGTGTGTTCAAAATGCACCATTAAAATCCACATCATCAAATATTAGCCCTTTCTGAATTCATTTGGTAATTTTCATTCATTTACTGATTTGTTTTGAGAGAGCTAAATGAACATGAAATTGAAAAGCACTACAAATTGAGGTCTGAAAAGGTTGAAACTTGG
>LR738710.1:12219155-12264931 GCA_902687465.1 Secale cereale | reverse complement strand
CATGTGCAAAAAAGTAGAGAGGGTCACGGCAAAAACTGAATGCACTTCGTGTACAAAATGGACAATCTCTTTCGAGATATCAGGGTTTAGGTTGAAAACTCATATGTTACAAAGGCATTGCATTTTTTTGAACTCCAGTCTTTTTGTGTGTTAAAAATGCACCATTAAAATCCACATCATCAATTATCAGCCCTTTCTGAATTCATTTGGTATTTTTCATTCATTTACTGATTTGTTTTGAGAGAGCTAAATGACCGTGAAATTGAAAAGCACTACAAATTGAAGTGAAAAGGTTGAAACTTGGCATGGTATCATCATTTCACCCACATGGCATGTGCAAAAAAATAGAGAGGGTCACGGCAAAAACTGGATGCACTTCGTGTACAAAATGGACAATCTCTTTCGAGGTATCAAGGTTGAGGTCGAAAACTCATATGTTACAAAGGCATTGCATTTTTTTGAACTCCAGACTTTTTGTGTGTTCAAAATGCACCATTCAAATCCACGTCATCAATTATCAGCTGATGGCTTCTCGCCCCTCGTTGGTTACCCCAAGTGGAAGGTTGAGATGTAGCGTAGCGGCAAATTCCCTTGGCAAAGATACCAAGGATCGAATCCCGTGAGACTCCGAGGGTCGACAAGTAGGTGTCAACGGCGCTAGAAACTTAGCGGTTGATGGGACCTGCACACAGATACAGATAACTTTGCTCCCAACGAGTACACAGAGGTTGTCAATCCCTCTGGCCTCGTTGTTTACAAAGGATCAAACACATGAGATAATAATGATAGCTATGACTGCAACTAGGAAATAAAAACAGGAAGTAAATAGAAGGTGTGATCAGCGGTGGTAATATGGACCGGGGTCCCATGATGTTCACTAGTGATGTCTCTCTCACAAAAGACGATAAAATAGCAAAGCGAGGTAAACAAATTACAACTGTGCAATTGACAGGATTATGTGCGCCAACCAATGCTAACTATGCTGCAAAGAAAGGTAGAGGCTCAAAAGCATGGGCGGTACGCCAAGGCAAGTAGACCGAAATCCATCTGCATCTACTACTAATCATCCACCTTGAGATATCTATCCAGAACATCTCGCTGGTATTAAGTTGCGAATCCCACCCAACGTGTAAACTCAAAGCAACAGACAACTGCATTAAAAGAACTTTGCGTAAAGTAAACAATCCTTGCACCCGCAAGTACAAGCACCGTTGTTTTCTCCCTTGTGGCAACATCACATCCCCTAGACTCATGTTTCTGTCACTCAAGCTAGTCATCAGGGGGCATGAACCCACAATCAAGCATAACGCTCCCTCTTGGAGTTACTACCTACTACTTGGCCAAAGCAATAAACAGCAACGGAGAACATGCAAGAATTACTCAAGAAGAAAGATATAAAAGAGGTGAATCAAATATATTACTCAAACACAATATGAACATAGTCTCATAATCCATCAGATCCCAGCAAACTCAGCAAAGCAACAGCAGAAAGATTACATATGTGCCTCGATCATGTAGGGCAGCTCACGAGGTCTAAACCATGAAGAGCAAAGAGGGGAGGAGAGCATCACATAGCTACTGATCATGGACCAATGGCCCAAGGTGGACTACTCACGACTCATCCAGGAAGCGTCCATGGTGGTGGAGAAGCTCCCGGTGGTGGTTCTCCCCTCCGGCAGGGTGCCGGGAAGAGTTCTCCTGATGCTCCCGATCTTGGAAGCGCTGCGGCGGCGGAACAGAGGCGAGATCGCGAAAAAGGGTTCTGTCCTCGAGGGTTTCGGGACGAGAGGGATATATAGGCGAAGGGGGGCAGCCAGAGGCGGAGCAGGGGCCCCAGGCGCCCCCCTGGCGCGGCCAGGGGTGGGGCCACGCCAGGTGGCCGACTGGGCCTCCCCTGGCTCCCCTCTGGCCCATCTTTGGTTCTTCGTGAAGCTTCCTGTACGCTGATTTTTCCTATATTTTTCTTGGAATTTTTGGAGCATTTTTAATAAGGGGGAAACCTGAAATAGAAAAACAACAGAAAACAGGAACTGGCACTGTGGTGCACTGAGTTAATAGGTTAGTCCAAATATGATCAAAAGTGTATGGAAGTGCATCAATATCATTGCAATATCACACAAAAGAAGCATGGAGCAAGCATAAATTATAGATAAGTGTTGGATGTATCAACATCCCCAAGCTTAATTCCTGCTCGACCTCGAGTAGGTAAATGATAACAAGCATAATTTCTGTGGTGACATGCTATCAACCATATAAGAACTTTTTAAGTAAAGCAATCAAGGCATGTAATTCAATTCAAGTCATAACAAGCATGAGTCTATATTAGCATTGTAACAAGCAACATAAGAACATAAAGGCGCAAGAGCTCTCGCTGTCCGTGACTCGAATGTCTCCAAATGGTGTTTGCGTGCAAGAAAGGGGATAGGGATATACGAGAGAGTAAAACATAGTTTTTGTATTGTTGAGAACTTAATCTACTAAAGTTTCACACTTGGTCTTCTTTGGAATCTTATCTTGACTCATCCCAGACCACTAGCCAGGTACAAGTCAAAATGATCCACTCCCTTTTGATACTTTGAGCACTCATGCAATGGATGAGTGTAAGCAAGAAAGTTGACACTTAGGATGGCAAAGAGAGAAAAATGATGAAGGGGGAAGTCAAAAAAGGTGTGAAAGGCTCACATCAATGAGGACAATCATAGGCGAGAGAAAGCCAAATGATAGATATGATGTGAGGAGTAGGGATTGCCATGCAATGGATGCACATATGAGCTAAGGTAAGCTCTCCAATGAAACTAGTGGGGGTGCATCCAACTTGCTCGCTCAAGAAGACCTAGAGCTCTTTTGAGGAGGCTCATCATTGGAATATACAAGCCAAGTTCTATAGTGTGAAGGTCCCCACATAGCTATCTGCATGAATGATAATCTCTATGGAGTACTAGGTATAAGATGAAGTACGAGTGTGGATCTCTCAAAAGTAATAGTAGTGTGCCCCCTTCTCTCTTTTTATTTCTTTTTCTCTTTTTTCTATTTTTTTTTATTTTTTTGTGGCCTCAATGGCTCTTTCTATTTAACTCTCATTTGTCCTCTTTGGGATCTTTTGATTTTATCCTCTTTGGGATCTTTTCCTCACTTTAGGGGCAACACTCTATATATTACAAGAAGTATAGAAGATCTTTCACACTTTACAAAAGTACTCAACATAAAGAAAATGAAACTATCATGATGTATGCAAATGTATGCCTCTGCTGGTGTAGCAGGATATGCAATGATACTAGCGCGTCATGTAGCAATGATTAGGGCAAGGCCCAACTAGCATGCGGCTCATCAATCAAGCAAAAAGCACGTATGACATGAAGATCAAGTCATGAGAAGATGGATGTTGCATGGCAATGTATCTCGGAAAGGCTATGGAAATGCCTTGATAGGTAGGTATGGTGGCTGTTTTGAGGAAGGATATAATGAGGCTTATGATGACAGAGTGTATCGTGCCAAGGATTTGGATGCACCAGCGAAGTATGCGCCAACTCTCGCGGTGAGAAAGGGCAATGCACGGTACCGAAGAGGCTAGAAAAATATGGCTAGGTGGAAGTGTCAACTTTCTAATACTCACATTAGTCCGAAGAACTCATGCACTTATTATCGGTAACTCTCAATCTAATTAGGAGGTTCACAAAGAGACAAGTACCCCGAGGAGGAGTGTATGGGGGTTTGGTTATCCTTGCGCATCCTCGACTCATGGTACGTGAGTGTACTCTAATATTCGATCCCTCCAAAGATTAGTGATCCATCTAGTAGCTAAAGTTCTCAACTATTTTGTAGGATTTCGAAAATAAACATGGATTGCCCAAAATACGACATCTATCACTAATAGGCTAAAGCTCTTGACACCAAAAATTCAGACATTACTCATGGAAATACCTCAAAACTATTGCAAGTTACTACTAAAATTAAATAGCAACCTCAATTACCTACTTTAAGTTAAGACACACAACTCAGTGCAACAGGCAAACTCTCTTAACAAGATAAACATGAAAACTCAAGAGAGTTCAGCAACCAACTAAACAAAAGCTCTTTAAAAAGAAAAGCATGAAAACTAAGAGCTAAACATGACAGCAGCTATGGAAAGACAAAAAACACACACAGCAAAGATAAGCATGAAAATCCTATGTTGTGTTCTAGGTTGAAGTGGAGCGTGTTTCTCTCCCACACAAAGAAAGCTGGGTTCTAACTTGTTATGAACAGCAAGCAAAGCTAAAGAAAACTAAAAAAAGAAACAAAGAGCAAGACGCTCCAAGCATAGCACATAACGCATGAAGTGATAAATTATAGTGGAACGAAAGACGAACTGATAATTGTTGATGGAGAAGGGGATGCATGGGGGCATCCCCAAGCTTAGACGCTTGAGTCTTCTTGAATATTTCTTGGGGGTGCACGGGGGCATCCCCAAGCTTGAGCGTTTGACCCTCCTGAATCTTCTTTTATCATCTTCCCTCGCACACTTGAAAACTCCCTTCATACATAACTCATCATAATCTGATTAGCGAGGTTAGTACCCACAATAAAATAATTTTTCCCTACTGGAAATAAAGATAATCTTGAAGAGCTACTGTTTCTCAAGATTGCCAAAAGGTTTTTGCAAAGAAAAAGCAATCTCAAGGTTTGCAAAACGAAGAAAAGGCAAAACAGGACAGAATCTGTGAAAAACTGACCAGCAGGTAGTAAATAATTTTTTCGGGGCACTTCTGCAACTCAAATCAAAAAACTCAGAACAGACGCTCGAAAGCCAATTGTATAGAGCACGCTGTCAAAACAATTCAGATCAAAAAAAGGATCTGGTGATTTTATTCGAATTTTTCTGTCCAAGGACAGAATCTGTTTTCTGGACAGCACGTCACAACTTTTGAACTTTCTTGCAATCGGAGGCTAAACTTGGCACAAAGCTGAAAAGAAAAGATACAATGATGATGCTACTGTAATAACAAGCATCAAGACACAACAAAAGTAAAATAAAACCTAATTCATTGTGGGCTGCCTCCCAAAAGCGCTTTCTTTTATGCCTTTAAGCTAGTCATGATGCAAAAAGAGAAGATCAAGTTTTATCAAGAGTAAGAGAATAGCTAGCCCGTGTAACAGACTCAAAAGGCAACTTAATCTTCTTTCCAGGGAAGTGTTCCATCCCTTTCTTGAGAGGGAATTGGAATTTTATATTCCCCACTTTCATGTCAATGATAGCACAACGGTGCGAAGAAAAGGACGTCCCAAAATAATTGGACATGAAGGTTCACATTCAATATCCATAATAGTAAAATCAAGGGGAACATAATTGTCATTGACAATGATAAGAACATCATCGATCTTCCCCAAAGGTTTCTTTACGGAAGAATCAACAAGACGAACACCAAAAGAACAAGGATCAAAAGGTTTCAATTCAAACATATCATACATTCTTTTGGCATAACGGAGGTACTAGCTCCAACATCACATAAAGCATAGCAAGAGAAGTTATTAAACTTAATTTTAATCATAGGATCCCAACTATCTTCTAGCTTTCTAGGTATGGAGGCTTCTACCCTAAGCTTCTCCTCCCTAGCTTTGATGAGAGCATTAGTGATATGCTCCGTGAAGGCAAGATTAAGTGTGCTAGTGTGGGGATCTCTAGACATCTTGTGAAGAAAACCAATAACTTCATAAAGGGTGCAATTATCAAAATCAAGGTCACTACTATCAAGTAAAGTGGTAGTGGTGTCCTTTAGGCTCACTTGTTTGGTAGCTTCTATGGTCATAGGAGTTTCTTCTTCTACGGTTGAGGTCATAGCATCACCATTAATAGGTCCAATGGGACTAGGAGTGCATTGGGTGCTAAGAGTTTGGATATCCTCAACTACTTGAATAGTAGCAACAGTGTGGTGGGTAGGAAGGCTCTTAATTCTATCTTCTTCCTCCTTTTCTCTAGGCCATCTCTCTTTAAGTTTAGCCATCATCCTAATGTTTTCATTAATTTGCACTTGAATAGCATTCATAGGAGTTGTGTTCCTCTCCTCAAGAGGAGAAGTTCTAATTTTAAGAAACTCTACCTCATGGGCTAAATTGTCTACCTTTGAAGAGAGATTATCTAGTTTGTCTAGTTTTTCTTCTACACTCTTATTGAAGGCCTTTTGGGTAGTGATGAAGTCTTTAAGCATAATCTCTAGTTCAGAAGTGGAGTTCTTGGTGCTAGGATAAGTATTGTTGTTCCCATAGGAATTAGAGGGGAACGGTCTAGGCTTGCTACCAAAATTACTCCTATAAGCATTGTTATTGAAGTTGTTTCTAGAGATAAAGTTCACATCTACTTGATCTTGAGCAATCAAAGAATTTAAAGGAACATCATGAGGATCAATAGAAGATTGCTTTGAAAGTAGAGACATGATCAAGTCAACCTTTTCATTTAGGGAGGAAATCTCCTCGACAGATTTTACCTTCCTACCTGTTGGAGCGCGTTCGGTGTGCCATTGGGAATAATTGGTCATCATCTCGTCGAGAAGTTTCGTGGCAGCACCAAGTGTAGTTGACATAAAGGTTCCTCCCGCAGCCGAATCTAACAAGTTCCGCGAGGTAAAGTTCAAGCATGCATAAAAAGTTTGGATAACCATCCAAGTAGTCAAACCATGAGTAGGGCAGTTCTTGACAAGAGATTTCATGCGTTCCCAAGCTTGGGCAACGTGTTCATTATCGAATTGTTTAAAATTCATTATGTTACTCCATAATTGGATAATTTTAGCAGGGGGATAGTACTTCCCAATAAAGGCATCCTTGCACTTGTCTCAAGAATCTATACTATTCCTAGGCAAGGATTGAAACCAGATTTTAGCTCCTCCTCTCAAGGAGAAAGGAAAAAGCTTAAGCTTAACAATATCACCATCTACTTCTTTGTACTTTTGCATATCACAGAGCTCAACAAAATTGTTTAAGTCCAAAGCAGCATCATCTCCAGCACCGGAGAATTGATCTTTCATAACTAGGTTCAGCAAAGCAGGTTTAATCTCATAAGAAGGTGCTGAAGTGACAGGTGTAGCAATAGGCGTGCAGATAAAGTCATTGTTGTTATGACTAGTGAAGTCACGCAACCTGGTGTTCTCGGTGGAACCCATAGCAACATCAAGCAAGATAACTATTTTTGTGATTTTTGGTAAGGGACACTAAAGCAAAAACTGAAAGGTAAACTAACAAGACTAAAAAGCAAAGATAAAAGATAGTGTGTAACTCCCCTATCTTGAAGAGTGGAGTCCCCGGCAACGGCGCCAGAAACTTGCTTGATGGCTTCTTGCCCCTCGTTGGTTACCCCAAGTGGAAGGTTGAGATGTAGCGTAGCGGCAAATTTCCCTTGGCAAAGATACCAAGGATCGAATCCCGTGAGACTCCGAGGGTCGACAAGTAGGTGTCAACGGTGCCAGAAACTTAGCGGTTGACGGGACCTGCATACAGATACAGATAACTTTGCTCCCAACGAGTACAGAGAGGTTGTCAATCCCTCCGGCCTTGTTGTTTACAAAGGATCTAACACAAGAGATAATAATGATAGCTATGACTGCAACTAGGAAATAAAAACAGGAAGTAAATAGAAGGTGTGATCAGCGGTGGTAATATGGACCGGGGTCCCATGATGTTCACTAGTGATGTCTCTCTCCCAAAAGACGATAAAACAACAAAGCGAGGTAAACAAATTACAGCTAGGCAATTGATAGGATTATGTGCGCAGACCAATGCTAACTATGCTGCAAAGAAAGGTAGAGGCTCAAAAGCATGGGCGGTACGCCAAGGCAAGTAGACCGAAATCCATCTGCATCTACTACTAATCATCCACCTTGAGATATCTATCCAGAACATCTCGCTGGTATTAAGTTGCGAATCCCACCCAAAGTGTAAACTCAAAGCAACAGACAACTGCATTAAAAGAACTTTGCGTAAAGTAAACAATCCTTGCACCCGCAAGTACAAGCACCGTTGTTTTCTCCCTTGTGGCAACAGCACATCCCCTAGACTCATGTTTCTGTCACTCAAGCTAGTCATCAGGGGGCATGAACCCACAATCAAGCATAATGCTCCCTCTTGGAGTTACTACCTACTACTTGGCCAAAGCAATAAACAGCAACGGAGAACATGCAAGAATTAGTCAAGAACAAAGATATAAAAGAGGTGAATCAAATATATTACTCAAACACAATCTGAACATAGTCTCATAATCCATCAGATCCCAGCAAACTCAGCAAAGCAACAGCAGAAAGATTACATATGTGCCTCGATCATGTAGGGCAGCTCACGAGGTCTAAACCATGAAGAGAAAAGAGGGGAGGAGAACATCACATAGCTACTAATCATGGACCCATGGTCCAAGGTGGACTACTCACGACTTATCCGGGAAGCGTCCATGGTGGTGGAGAAGCTCCCGGTGGTGGTTCTCCCCTCCGGCAGGGTGCCGGGAAGAGTTCTCCTGATGCTCCCGATCTTGGAAGCGCTGCGGCGGCAGAACAGAGGCGAGATCGCGAAAAAGGGTTCTGTCCTCGAGGGTTTCGGGACGAGAGGGATATATAGGCGAAGGGGGGCAGCCAGAGGCGGAGCAGGGGCCCCAGGCGCCCCCCTGGCGCGGCCAGGGGTGGGGCCGCGCCAGGTGGCCGCCTGGGCCTCCCCTGGCTCCCCTCTGGCCCATCTTTGGTTCTTCGCGAAGCTTCCTGTACGCTGATTTTCCTATATTTTCGTGGAATTTTTGGAGCACTTTTAATATGGGGGAAACCTGAAATAGAAAAACAGCAGAAAACAGGAAATGGCACTGTGGTGCACTGAGTTAATAGGTTAGTCCAAATATGATCAAAAGTGTATGGAAGTGCATCAATATCATAGCAATATCACACAAAATAAGCATGGAGCAAGCAGAAATTATAGATACGTTTTGGACGTATTATCAGCCCTTTCTGAATTCATTTGGTATTTTTCATTCATATACTGATTTGTTTTGAGATAGCTAAATGACCGTGAAATTGAAAAGCAGTACAAATTGAAGTCTGAAAAGGTTGAAACTTGGCATGGTATCCTCATTTCACTCACATGGCATGTGCAAAAAAGTAGAGAGGGTCACGGCAAAAACTGGATGCACTTCGTGTACAAAATGAACAATCTCTTTCGAGGTATCAGGGTTTAGGTCAAAAACTCATATGTTACAAAGGCATTGCATTTTTTGAACTCCAGAGTTTTTGTGTGTTCAAAATGTACCATTCAAATCCACATTATCAATTATTAGCCCTTTTTGAATTCATTTGGTATTTTTTATTCATTTACTGATTTGTTTTGAGAGAGCTAAATGACCGTGAAATTGAAAAGCACTACAAATTAAAGTCTGAGAAGGTTGAAACTTGGCATGGTATCATAATTTCACCCACATGGCATGTGCAAAAAAGTAGAGAGGGTCACGGCAAAAAATGGATGCACTTCGTGTACAAAATGGACAATCTTTTTCGAGGTATCAGGGTTTAGGACGAAAACTCATATCTTACAAAGGCATTGCATTTTTTTGAACTTTTTTGAACTCCAAACTTGTTGTGTGTTCAAAATGCACCATTCAAATCCACAGAATCAATTATCAACCCTTTCTGAATTCATTTTGTATTTTTCATTCATTTACTGATTTGTTTTTAGAGAGTTAAATGAGATATAAAATGTTTGTTAGATAATTTTAGATATAGAAATGTTAGTTAGATATAGAAATGTTAGATAGAAATTTTTGATATATTTGCGGCAATGTTAGGTAGATAAATTTTTGATATAGAAATTTTAGTTAGATATAAAATGAAATACCATATAAAAAATTGTTTGCGCGCTACCCTGTGGGCCTGCAAGGCCCTGGTCCTGTATTTGCAGGCCCATAAAGGCCCAGCAGACTCACAGGACAGCACGGCAAAGTTAGGCCCACAAGTCTGTAGTAGAGAGGAGATCGAAGGAGCAGCCGCGGCGGGGTTTATAAACCAGTGCGGCTACCCCTCGGCTAGCGAGGTGGGACTAAACTTGTCGCATTGCACCTGCGCCAGCGCACCCCCTTTAGTACCGGGTCGTGGCACCAGCCGGTACTAAAGGGGTGTCTTTAGTACCGATTGGAGCCACCAACCGGTACTAAAGGGGGTGCGCTTCCCGCCGCTTGGTCTGGCCAAAACAGGCCTTTAGTACCGGTGGGTGGCTCCAACCGGTACTAAAGGTCCATCCTATATAAGAAAACACTTAAAAAAAATTCAATTTCTCATCTGTTCTTCTCCTCTGCACCCGTCGCCGCCCCGTCGTCGTCGCCGTCCCCGTCGCCGCCCCCCGTCGCCTCTCGCCTCGCCGGTGAGCACACACACATACATTTTTTTATTTTTTAGTTATAGAAATAGTTATAAAAATGTTAGAAATTTTTATTTTTTAGTTATAGAAATAGTTAGTTATATAACATTGTTAGAAATGTTATAGAAATGTTAGAATTGTTAGAAATTTTTCTGTTTTTTAGTTATAGAAATAGTTATAAAAAAGTTAGAAATTTTTCTTTTTTTTAGTTCTATAAATATTAGAAATGTTATACAAATGTTAGTTATATATATAGAAATGTTATAATTTTTTTCTGTTTTTTAGTTATAGAAATATTAGAAATGTTATAGAAATGTTAGTTATATAGCATTGTTAGAAATGTTATAGAAATGTTAGAAATTTTAGTTATCAAAATCCAATCATTTAAAAATGTTACTTTTTGCGGGCATATAGCTAGTATTTGTTCTCGACGACGCCCGGCCCGCATCCTCGCCGTCGACCCGTCCGCGATGACGTCCGGCTGACCCATGTCCGGGACTGGGCTCCGCCGGGCTGGCACTGGGAGGTGCTGCCTGGAGGGGCGCGCCGCTTGATGAGGAACCCGGCCCCGGGTCCCGTCGTCGACCCTGATCTCGTTTGATGGCGTTCGCATGGGCTAGTTTCGGTGCGGAGGGAGCCGGCCCCGCCGGAGGTGGTACGTCGCCGTGTCAGGGAGGAGGACGAGCACATCGATCGCTACATGGTTGCGTTAGAGGGAGGCAGGTTCTCCAATACCTGGCAGTTTCTTCAGGGATCTCACTTCAGCTATGATCCTATGAGGGTTCCTTCCCTTTGGGTGTCCACCGCCCGCGCCGCAGGAACCGCGAGTGTCCTAGATTCTTTTGTAGTATTCGATCTTTATTAGCTACCTAGCCAGTGATGTATTCGATATTATATATTATTCGAGACGATGTATTCGAGATTATATATTATTCGAGACGATGTATTCGAGATTATATCTATTATTCGAGACGATGTAATTTGAATACTAAATTGTTTTATGTTTCTTTTGTATTAGTTAAATAAAAGCTATGGCGGACAATACCGGTAGAGAGGGAGAACAGACCCTGTTCGATATGATACGCCATCCTCGCGGGCCAGATGATGATCAGAATGAAGAAGATTATGATGGCTCCGAATTTCTAAACAACACCGGAGAGGGTGATATGATATTCGATCGCGACGACCGAATTGATGAAGTCATGAATGACGATTATGATGATGACGAAGAAAATGTTGATCTTGAAACAACAAAGACCTGCGAGGTATATATATTTATATAAGCAGGCACATCTGGTGATCATCCCATGTTTTAAATGAGTTGAAGATATATTAACGAATCGATCTTTCTTCTTTCAGCCATCCGGATCGAGCAAATCTTCAGGCAACAGGACGAAACGAGGCCGAATAAATTGTTGAAGGAGGGCGTAAAGTACAATATCGAGGCAATCAGACCTAATGGCGAACCATTAGCGCCTAAGAAGATTGCGGACAAGTTCGTTCGTCGGTGCGGAGTTCTTGTGAAGGACCAACTCCCGATGTCCCTTCAAGAATGGAGAAAGCCAGCAAAGCCACGTCTAGATGTTACTTTTGTCAACGATAGACAAAAAAGTCTGCTTTGGAATACTCTCATGGAACATTTCACCCTACCAGATCATTTCACAGAAGCAGATGTGCAGAAAGTCAAGGACGCTGCTCTTAGGAAGATGGTGGTTGCATTCAAGAACCACAAGAATCCTGAATGGGACAAGTACGTCAAGGGAGGAAGGATGACTCCAGCATTCGAGGGAACACTAGAGAAGCAAAGTGCTCATTGGGACGATTTCGTGAAATTCAGGGATTCAGAATTAGCCAAGGAACGGTCGAGAATAAACAAGAAGAATGCCAAAAAAAGGATAAGTTCCATAAGCTAGGGCCAGGTGGCTACGCGGTGGCAATGCCTAAGTGGGATAAGTTTGAGAAAGAGATGGAGGATGCAGGTGTCACTCCGGTTACTAGGAGCGGACCCCCCAGGTGCAGGACTTGGTTCTATGCGCATGGGGGGAGTTGGACCCGAAGACAGGCGAAGTTTTGACGAAGGCATGTCTGAAAGGAGTCGACGATAAGCTACTTGTTGCAATAGAAGAGGCTCGATCGGGGGTGTTCCAGCCCAACAGAGAGAACGATGAGCTTACGCGAGCCGGTCGTGTCGGGCGCGTGTATGGGCGCGCGCCGGGCGTGACGGGCGCGTCACGTCCGCGAGTGTGCGTGCGTGTGGAGTGCATGGGTGTGTCCGTGGGCTAGTACACCGTAGGTGTGTGTAGTGTGTGTTGTTCTGTTGGCTGTATTGGGGGAGCGTTGGAGTCGGTCATGCATGGGCGGGCGCGTACGACCAGGGCATGCATGTGCATGTTGCGTGGGCGTGGAAGGCGCGGGCTGGAACGGCCGCTCGGCGTGGTCTGGGACGTGGCTACATGCCCGGCGAGTCCCAGGTATAAATACCCCATGCGTTGTAACAGATGGATCAATCGAGTTTGTTGCTCGAGGGAATACAAGGCCGTACGTGCGGCTGCAGCGTTCGTGCGCTGGGAAGAAATACTGCTGTGTCTCCCTGCTCCTTCTTCTTCTGTACTTCTCTTGGTCTACCTCCAATCCGGTGAGTGAGTGACAGAGAGCTCCGGTGAGTGCTAGGGCAAGAGTAGACACCAACAGTTCTTGAGGCAGTTCGAGAAGCTCCAGTTCGACAGGGAGTCAGAGGAGAGTTTCTAGGAGAAGAGGACATCTCTGGTTAGTAAGATTGCACATTGTATGATGAAAAAAGTTGTGATTGAAGTGTACACTGATGTCGGTTCTTTGTGTTTTGCAGAGTGGTGTTTCATTAAAAGTTAATCTGCCTATAGAGAGGCATGCAAGCAAGGTTTACACAAGGGCAATGTTCGCACAATTTGGCGAGGCACTGTATAAGTGTGGTTCATATGTGCTCGATGAATTTGAGCATAGAAGGCTATACAAGTCTACTCATATTGACGCATCGTCAAGGGAGAAGTGGAGCAAAGTTGAGTTCAAGGTGGAAGTCAGTGAAGATGAGAGCTTCTTCAACTGTGAGTGCGGCACATTTGAGCACTCAGGTATGGTTTGCTGCCATGCATTACAGGTCAGTTTTGGTGTTGTTTTCTTCAGTCGTTTTCCATTGCCGATGATTGACACATACAACATGTTTGTTGAAAATACTTCCATTGTGAAAATTTGTTTAGGTTATGATACACGTCTGCTTGCCGAAGATACCTCAGAAGCACATTCTAAAACGTTGGACCAGAGATGCCTGTGATGTGCTTCCAGAGCATCTTGCTAGGTACCAGAAAGACAAGGGACCTCTTGCGAGCGACACTTTCAGGCATCATTCAATGTACGTAAAGGCACTGGAGTATGTGCAGCTCGGAGAAAACAATGTGAAGAGCTACGATGTTTTCATGACCTTGATGAAGGATGTTCGCGCTACATTGCTGCCGTATAGTTTAGAGAAGGATGGAATGGGCCTTGCTGAGCGTGAGCAGCAAAACAACACCGTTGCAGCATACCATAATGATGAAAACATTCAGAACATTGGCTCTAGGCCACATGTAGATCGTGCATCAAGCTGCTCTGGGATTGCCGTGCCTAATAACAAGAGGGTAGTTGGTCGACCTACAACCAAAAGAGACAAACCTCCTTATGAGCAACACCTCAAGAGGTCTCTATTCTGCTCCATTTGCAGGGTGCAAGGCCACAAGAGCACATGTCCTGATAGACGGGATTTGTCGAAGGAGCCACGGAAATTGCCGAAATGTGGCAAATGTGGTGTGCTGGGGCACCGGCGCAATGTATGTGGTAAGGACATTGGACCGTTCGAGCCTAACTTTCTGTAGATCCCTGGCCTTGTTTGACAGTGCTGCTTGCGGCAAATTCTTGTAATCCAACAATGTTATGTGGAACTTTGGCGTAGCGTGATGTGCCGGGACATTTCAGTTTGTTGATCTTCTGTACACTCCTAGTGCGTTGGGGAGAAAACTATTAGGAACCATTTTTTAATTTGACTATCAGTGTGCTACTTGGATCGTTCATTGCATCAGATTGTGTGCTTATTTTTTGTCACCATTATTTTGATTTATACTGATGCCTGGGGCGATTTTAGTTTTGTTAAAAAAAATGAAACACTGCGCTGTCCATATGGGCCTGGTTGTCTCAATCTGGCTTTGATGGGTCTGTTTTGCTGTGGTGTTTTTTAGGCATGTTTGGGGAGTTTGTAGTACACAACAAAGGCATGTGGCTTTTGGGAGGAAGTCGTTTGAGCTGGCACGCTTCATGTAGCATCATCTTGTGTGTGATCAATATCGTATTAAGCTCAAGTGCTTAGTGATTAGATTTCTAAATTATAATCAGTAATAATAAAAAATGTAATTATTAAGCGTTTGGTATAATATGTTGGGACGGGGGCACGCGAGGTTAATATGATATTTAAAAGTTATGGTTAAGATGTTTTGCAAGGTTAGTGCGGTCTCGTTCATAATTAGATGATGTTATTTAATATCATAGAGCTTCGTGGAAATATAAATAACAACTGTGAGATTTGTCTCTGCTAATGCCAACCAAATTCTGTGGGCATACGGGCATAGCTCAATTATCTTGTGCTTGTGGACAGTACTACCTCCACGTGCGCAAGAACTGATATCACCGCCTGGTGCAGTTCACGAACTCTCCGTACAGCACATGTGAGTAGAGTTGATGAACTTGCGTACATCTGCGGTGTTGGGCGGCACGTGAATTGGTTGGAGGGCCGGGAGAGATTCTCTAGCCTGCGCTAGCGTTGCTTCCAGCCGGAATACGCGCATGCACTGCAGCGTACTGTGCCAGCTGGACCCGCAATACGTGCTAGTTGGGGATCACGAGGAGGGAGGACGGCCAGTATACCAGCCACTATGGTGGTCGACCACCATTAGCATTTTTCGGCCTTAATATCCCTTAGTTTCCAATAGGATCCACTGCCACGGGAGGGTAGGACAAAAGATTTCATGCAAGTTCTTTCTATAAGCACATATGACTATTTACGGAATACATGCCTACATTATACTCCATCCGTTCCTAAATGTAAGTCTTTTTAGACATTCCAAATGGAATACAAAATACGGATGCATGTAGACATATTTTAGAGTGTGGATTCACTCATTTTGCTCCGTATGTAGTCATTTGATGGAATCTCTAGAAAGACTTATATTTGGGAACGGAGGGAGTATTTATTAACTAGAGCTAGTGCTATATCACCCTAGGTTATAACTGTCACATGAAGAATATCATCCAACAAATTACTCATCTAGTGCCTACAAATATATCCTATATTGTTTCTCCTAAGTTACTACTGTTACCATTACTATTGTTGTTGTCATTGCTATCAAAACTATCATATTACTTAGCTACTCATTACTTGCTGCAGATAATTAATCTCCAGGTGTGGTTGAATTGACAACTCAGCTGCTAATACTTGCAAATATTCTTTGGCTCTCCTTGTGTCGGATCTATAAATTTGGGTTGAATACTCTACCCTCGAAAACTGTTGCGACCCCCTATACTTGTGGGTTATCAAGACCTTTTTCTGGCGCCGTTGCCGGGGAGTCATAGCTATATTGTTGAGTCACTTAGGCTTATTATCAATTTATCAATATGAAGAATCTGAAGGATGCTAAGACTAATATTTTTCCCTCTAAGACGAGGGGGGGGGGTAAGGAACTGCCATCCAGTTCTACTTTAGATTCGCCTTTTGTTATAAGTAAACTTGCACCACCACCACATGCTATTAATCCTGATATGCCGCAAGTTATTGATGATGCTACTTCTTCTATGAATGATACCTATGATGATGCTAGTACCTTGCATGATGATGATGTGTCACTAGGTGAATTTCTTGATGAACAAATTACTAGAGTAAGACAACATGATTTTGTTGAATCTGATGATGAGCTTGAAACTAAATTTTTTGAAACACCTACTAGAACTAGCCTTCCTAGATATGAATTGCCTAAGGTACCGGGAGATTATGTTATGAATGAGCAGACAATTACATATATTCTTGCTTATAAGGATAGAGGTGATCTAGAGAAATTATTATGCAAGTATAAAGTAAAGTCTCTGAATGCTAGAATGCAATATGATCCTAAGTTTGCTACCTCACCTATCTTTATTGATAATAAGGATTATGAATTCTCTGTCGACCTAGAGTTGATTACTTTGGTTGAATCTGTTCTTTCCATGGTTATGAAACTGAAACTGTTGTGGCACATCTTACTAACTTGAATGACTTAGACACCCTTTTTACCCATGATGAGAAAACTCGCTATTACTTTATTCTCAAATTATTTCCGTTCTCATTAAAGGGTGATGCTAAAGCTTGGTACAATACCCTTACTCCTGGTTGTGTGCGTAGTGCCCAGGATATGATTTATTACTTCTCTGAAAAACATTTTCCTGCTCATAAGAAACAAGCTGCCTTACAGGAAATATTTAACTTTGTGCAAATTGAAGAAGAGAGTCTCCCACAAGCTTGGGGGAGGCTTCTCCAATTGCTTAATGCTTTGTCCGATCATCCTCTTAAGGAAAATGAAATACTTGATATCTTCTATAGTGGACTGACTGATGCTTCTAGGGACTTCCTAGATAGTTGTGTTGGTTGTATTTTTAGCGAACGAACCATTGGACAAGCTGAAGAGTTATTGAATAACATATTGAAAAATTATGATGATTGGACTCTTCTTGAACCACCACCTAAACGCACTCCAAAGAAGAGGGGTATATTATATCTTAGTCCTGAAGATATGCAAGAGGCAAAAAATCTATGAGGGAAAAAGGTATTAAAGTTGAGGACGTTAAAAATTTACCTCCTATTGAAGAAATACATGGGCTTAATACACCACCACTGCCTAAGGTGGTAGAAGTAAATTCTCTAATGAAATTCAGTGATAATGACAATCCTTACAATATGCACCCTAGCCAATGTCTTTATGAGTTTGAAAATTACATTAGGAAACAAGATCATTTCAATGCAAATGTTATGAAACAGTTGACATACAATTCAGATATGATTGCTCACTTGAGTGACTTGTTACTTAGAATCTCAAATGATGTTAGAGGTGTGGGAAAGCTTGCTTCTATGGTACAAACCCAGTTATAACAAGTTGCTAAATCACAAAGAGAATTGCTTGATGAAATGAATAACAACATACATGACTTTGTTGTTAGAGTTGCAACTAGAGGAGGAAAAATGACTCAGGAACCACTTTATCCTGAGGGACACCCAAAAATAATTGAACAGGAGTCACGAAGAAACAACACCACTGCACCTAGTCCTTCTAAAAAGAAAAGAAAAAGAAAAATGATAGGAATTTGCATGCCACTAGTGAACCTGAAGTAGAAAAACCTCCTGATAATGATAATGATGTTTCTATTTCTGATGCTAAAACTCAATCTGGTAATGAACATTCACCTAGTGAAAATAAAAAAGATAATGCTGATGTTCATGAAGATACTCAACCAAATAATGAAAAAGAACCAGATAATGATATTGAAATAGAACCACCAATTGATATTGATAACCCACAACCCAAAAAATACACGATATGATAAAAGAGACTTCGTTGCTAGGAAACACGGTAAAGAAAGAGAACCGTGGGTTAAAAAACCTATGCCTTTTCAACCCAAGTCAACTAAAAAGAAAGATGATGAAGTATTTGAACGCTTTGCTGAAATGCTGAGGCCAGTATTTTGGCGTACTCACTTGACTGATATCTTGAAAATGCCTCCTTATGCAAAGTACATGAAAGACATCATCACCAATAAGAGAAAAATACCGGAAGCTGAAACCTCCACCATTCTTGTTAATTATACTTTTAAGGATGCAGTACCTAATCAAAAAGAATTATGTGAAAACCGCTTTATGTGACTTAGGAGCTAGTTTTAGTGTTATGCCTTTCTCTTTATATAAAAGAATTGATTTGAATAAACTCACACCTACTGAAATATCTTTGCAAATGGCTGACAATTCAACTGCCATACCTAGCGGCATATGTGAGGATGTGCCCATTGTTGTTGTTAATGTTACTATTTTGACTGACTTTGTTATACTTGAGATGCCCGAGGACGACAACATGTCGATTATCCTTGGTAAACCCTTCTTGAATACTGCAGGGGCTATTATTGATTGTAATAAAAGCAAGTTCATTTTTCATATCAATGGTAATGAGCATACGGTGCACTTTCCAAAGAAACAATTCCAAGTGAATGGTATTAAGATTATTGAAAAATCTCCGACAATCACTATTGGAAGTTTTCATCTACCTCTACCGACTGTTAACAAGAAATATGAAATGCTTATTCTTGGAGACATTCTTATCCCCGTTGAGGTAACCTAGTGATTTAGGAAAGTTCTTCGGTTTCATGCTAATCGAAAGTGGTTGTTAATAAGACTTAATTAACCTTATTAGTAGATCATTATTGAGAGGTATGAAGTTGATGAATTTAGTGAGCACTACCTTCCATCCCTACCTTTTGTTTTATGTTCTTATTAGTTAAATAAAATAAAATGCCATGTTTTGTCTGTTTTCTGAATTTCCCGCGTAATAAAAAAATCACCAAAAAATAGAAGTTCTCAGAATGCTCAGAAAATTTAACACGATTTTTTTCGGAATATATAAGAATTTTTGATGCAAATAATATCAGAGGGAGGTGCACCAGGTGGGCTCAACCCACCTGGGCGCGCCAGGACCTCCAAGCACGCCCTGGTGGGTTGTGGTCCCCACATTGGCCCCGTGGGTTCGGTAGCTATAGTGTTCATGATGAACACGATGCTCTGGAGGAGATGACAGGTGGGCCAGCCTCGTTAGCGACAGAGAGTTGGAAAGAAAAAAATGAAACGGAGAAAGGGCTGTAGCGTTGGGCTGCTCGCTGCGCACACGGGCCGGCCTACTAACTACTACGGCTGCCTAGCATGCGCTGCGGTGGCTGGCTGGGCCGCGGATGTGCGGTAGCGAACAGTGCGCTGCGACTGCGTTTCTTTTTTTAAACAAAAACCACGACAGACAAAAATAAAACTAAAACACCAAAATAAATTCTAAAAAAATACATAGACACAGAGTAAAATATATACACCTAATATAAACTACAGGAACAGTAGTTCTCTGATGAAATTTTAAAAATTCATTTTATGCAAAAGGACACTTAAACAACAATAAAACACACAAATAAAATAATTTGAAGATTATGAAAAATCTAGAACATATCAAATGAACAGGAAATAATATTCCGGACACTATGAACATTTTTAAATAGGGGAGAAGTCATGTTATCTCCACTCCAATAAATTGCCTTAAGTTGCAAAAAAATGTTTTTAATATTCAGAAAATTCAAAATATGAATAGAAATCATGATGGCAAATAATGATCCTATTAACATTCTAAATATGAAAATTTGGGATGTTACATGCGATCTACACCGACATGTTCTTCTTCCGCTGCAAAAAACTCGGTGACTGTAACAATCGTTATCCCAACTCTTTGTACATCTTCAAATTTGATCTTGGGTGTGCGTAGCCGCGATTATTTTTGTGTACTGCTACGTTTCTCAACATACTACTCACTAGTTTGACTTAAAGCTGGCTTATAATTGTAGGACTTTAGATAACTCCAACAATCTCTCCCTAGTCAATGTTTACATTCACTCTAGTATCTTACACGTCATTCTTTGCTCCGCTTGATCTCAAATTATTGCAGATTCACAACTAGTGGATTCTTCTCAGACCCATGATTCAGACTACCAGCCCACTCAGCTATGTCTAGGATACTATACGATCAAGACTAGACACATCATCGATCCCAAGTAGAAACTCGACTAAAATGGTCATTGTCCCGCTACACGCCAAGCTTCACCTTCTCGTTGAAAAAACAAAATTAGCCGGACATGCCACCATTCTTCGTTAACATAGATACCTTGCTCCAATGACGCGACATACCCAACGTGCTTCAATTGAGTGAACTCTATATAGACGAGTACTAGGGGAGAAACATGATTCATAGGCGCTGAAGCACACATACATGATTCATTGTTTCATCTAACTACCTGAGCGACGACCTTGACGAGATTTTTAGGGTACGCACTGTGGCACCACCGCTCGAACCATCAATCTTCCACCACCTTGTCGAAAAAATCATGCATATTGCTTCGCTGAATGACAATCGCCCGCTCTAAGGCTGCTGTAGGAATCTCCTCCCTATGGAAGCCGCCTCCAAATCTTGGGCCTCGCTCTAATAAGAAATGCTAGGTTTCGTCTGGCAGATTGATCTCATAAGATAAATCATTAATACACTTGTGGTCAAGGGCACGTGCGGCACCCTCTGCCCTCTCCAGGGAATCTTCCACCCTCTGGGTATCCTGTGGTTCAACTCCCACGCCCTCATGATTTGAGAAGAACTGGTATTTCATTGAAAACTCTCACCCTTCTCTTGTGTTTCTTAGATCCAAACGTCCAAAACTTTGTGCAATGGCAGGGGTGGATAGCTTTCTAACCTCAGTGCCTGACATTTTTGTTTGTGTGCTAGCTGGCATTCTTTACACCATATGTGGTGATTTCTTCTATCTTGACATATAATTCATTTAATTCGGTGGCTAGACTATCCTATTTTGACATCTAAAGTGCTAGTCCTCCTATCATTTAAGAGTGTGAAAATTGGAAGGTTGGGTCAAGATAATGTGCCATCTATGCTGATATTCAGGCTGTACTAAAAAATAATAATGCTCGAGTACTAAAAGAATTATGCTAGAGTACTAAAAATGAATCACGTTGTCATATACCAGTATATATATGTTCATTACTGAAAAATAAATATGTGTATGTTGATACGACCAGTATTTACTCCCATTAATTGATCATGTTGTACAATCCTGGTGGCGTCGATTGGTAGAGGGCCCTCACCGGGAGAACTATGTATCACATCTCAGCTCCGGGAGGCTTTGCAACAACAAGAGATATGGATCAAGCAACGGTACAGAGTCTCGTATATTCGAGTTGCGGATAGGAATACTAAGTTTTTCCATGCTCGTGGTTCGCAAAGATGAAGAATTAACATGATCACTTCACTGCAGCAAGCTGCGGGCCAAATGTGCAATGACCCTAAAGAAGTGAAATTTGAGATACTTCATTTTTATCAAAATTTGCACCTTTCCCAAGGCTACTATGATATGAATGAGTCCTTGCAATTTGTCACTCCTCGGGTTACTGCAGTCATGAATGATACTCTTGAGAAGAGTTTTACTACAGAGGAGATCAAGACAACTCTTTTCCAGATGGCGCCGTCGAAGGCACCGGGTATCGATGGTTTCAGTGCCAGTTTCTTTCAATGGCATTGGAACATATTCAGTGATGGTATAACGGTGGTTTGAAGTTCTTGAATGGTGGGGAACTACCTAGGGTCGAGATGATACTACCATTACTATTATACCCAAGTACGGAACCGACAGACAATTTCTCAGTATCCTCCTATTGCTCTATGTCCGGTCCTTTATAAAATGGCAGCCAAAGCAAGCACTACCAAACTTTGAGGTCTTATGGATGAGATCATATGGGCTAAGCAAAGCGCATTTGTACCAAGACGTTTAATTACTGACAATATCCCGGTGACTTACGAGAGTATACATGCAATGAAGATAGGAAGAAATGCAAGAAGGCTACTTGTGCGGTCAAACTAGATATGCTATACGCATATGATCATGTCGAGTGGCATTATCTATAGGCCATGATGACTAAGTTGGGATTCTATGTTAAGTTTGTGCGTTTGATCATGAGGTGCACTACGACTGTAAGGTTCTCTGTCAAGGTGAATGACACACTTCTCCTAATCTTTACACCATCCAGAGGACTCCAACAGGGCAATCCAATCTCTCCATTTCTATTTCTTGTCTATGCCAAGGGGTTTGCCTAACTGATGAACTTTTTTGGGGACACTCATATTGACCGCGGAATTTTTGTGAGCATTCGGTGACCATGGGTTAATCATCTACTCTTTGGGCGATAGCCTGATTTTCCTAAGTGCTCAGTAGGCAAGTGCAGGCAGATTAAATGAGATTCTACGCATCTACGCTGAGTGCTTGGGCCAAGAAGTGAATAAGGATAAAAGATCCATATACTCCCTCCATTTTTGTATACAAGGCCACTACCAAAATTATAATTTGCGACTATACAAGGCCACTAATATTAATCGAGGCAAAATTGATTGCATGCATGCGGGAGTGAGAAGGTTGGCTTGCATTCCCAACATTAATCAACCAACAAGGAGTAATAGGGTTGGCTTGTTGTTGGTGGGAGAGAAAAACCACATTAATTAACACGACAAACAAGGTGACAAACTAGCTAGCAACATTAACTTAAACATTGCATTGATTTTACCTTGGTACCTGTAATATGGGTTTGTGGCCTTGTATACAAAAATGGAGGATGTATTTTAGTCCAAATGCCTCCCAACCAGTCTGGCAAGCTATGAAATACAAGTTGGGTATTCATGTCGAGGCGTCCACATATTGGTGGGTTAGCTCACGTGTGGTTCCTTTGACCATATTGGTGAAAGGAGCCAGGGAAACATGCAGGGCTGGGCTGAGCTTTATCTGCATGTGCAGGAACGGAAGTTTTGTTGAAATTGGTTATTAATGCCATCCCTACGTACAACATGTCATGTTCTCTGCTTATGAAGAAGGTGCGCAAGCAACTCATGTCTTCCGTGGTGAAATGTTTGTGAAGTAGTTCCATCGACGGATTATCCTTACATTGGCTGTCATAGGATAAACTTGCTGCACCAAAAGTTCAAGGAGGGATGGGGTTTAGAGAGTTTGATAAATTCATTCTGGTGCTCCTAGGTAAACATGGCTGGTGCTTTCTGTTTTTTTTCCAGGCAAATCGGAGAGCTTTATTCAAGCTTTATTCAGACAAAAGCATTCCCAGGATAGTCAGCCAAAAGACTTGTCACGAGGAAGGTAGGAGTTTCATCAAACCAGCTCTCGTCACATTCAATGTGCATGCATGTTTTGCACAAAGATGCACTGGAAGGTGTGCTGACCTATTTACATTCTGAACATCAATCAAATAAGCTAAACAAATTACTAAGCTCTGCTATTTCTAAAAGGATATGAGCCACAATAGAACGAGAATTATGGAGAGTGTTCCAGAGCGTCACCAACTCCAGGCAATCAACTTCCATAATTACATGCGAGAACCCTTGAAGAGTGGCAAAATGAACTCCATCCCGCAGCAAAAAAGCTGGTGCTTTCTAACCCATCCATATTCCTTATGCTCACGAGTTTTGAAGGGGAAATACTTCCCTGACGGTGATTTTATGCAAACTCATGCCCCCTCGTCAGTGTCCACAACATTGAAAGCAAATACTGCCAGGCATTCGGAGTTGGAGATGGGGCATATAAAATGTGTCGGCAACGGTGAGTGCATCTCCATTTGGAATGACCATTGGATTCCCACCACAACAACACTCAAGCCAATGTGATGACAAGGAAATGATCCACTTATGATGGTCTCTGATCTTATTGATAATCAAACAAGAGTTTGGGATGATGATCTGGTAGACTGGTACGAAGAAATTTCCTTGCACTTGATGCCGTGGCTATCTTGAACAACCCAATTAGGGCAGGCGTTGGAGAGGACTTTTTGGCATGGGCCTTAGAGAGATCTGGTGAGAATTCTGTAAAATCGACATATCATGCTCTTGTGACTCGGAACGAGCATCATGCTCAGGGAAGATAGTGGAATGTTCGTTGTCAGATAAGCAGATATGGGTCACTCTTGGGAAGCTCATCCTGAAAGTTCGGGTTGTTTGGTTGCGACTAATTCAACGGATTATTCCTGATTATGGTACAATAAAATATAGACACATAAGAACAACATCTTTATGTGACCTCTGCACAACGGCAGAGAAGGATCTGATGCATGCTCTTGTTCACTGTTCCCAATTAAAAATATTTTGGGGTGCGGCAAAAGAGGTACTAAGTCTGAAACTTCCATGCTTGCCTCCGAATACTCGGTCCAGGGACCTAGTGCTTAACAATATTTTCTCGGATTCAGATAGATGCGACCTAATTACCATCATGCATGCTATCTGTCACTCCTAGAATCGTTGGACTCATGACGAGAAAGCTTACAACAGGGCGATCAAGCGGGTGAGAGATGATTTGACATTACTCCAAAAGATAGTCGTTGCATTTTGGGTGGTCGGTGTTGTCGCCCACTTGATACAGGATGGGTCAAGTTCACTACAGATGGAGCTATTGATACTCAAGCAGAGATGGAAGGACTGGGTGGCGTTGTTCATTCACACCTTTCATTCACGGGGGCCTCGTGCAAGACACTTGCTGATGTCACCGATATATTTATTGCCGAAATGAACACATTACGAGAGGAAGTCATTTTTGCTCAGCTCAGAAGATTTCCGCATGTGGTCAAGGAGGTTGATTGTTTAGAGGTAGTTAACTTCTGGCTATCACATCACAACACAAGATCTTTGGTGAAGCCTATCTTTGATGAAGGGAAATAACTTAAAGGTTCGTTTCTTTTTTGGTTCAGCATGCTTCCGGGGATGTTAATGGCCATGTGGATCTTTGTGTTAAACATGCTATCTCTTTCGCAGTGTTAGATTGTTGGATGGATGAATGTCCCTGTTTCCTTGTAAGCAGCCTTTTGGCTGATTGTGACCACGTTCCTCTCATGCAATAAAGATCCTAAGTTACACGTAAAAGAAGATATTGTTTTCCATATGGTGCACTTGCCATGTCCTTATAGTTGTTGATTGAAAACCACATTTAGAATGCATCATATCAGCCGTGGGCCTAAACAATAAATATATACAAATAATCATAGGTGTTCTTTTCTTGGTCGTACTACTCCTCGCTTTTCCCCTCCATGGTTCCTTTCTTTCACCAATGAAAAAATTAACAAGAGAAGTCGTGCATATAATACAAGAGCAAAAGTGAAAATCATGCTTCCATTCAAGCCTCTAAATCTGACACACTCAAATAAAATTAATGGCAGCGTGCAAGGTTATTTATAATCTCAACTCAAATGGTAACCTGCTCTAAACTTCAGCCCGCGACCGTACCTTCAACCGACGGCCGCCCTTGTATACCGGCTTCAAGCCACGCCAGACTAGTGAGACACCGACATCATTGCTCCTCTCCAGACCCTGCTCCGCAACACCGTTGAGCTCTAGGAAAACATATATATGCGAGTCAAGGCTCCACCTCGGCAATAATGACGACAAACTCTCTGCAATTGGTCATCTCTCGCAGCACAATCGCTGGGCTCAACGGCTAGGGTGATGGCACCACTTCACGATGAACCCAACAACTTACATCAACCAATCCGGTTCGCCAAGACCATTACTTGCTGACCTCCCTTACCACCAGTCCAACTCATGCATGATGCCCTCTCCCATTAGCTGATCTCCGCGATCACATCCGTACCGAGGGGAAGGAAAGATACAGGTAGAACTACGAGCTGACATCACCATGTTCAACACCACTCACTGCAAGCATCGCCTGTCGTCTTTCACTTATGAAGTAATCACACACCTTTTCCCAAAGTTGTTCATTGTACGCGGTGTCTACAAGTACTCTAGCGAATCGAAGTGGACAATTCGCTCAATGATTACCTTATAGTCGTCGACATAGCCGAGGCAACATGGGTAATGCCCTCAGATATTTCCCTCTCTACTTAATCGGGTCGGCGAGTACATGGCTCAACGAGCTTCTGCCAAGTACGATGTGCCATAGGGCGTACTTCAAAGCTCCTTCATTAACAACTTTGAAGGGACATACAATCAAGGTTTTTTAATTTCAGAATTAAAATAATTTTGGACCTCACCGAAATATGTGAAATTTCAGAAATTTCACATATTTCAAAAATTATTTGGATTTTAAGATTTCAAATTTCACTTATTTTTATTCAATTATGACATAATTTAAATATATTTTGAAATCAGTTTGAAAATGCCTTGAAATTTTAGGGTTAAAGTATTTCAGACCTCACTGAAATATGCGAAATTTTGGAAATTTTACTGAAATTTTAATGACTCTTTTAACCGTGCATACAAGTATCCCAGTCGCAGTATGACCTAACAACTACATCGAAGGGGGCAAAAAGTCAGTCCGTGATTTAATAGCTCGCTGGCCATTAAGAAAAACTCATTATTCAGCATCTCCGATGGGCAGGCTATCCATGCATCGTCAATGGAGCACAAGATCAGGATCTCCACCACAAGCTTGGTTGTAAACAAGCAGAAAGGAAGGCTCACCACCATGGCACATCTCAGGAATGTGGCAAGCGACTATGCAACGGATGACGAGACTGCCCACGCAGGCAACCAACAAATTGTGGCATCTGATGCCCACAAGTCACCCGAAGTGAAGGCCAAAAGAAATCAAAACCGCATTCGCTACCGGGACCGCAAGAGGAGGTAGCCCGAGCAAGACTCCGACCTCGTAGAAGCAACCAATAACGCTGGTTCTTGCAGGGACAACATTGCCAAGAGACAGAAGTGGGACAACAATTCTAAGCATCCATTATGTACTTACGAGTAAATCATGAGTTTCCCCTACAATTATCATAGCCAAGACACTTACAAGGCCTCAGATTCAACAAGAGTGTATCATGAATGATAAGTTGGCCAGAGAGAAGAACTCCAAGTCAGCTGAGGACGTCGACGGTGACGATGACGAAAGCACACCTCTAGCATCCCCTGGCTCAGGAAACTCCAGGCATGGTGCTAGTAGCATTGGAGGAGCCCAGACAATATTTACAAAGGATATCCACATGGTTAACATGATTTTCGGGGAGCTCGAGTGCAAGCGCGCCCAGAAGCAAAGAATGAGAGAGGTACATGCCCTTGTACCCGCAGTATCCCAATGACATAATCAAGTACTCGTAAATCAGAAACATAAGCATGATCAGACGCATAAAGATATGGTCTGCAATCTAAGAAAATAAATACACCACCTATAAACAATGGGTATGCATAAAAAAGACAACACCAGAAGGTGATTGCAATCTTTGATCTGTAGTTATTTTGTGTGTGTGGGATATTGACGATGCAGATGGAGATGGTTCTATGGATGAATATGGTGCTCCCAATGTTTTCTTAGCGTTTATGATGATGAATTACACCCGTGGAAATTCCTAAAGAGGAAAAATCCATCCGCTCTCAATGAAGGAAATGATCCTCTGTTCTGCAATAACATCGCAAGATTTGACATCCCCATGGGTATGACAGGCATTGGTAGAAAGAACAATAGGAAGGGGTCCAATACATCCTCTGTGGTTAGTTGGGAGAGCACATAGGGCCCACAAGACTCCATGGTTGCCCCCCTTTCGTCGGGTCTCCCTCCAAGTGTAAAACTTTCACTTTAATATCCCATATTTACAGATACATACAACACCTGACTTTTGCTCCTTCCCCCGAAGGAACAGTTGTGTCTAAACCAAACTGTAGAAGTGCATTGCACCCATGATGAATAGTACAAGCAAAACAAACAGCAAAAACAAATCTTAAACTTTGTGGATTTATTATGACCAAATGTTTTAGGTGCTTGCAAAATTTTGTGTCCAAGTAACATCACATGAGGACAATACAAACCAAATATAAATTCCGATCAAGTAGTGCGAATAAGTTTCAGCTCAAATTTTGTTATTTTTGTAGAGAGCTCCTCCAATGACATTTGTCCTTCAAATTTTGGAATCACCTAAACATCTGGTCATAATCGAAGCCACAAAGTTCCAGATTTTTTTTGATTTTTTTGTTATCTTTTTTTTTACTCATCATCATGGGAGCAATATAACTGGGTGTAGAAAACCCACTCTTTCAAAAAAAAATGCAAGGATATTTCTAGGTCCCTTAAATTCAACTCTCGCCAAACGAACTAAGTCATGGGAATATATTCCGAACTTTATTATAGAGATTTAGTAAAAGTTGTACTGGGACATAGAACAAAAATGTGATCCCAAATTCTTACAAAATAGTACTTGCGATGTCCATCTATGTGTTCTATAGTTTGTGTCATGGTTTCATGTGTGAATTATTTCTCCACTAGCCAGCCTCCTGTTTTTTTTTTAATTACAGACCTATCCTTTCTTCTTTTGGCTTCTGTTCTTTGTGCCCAATTTGATGATCGCTTCCATTTGTGTCTCCGCCAGTTTGCTTAGCTACTTTGGATGGTCTCCCTCTTGGACGCTTGATAGCTTTGGGGGAGTTCGTTTCTTTCCTTGGCATCTTCGTGTTTTTACTTTTTAATTCTTTGTGCTCATTTTGTGAAACCGATCCCGTAGAGGTGTCGGTGCTCTCAGCTACACAAAGAAAAGTATCAATAGGAAGGAAATACAGATACAATCTTAAGATTATCGGTTTTCCAGTATTTTCTAAGAATGCACACTATGGGTCGAAGGGGAGCCTGACCTATATCTTAATATGTTATTACAGTATTAAAGATGCAACAAACATGATTTTTCAAGAAAAACCTGCAAACTCTGCTACTACAGAAATCTAAGGGCGTGGATTCTTGAAAGTACGCATGAAAATTCACATGCCAAAGAGCTAAACCGATCAGGTTCATTCCAGAGTTGATTGTACAAGTTGTAAACTTAACATGAGCATATCCTATTTATATGAAATATTTTCTGTAATATCCAAATCAGAGGACCTTGAGTGCACTATTCATATTTCAGGAGAATTTCGTAGATACAAAGGTTTCGAGCAACTGAAAAGGCTCGGCTTTGATTGCATAAATTTTAGCGAAAATAGAACATGTATCAAACTAACAAACATCCATAGAACAAGATAAAAGTGGGAAAACCTGGTAACATATGGTCATCCAGAAAACAGAGGATTAAATATAAGTGTACTACCAAATTTATTTGCCCAAAAGATTATGTAGTATGCATGAGGTTCCTCAGTAATAGATGTTGAACAGTCTTTCTACTAGCTAGTATAGGTTATTTCGATATATATCCTCAATAACAAGAGAGAAGTACTTTTGGTAACTAAGAGTAGACCGGATGCATGATAGAACCTGAAGAAATAAATATATCTAACACATGCATGTTTAAATAACCATAGCACAAATAACTGGAAGAACTTACATCCATATAAAGTTTTCTCGTGGTAATTTATTTTCACCCCTCGTGATGATACTCTAGATTTTGATGAGCTTGCAGTTGTTATATCGGCCTTTCCATCTTTTGCCAGTAGTCTTTTGCGCAAACTCTCATGCTGTGAAAATAAATAGTTAAATATAAGTACCAAATATCCATTAAGAAAAGTATTTTCTTTATTAAAATTCAAAATTTTAATAATGTTTAAGCAATCCTTTGTTAGTAAAGCTGACTACCCAATAGCTCGATAAGTTTTGAGTTCATTGCACACTATGTTAGTTTGTGTAACTACAAACCGCAGCAGAAACATATATATTGTGTGTATCTTTTGTGTTATTTTGAGCCAGCACATTTTGAATATTCAATTATCAAGTTATGCCGGATCTGAGTAGCCCAACATGGAATCTCAGTAGCCTCGGAGACACCGATCTTATAAAAAGTTCTCTAAGCTGTTGAAAGTTACCTCCTAATAGTTGAGACAGATATAAAGAAAATGAACAGTTCCAAGTTCGATCTATGTAGGTTGAACTAACTCATGTCTTTTATGATAAAACTTGTTTCTTTTCCTATGCTATAATACTAAAATTACATTATATTGGCATTGGAAAAGCTCTGTTGTCCCTCATGTACAAAGTAAGTTTAGTTCAGCTGCGCAAAAAAGAGGAAAGAAGATTTTATGTTCTATTCAAACCTATGGTGAAGCTTTTCTTGCAGAAACAAAATAAGGTATAATCAAGGGTGTAATATAGTAGAACATTCTTTTCTTGCTGAGGATATTGACTAAACCTATTATATACCTTCTGGCTGAATAGTTAGATATATAATCATTTTCACATCAGTTTTGTTGAGGTACGCACACGTAAATTTCATGGGGATGGAAGACCGAAATAGTGGACCAATAAATATATAAATGAATAAAATAAGAGGATAGTCATATGGACATGGATTACACGGAAAACGAAAACTGCATCAATATTTTTTTGCGGGTAAAATTACATCAATCATAATGTACAGGAGTTCTACAGGAATAAAAGGTATGATATTAGATAGATCGATTAAATGCCTCCAGAATGTGAAGCCAAAGAGTGTAACCCATAAGAATTATGTAGAATCAACCCTATGACCTTATTTTCTATAAGAAAATCAATCGACCAGAACCCTATAAAAATCGTGCAATCCTAGCTGGCCTAACTTGTCTTATGATTTCAAGAATGACATTTTTTTAATGAAAACAATGTAGAAAAGATTTACCATTGACGACTTTTGGGATACCATGTTATTTATACAAAACAGTGCATATCTGAAATGCATAGTGCTTAACACTTTAAAAAGTATAATAGCAAATAGGTCAACAGTTCACGTGCTTCTAAGAAAAGTGAAGTCCTAGACCAAAAAGTTAACTTTGAGAAGAGATAACATTGCAACGATAATTACTATGATTAGAGATAACATTGGAAGCTCAGTTACCAGATCTGCAAACTTCTCAAAATTGTACAAATCATGGACACTTGTGTTCTGAATAAATGCCAATTTTGGAAGTTCTTTGGTTTCAAGGTAGCGAACTGCAGACTTCAATGTCCGAAATGTATAATGGCTAACAGGATCCGTATAGTACTGCATAATTAATCATGGTCAGAAATTTGAAAAACAAATCTACAAAGAACAATGGAAATTAATTTATTCCTGAAAAGATCATGAGCATAATTTATTCCTGAAAAGATCATGAGCATAATTTATTTTATATACCGTATCTTTCCTCATTCCTCCCTTGGTTCCTTCCATTGTTTTTCTGAAAGCTACTTCTTTGACCCATCCTGGAAGGAGCTTAGATGGGTTTAAATCCACTTCTGCAAGAATCTACAAAATAAGGCAACATATTAGCTTTGGTATAAGTCAAATCACTGTAGACACAAGATTTAATTTACACAGTGATAGAAAGAAACACACATTTTCTCGAGAATTTGTGTCGCATTGTCCATCTGTATCACATTTCGAGATCTTCCTTTCTTTAACATAGAGTAGCACATCTTCTTTTGAAAATAACCGGACAGCTAGCGGCGGGTAAACATAAAACTGTGAAATAATCATAATGGAAAATGTTATGATAAAATGTTATGATAAAATTGAAATTATTTCCTCGCATGAATGAATAATATTTTTGCCATTTTAATTTTGCTTTTTCCAGGGCACATGAAGGCTACCTCTACTTGTGATGAATAATTGTTGTTGGAACTTGTGGGAAGTAACCAAATATATATTGCCACTCACCTTCAATTTTTAATGAATTATTCACTCACGAACATAACTAGCTAACTCCCCATATTTCATTGCTCCATTTCTCTCAAGGGACAAATAACTTGTTAAGGACAGAAAAATATTTGGAAAATTATTAGTGGTCAGAAGACGAACATACTATGTATAATATTACTCTCAAAGTTACTGTATAATGTTTTGACTAGATACTGTTGGGTTTCGCCCAGAAATACACCACATCAAATAAATCTTGAACACTCAAACAAGAAACGTGTGACCGAGATGTCATGACCCTCTTTTTTGTATTGCTTCTCAGTGTCACGGTATGGAAAGCATACACCACTACATGTGTACACAGCCACGACCACCTACATACACTACTCGGAGTTGAAATCCTAGCACAAATCGGCCACGATACGACAGCTTCCTGAAATTAACCTGGTATGCTAACTCTATCCTAACACTAGAACATAACTCTACAATTTTCGCATGTATTCTGTATGAGGAGGACTATGATAATCACAGTTAGTGTCTGACCATTAGTACGAATGTCAGTATCTTTCGTGCGCCTAAGAGCCCAGTCGCTAATCGCTAATGTGATCAATCAGATGTAAGCCATACAGGCTACATGCTACATGGACAATATATACGGCTGAAACACTCTAGCCATGGACAGTTAGACACTTTGACCTCCAGTGCTCAGATCGATCACTGTTGGTCGCCCCACTAGTTGCTAGGGTATTGCATGTAGGGTGCAGCCAAGCGCTTTGCGCACCGCCGACCTAGCGATCACCTCAGCGGCAGCGGCACCACCTGCAGGAGTTTGAGAGACCATAGCTTCTAAAGTATAAAGTACATCGGCAGTTTATATAATTTATGTATAGGAGGATTACTTGATTGATTGAAAAATATAAAAACAACTACCTTGTACATCATGTCCATGTTTTCCCCGCCTGCTCTGATTTCAAGTAGCCACCCCTGTGGAAGCCAGTCGTGTGCTTTCTGCATACCATGATTATATTGATAAATGAGTTATTGATATTGTAAAAAAAATGTATAATGACCTCGCCGTGCTAGGAAAAACATACGTGGAGCATCCCATCAGCAACAGCAGCTTCCATCGATTCTAGATATTGCTCATCCTTCTCGGTGAAAAGGTAGTTCAGTACATCTGCCTTCATCTTGAATTCGGCCCCTGACACTGGACATATGTAGTACTGGACAAAAACAGAAGTAACGAGAAAAAAGATCAGATATCTCCAATAATAAAACGAAAATAAATAAAATATTAGTAGCAAATATACAAACATAGCGTAGAGAACAAACATGTGCTTCAAGACTATCTAAGCATGGATTTGCTTACAGCAGAACAAGCATGGACTGTGTTAATATGTTAGGTAATATCTTGGCACCACGAAGGCCTTTAGCTAGGTGCGTGAACCCCAGTTGCACGTCTGTCTAGGATATTTCTATCCGCAAAGAGTAAGAACGTAGGATCGTGCTGATGTAAATTTCCAGGTTTTTTTTTTGGAAAGGAGATGACCTCGCATGTGTTGTCTTCAAATTATGTGATACAATTGCCTGATGAAACTGTTAGCTCGTGTGACAATGGCTTGGGTCCTAGGCTCCTAGCTAGGGGATAGGCGGCATGCATGGGCACAAATTCGCCCATCTCCTATGCAACGGCAGACCCACGCGGCGGTGTCGCCCAGCAGCCTCCAACTCCGGGGACGGGGAGCGACTACGCCGAGAGCGATCCGGAACTAGGAGGAGCTACGGATAAGGGAAACGGACGGCACATGTAAGAAAAACAAGAAGCACCGATGGGAGCAGCAGCAGAGCAGGCAAGCTGCGTTCGGCGAGTGCGACGGGTGTGGAATACGATGTAGTACATACCTCGTGGTGTTCACCGTGGTCACCAAGGCGGACCTCCCAGATCCAGCCATCCGGGAGCCAATCTGGTGGCTCTCTCACACCACCATCCTCCACCATCTCCCGGCCATCTTTCACCTTCTTCTGGGCATCCTTTTCTTTTCCCACTCCCTCACGATCTGAGAAGAACCGGTCTGCCATTGAAAACTCTCGCCCTTTCTCTTGTTTTCCTAGATTCAAAACTCCAAAAGTTTGTGCAATGGGAGGGGGATGGCTGGCTATTTAACCTCAGGGGCCTGACTTTTTGTGTGTGCGCTGCTGCTAGCTGGCGGTGGTAATATCTTCTACTCTCACAGATACGAATTCATTTAATGTGGTGCTGGACTATCCTATTTTGACGTCCAAATTAGTATTACTACCAGTCATTTGAGATTTTGTAAAAATTGGAAGGTTGGGTCAAGATATGGTGTTAATTAATTAGGAGAGAGAGCAACACTTTAGCTGAACATTGCTAGCTTTGGTATAAAATCCATGGTGACCTACCTCTGGATGGTGGTGATGTACCAGGGCTGATTGCCCAAGTATATGTACAAAAATTAGTAATGACTCTAAGGCGATCTTTATATTCCCTCTGTTTCTAAATATAAGTCTTTTTTAGACATGCCACTATGGACTACATACGAATGTATATGGACAAGTTTTAAAGTATAAATTCACTCATTTTACTCCGTATGTTGTCTGTAGTGGAATCTCTAGAAAGACTTATATTTAGGAACGGAGATAGTAGTCTATATCTACATCTATGAAGTATATACTAATGCTAATAGATATAAATAAATATTAATATTAATAATATAAAAAAAGGGCGAGTTGCGTGGATCCAACACATCTCAGCCATTCGACCACATCTATCCAATGGTCTATGTCGCTTCGATGTTATTTAGCACCCTTCCCTAATTGATGGCATATAATATCAGCCCTAACCAATTAATTACAGCCTACCTAATATATACATGCAATTAATCTCTTGCCAAATATTGATTTTCAATGCAATTAATATTAATTGTCTAATGGTAACGTGCATTAGGTGTACAAGATTGCTAGGAAATATAGATTGTAACACATCAAGAGATTTATATCATTTTGCCTTCCTAAAAGTGATAGATTTGTTCATTACTGAAAGATTCATGCTGGTTGTTTTCGTTAATACACTACAGGAAAGATAACCAAAGCCGTGTATATTTCATACACGGCGAAGGTCATTTTAACCATGGCGAAGATTATGCCGAGTGTTACACTCGGGTTCACAGCTTAGTTTATGTCGGCTTATGCACCATAAGCTGAGTGGAACTTATCGGGGACACGGCTTAGTTGTAAGCCATGGATAAAGTAGTGGCACACAGGAAAAAAGTGACATCGCGGTCGGTAGCACTAACAGGGATGCCATGTGGCGTGTCTATATGCCGTGTGTGTACCGCGTCCGCAGAATGCATGAAGTATTCACGGCTTACATGTAAACCGGACTGCATGGATATGTCGTGTGGCAAGACAACTGCCGGCCTATATGTAAGCCGTGGGTTATTGGATCACCGAGTGCTCGCGGAGATTCACAGCTTTATCTAAGACGAGTGCCAGGGGAACACTGTATATAACTCAATTTTTCCAGCGACACGTAAGCCAGGTGTTCTTCACGGCCTTCTCAGACAGGCGAGAGCTCCCTGCACTGCCACGTGTCCCCTATAAGCCGAGTGTTCCTTTCTCCCACTCGGCTTATACATATGACGGTAGAGACCATATGATTCTCTTCTAGACATAAGCTGAGTGCTTTTAGCTAGGTCACACGCTTACTATATGTAAGCCGAGTGCTTTGAGCTGGGCAACACGGCTTACTATACGTAAGTTGAGTGCTTTTCCTGGGCGGCATGGCTTATCATAGGTAAGCCGAGTATCATACACGGTTTAGATGCCAATCTGCTTTTCTTTGTTTTTGTTGTTGTGATAGCCCTGCAATATGAAACAACAGTATATAAAATGGCTTCACACAACCTCAACATGCATACATCCAACAATATATATAGTATCTCCCCAAACTAAGTGCAACATCCATACATATCCAACAACATATGTAGGAACAAAGTGCAACGTCCATACATATATATCCAACAATATATATTGTTGGCTGCACAAAGTTCAGTATTCATACACCTCCAACAAAGTTGCACTTATCCAACAAGTTCACACCAAAGATAAGCGTATTGTTCATAAGTTAACCATAATTTATTCATAACCATGAGTCCACCGTCGATGGCATCCTCTTTGCAAACCTACAAGTTCATTATGACAAACATGAGTTTCCAAGCTTAAAATGCTAACGATTGGTAAGGTTCAAAGTGAAGCTAAGTTATGACCACTATATATACATCAATAAAGCTGAAGATTACATTGCCAAATTCAAAGTTGTGAGGACTAGATCAAGGTTTCATGTATTCTCATGGGTTTAAGATGAAAGCAACAAGGCACAAGCATCGAAAAAATACATGGAGCGGTCATTCTTGAGTGGTTCCTGGGTCGAAGCACCGACAACCATAGTAGGTGTCATTTGGCTTGACTGCCCAGGTGTAGACGATGCACTTGAAGGAGGCATGTTGTTGAATCCAAGTGACGGAGGCATTTGTAAGCATGAGATGTTAATCATATGCCATGGTAAGATGAATGATTGGAAAGTTTAAAGACATTACAAAGCTAAAATTAGGAAGATGCGGAAGAGGAGGAAGATCCTCCTCAGTTGTGATGCTCGAACTCATGTTGTACACATTATTTTCTGCCAACTCAGGTTATACGATATTGCCTAGTTTAATGGAACTAAATAATCTCATTGGATATTCAATGATGTAGCAAGTAGTAGTAAGTCAATGGACTTGCCACTATGTGGGAGTCGTAGATTGTCACCGTCTTCTCAAGGACTTGTTGCTGCCTAATCATGAACTCTTGTGGTTGAATCAACTTTTGCTCCAACACTGACACTTTCTCCTCGGCCTCCCGCCAACGGATGGTCTCTTCCTCCCGCTTTTGTTTTCTTCATCCATGCGGGCCTACAATGTGCCATCACAAGAAGTTCATCACTATTGCAATGCAAAAAAACAATCAAAAATAAGAGGAACGAACATCGGCATACCTCGATTTGCTTGATCAAGTCCATTATAAGTTGCGGGAGGCTTTGCAACAACAAGAGATATGGATCAAGCAACGGTACAGAGTCTCGTATATTCGAGTTGCGGATAGGAATACTAAGTTTTTCCATGCTCGTGGTTCGCAAAGATGAAGAATTAACATGATCACTTCACTGCAGCAAGCTGCGGGCCAAATGTGCAATGACCCTAAAGAAGTGAAATTTGAGATACTTCATTTTTATCAAAATTTGCACCTTTCCCAAGGCTACTATGATATGAATGAGTCCTTGCAATTTGTCACTCCTCGGGTTACTGCAGTCATGAATGATACTCTTGAGAAGAGTTTTACTACAGAGGAGATCAAGACAACTCTTTTCCAGATGGCGCCGTCGAAGGCACCGGGTATCGATGGTTTCAGTGCCAGTTTCTTTCAATGGCATTGGAACATATTCAGTGATGGTATAACGGTGGTTTGAAGTTCTTGAATGGTGGGGAACTACCTAGGGTCGAGATGATACTACCATTACTATTATACCCAAGTACGGAACCGACAGACAATTTCTCAGTATCCTCCTATTGCTCTATGTCCGGTCCTTTATAAAATGGCAGCCAAAGCAAGCACTACCAAACTTTGAGGTCTTATGGATGAGATCATATGGGCTAAGCAAAGCGCATTTGTACCAAGACGTTTAATTACTGACAATATCCCGGTGACTTACGAGAGTATACATGCAATGAAGATAGGAAGAAATGCAAGAAGGCTACTTGTGCGGTCAAACTAGATATGCTATAAGCATATGATCATGTCGAGTGGCATTATCTATAGGCCATGATGACTAAGTTGGGATTCTATGTTAAGTTTGTGCGTTTGATCATGAGGTGCACTACGACTGTAAGGTTCTCTGTCAAGGTGAATGACACACTTCTCCTAATCTTTACACCATCCAGAGGACTCCAACAGGGCAATCCAATCTCTCCATTTCTATTTCTTGTCTATGCCAAGGGGTTTGCCTAACTGATGAACTTTTTTGGGGACACTCATATTGACCGCGGAATTTTTGTGAGCATTCGGTGACCATGGGTTAATCATCTACTCTTTGGGCGATAGCCTGATTTTCCTAAGTGCTCAGTAGGCAAGTGCAGGCAGATTAAATGAGATTCTACGCATCTACGCTGAGTGCTTGGGCCAAGAAGTGAATAAGGATAAAAGATCCATATACTCCCTCCATTTTTGTATACAAGGCCACTACCAAAATTATAATTTGCGACTATACAAGGCCACTAATATTAATCGAGGCAAAATTGATTGCATGCATGCGGGAGTGAGAAGGTTGGCTTGCATTCCCAACATTAATCATCCAACAAGGAGTAATAGGGTTGGCTTGTTGTTGGTGGGAGAGAAAAACCACATTAATTAACACGACAAACAAGGTGACAAACTAGCTAGCAACATTAACTTAAACATTGCATTGATTTTACCTTGGTACCTGTAATATGGGTTTGTGGCCTTGTATACAAAAATGGAAGATGTATTTTAGTCCAAATGCCTCCCAACCAGTCTGGCAAGCTATGAAATACAAGTTGGGTATTCATGTCGAGGCGTCCACATATTGGTGGGTTAGCTCACGTGTGGTTCCTTTGACCATATTGGTGAAAGGAGCCAGGGAAACATGCAGGGCTGGGCTGAGCTTTATCTGCATGTGCAGGAACGGAAGTTTTGTTGAAATTGGTTATTAATGCCATCCCTACGTACAACATGTCATGTTCTCTGCTTATGAAGAAGGTGCGCAAGCAACTCATGTCTTCCGTGGTGAAATGTTTGTGAAGTAGTTCCATCGACGGATTATCCTTACATTGGCTGTCATAGGATAAACTTGCTGCACCAAAAGTTCAAGGCGGGATGGGGTTTAGAGAGTTTGATAAATTCATTCTGGTGCTCCTAGGTAAACATGGCTGGTGCTTTCTGTTTTTTTTCAGGCAAATCAGAGAGCTTTATTCAAGCTTTATTCAGACAAAAGCATTCCCATGATAGTCAGCCAAAAGACTGGTCACGAGGAAGGTAGGAGTTTCATCAAACCAGCTCTCGTCACATTCAATGTGCATGCATGTTTTGCACAAAGATGCACTGGAAGGTGTGCTGACCTATTTACATTCTGAACATCAATCAAATAAGCTAAACAAATTACTAAGCTCTGCTATTTCTAAAAGGATATGAGCCACAATAGAACGAGAATTATGGAGAGTGTTCCAGAGCGTCACCAACTCCAGGCAATCAACTTCCATAATTACATGCGAGAACCCTTGAAGAGTGGCAAAATGAACTCCATCCCGCAGCAAAAAAGCTGGTGCTTTCTAACCCATCCATATTCCTTATGCTCACGAGTTTTGAAGGGGAAATACTTCCCTGACGGTGATTTTATGCAAACTCATGCCCCCTCGTCAGTGTCCACAACATTGAAAGCAAATACTGCCAGGCATTCGGAGTTGGAGATGGGGCATATAAAATGTGTCGGCAACGGTGAGTGCATCTCCATTTGGAATGACCATTGGATTCCCACCACAACAACACTCAAGCCAATGTGATGACAAGGAAATGATCCACTTATGATGGTCTCTGATCTTATTGATAATCAAACAAGAGTTTGGGATGATGATCTGGTAGACTGGTACGAAGAAATTTCCTTGCACTTGATGCCGTGGCTATCTTGAACAACCCAATTAGGGCAGGCGTTGGAGAGGACTTTTTGGCATGGGCCTTAGAGAGATCTGGTGAGAATTCTGTAAAATCGACATATCATGCTCTTGTGACTCGGAACGAGCATCATGCTCAGGGAAGATAGTGGAATGTTCGTTGTCAGATAAGCAGATATGGGTCACTCTTGGGAAGCTCATCCTGAAAGTTCGGGTTGTTTGGTTGCGACTAATTCAACGGATTATTCCTGATTATGGTACAATAAAATATAGACACATAAGAACAACATCTTTATGTGACCTCTGCACAACGGCAGAGAAGGATCTGATGCATGCTCTTGTTCACTGTTCCCAATTAAAAATATTTTGGGGTGCGGCAAAAGAGGTACTAAGTCTGAAACTTCCATGCTTGCCTCCGAATACTCGGTCCAGGGACCTAGTGCTTAACAATATTTTCTCGGATTCAGATAGATGCGACCTAATTACCATCATGCATGCTATCTGTCACTCCTAGAATCGTTGGACTCACGACGAGAAAGCTTACAACAGGGCGATCAAGCGGGTGAGAGATGATTTGACATTACTCCAAAAGATAGTCGTTGCATTTTGGGTGGTCGGTGTTGTCGCCCACTTGATACAGGATGGGTCAAGTTCACTACAGATGGAGCTATTGATACTCAAGCAGAGATGGAAGGACTGGGTGGCGTTGTTCATTCACACCTTTCATTCACGGGGGCCTCGTGCAAGCCACTTGCTGATGTCACCGATATATTTATTGCCGAAATGAACACATTACGAGAGGAAGTCATTTTTGCTCAGCTCAGAAGATTTCCGCATGTGGTCAAGGAGGTTGATTGTTTAGAGGTAGTTAACTTCTGGCTATCACATCACAACACAAGATCTTTGGTGAAGCCTATCTTTGATGAAGGGAAATAACTTAAAGGTTCGTTTCTTTTTTGGTTCAGCATGCTTCCGGGGATGTTAATGGCCATGTGGATCTTTGTGTTAAACATGCTATCTCTTTCGCAGTGTTAGATTGTTGGATGGATGAATGTCCCTGTTTCCTTGTAAGCAGCCTTTTGGCTGATTGTGACCACGTTCCTCTCATGCAATAAAGATCCTAAGTTACACGTAAAAGAAGATATTGTTTTCCATATGGTGCACTTGCCATGTCCTTATAGTTGTTGATTGAAAACCACATTTAGAATGCATCATATCAGCCGTGGGCCTAAACAATAAATATATACAAATAATCATAGGTGTTCTTTTCTTGGTCGTACTACTCCTCGCTTTTCCCCTCCATGGTTCCTTTCTTTCACCAATGAAAAAATTAACAAGAGAAGTCGTGCATATAATACAAGAGCAAAAGTGAAAATCATGCTTCCATTCAAGCCTCTAAATCTGACACACTCAAATAAAATTAATGGCAGCGTGCAAGGTTATTTATAATCTCAACTCAAATGGTAACCTGCTCTAAACTTCAGCCCGCGACCGTACCTTCAACCGACGGCCGCCCTTGTATACCGGCTTCAAGCCACGCCAGACTAGTGAGACACCGACATCATTGCTCCTCTCCAGACCCTGCTCTGCAACACCGTTGAGCTCTAGGAAAACATATATATGCGAGTCAAGGCTCCACCTCGGCAATAATGACGACAAACTCTCTGCAATTGGTCATCTCTCGCAGCACAATCGCTGGGCTCAACGGCTAGGGTGATGGCACCACTTCACGATGAACCCAACAACTTACATCAACCAATCCGGTTCGCCAAGACCATTACTTGCTGACCTCCCTTACCACCAGTCCAACTCATGCATGATGCCCTCTCCCATTAGCTGATCTCCGCGATCACATCCGTACCGAGGGGAAGGAAAGATACAGGTAGAACTACGAGCTGACATCACCATGTTCAACACCACTCACTGCAAGCATCGCCTGTCGTTTTTCACTTATGAAGTAATCACACACCTTTTCCCAAAGCTGTTCATTGTACGCGGTGTCTACAAGTACTCTAGCGAATCGAAGTGGACAATTCGCTCAATGATTACCTTATAGTCGTCGACATAGCCGAGGCAACATGGGTAATGCCCTCAGATATTTCCCTCTCTACTTAACCGGGTCGGCGAGTACATGGCTCAACGAGCTTCTGCCAAGTACGATGTGCCATAGGGCGTACTTCAAAGCTCCTTCATTAACAACTTTGAAGGGACATACAATCAAGGTTTTTTAATTTCAGAATTAAAATAATTTTGGACCTCACCGAAATATGTGAAATTTCAGAAATTTCACATATTTCAAAAATTATTTGGATTTTAAGATTTCAAATTTCACTTATTTTTATTCAATTATGACATAATTTAAATATATTTTGAAATCAGTTTGAAAATGCCTTGAAATTTTAGGGTTAAAGTATTTCAGACCTCACTGAAATATGCGAAATTTTGGAAATTTTACTGAAATTTTAATGACTCTTTTAACCGTGCATACAAGTATCCCAGTCGCAGTATGACCTAACAACTACATCGAAGGGGGCAAAAAGTCAGTCCGTGATTTAATAGCTCGCTGGCCATTAAGAAAAACTCATTATTCAGCATCTCCGATGGGCAGGCTATCCATGCATCGTCAATGGAGCACAAGATCAGGATCTCCACCACAAGCTTGGTTGTAAACAAGCAGAAAGGAAGGCTCACCACCATGGCACATCTCAGGAATGTGGCAAGCGACTATGCAACGGATGACGAGACTGCCCACGCAGGCAAACAACAAATTGTGGCATCTGATGCCCACAAGTCACCCGAAGTGAAGGCCAAAAGAAATCAAAACCGCATTCGCTACCGGGACCGCAAGAGGAGGTAGCCCGAGCAAGACTCCGACCTCGTAGAAGCAACCAATAACGCTGGTTCTTGCAGGGACAACATTGCCAAGAGACAGAAGTGGGACAACAATTCTAAGCATCCATTATGTACTTACGAGTAAATCATGAGTTTCCCCTACAATTATCATAGCCAAGACACTTACAAGGCCTCAGATTCAACAAGAGTGTATCATGAATGATAAGTTGGCCAGAGAGAAGAACTCCAAGTCAGCTGAGGACGTCGACGGTGACGATGACGAAAGCACACCTCTAGCATCCCCTGGCTCAGGAAACTCCAGGCATGGTGCTAGTAGCATTGGAGTAGCCCAGACAATATTTACAAAGGATATCCACATGGTTAACATGATTTTCGGGGAGCTCGAGTGCAAGCGCGCCCAGAAGCAAAGAATGAGAGAGGTACATGCCCTTGTACCCGCAGTATCCCAATGACATAATCAAGTACTCGTAAATCAGAAACATAAGCATGATCAGACGCATAAAGATATGGTCTGCAATCTAAGAAAATAAATACACCACCTATAAACAATGGGTATGCATAAAAAAGACAACACCAGAAGGTGATTGCAATCTTTGATCTGTAGTTATTTTGTGTGTGTGGGATATTGACGATGCAGATGGAGATGGTTCTATGGATGAATATGGTGCTCCCAATGTTTTCTTAGCGTTTATGATGATGAATTACACCCGTGGAAATTCCTAAAGAGGAAAAATACATCCGCTCTCAATGAAGGAAATGATCCTCTGTTCTGCAATAACATCGCAAGATTTGACATCCCCATGGGTATGACAGGCATTGGTAGAAAGAACAATAGGAAGGGGTCCAATACATCCTCTGTGGTTAGTTGGGAGAGCACATAGGGCCCACAAGACTCCATGGTTGCCCCCCTTTCGTCGGGTCTCCCTCCAAGTGTAAAACTTTCACTTTAATATCCCATATTTACAGATACATACAACACCTGACTTTTGCTCCTTCCCCCGAAGGAACAGTTGTGTCTAAACCAAACTGTAGAAGTGCATTGCACCCATGATGAATAGTACAAGCAAAACAAACAGCAAAAACAAATCTTAAACTTTGTGGATTTATTATGACCAAATGTTTTAGGTGCTTGCAAAATTTTGTGTCCAAGTAACATCACATGAGGACAATACAAACCAAATATAAATTCCGATCAAGTAGTGCGAATAAGTTTCAGCTCAAATTTTGTTATTTTTGTAGAGAGCTCCTCCGATGACATTTGTCCTTCAAATTTTGGAATCACCTAAACATCTGGTCATAATCGAAGCCACAAAGTTCCAGATTTTTTTTGATTTTTTTGTTATCTTTTTTTTTACTCATCATCATGGGAGCAATATAACTGGGTGTAGAAAAACCACTCTTTCAAAAAAAATGCAAGGATATTTCTAGGTCCCTTAAATTCAACTCTCGCCAAACGAACTAAGTCATGGGAATATATTCCGAACTTTATTATAGAGATTTAGTAAAAGTTGTACTGGGACATAGAACAAAAATGTGATCCCAAATTCTTACAAAATAGTACTTGCGATGTCCATCTATGTGTTCTATAGTTTGTGTCATGGTTTCATGTGTGAATTATTTCTCCACTAGCCAGCCTCCTGTTTTTTTTTTAATTACAGACCTATCCTTTCTTCTTTTGGCTTCTGTTCTTTGTGCCCAATTTGATGATCGCTTCCATTTGTGTCTCCGCCAGTTTGCTTAGCTACTTTGGATGGTCTCCCTCTTGGACGCTTGATAGCTTTGGGGGAGTTCGTTTCTTTCCTTGGCATCTTCGTGTTTTTACTTTTTAATTCTTTGTGCTCATTTCGTGAAACCGATCCCGTAGAGGTGTCGATGCTCTCAGCTACACAAAGAAAAGTATCAATAGGAAGGAAATACAGATACAATCTTAAGATTATCGGTTTTCCAGTATTTTCTAAGAATGCACACTATGGGTCGAAGGGGAGCCTGACCTATATCTTAATATGTTATTACAGTATTAAAGATGCAACAAACATGATTTTTCAAGAAAAACCTGCAAACTCTGCTACTACAGAAATCTAAGGGCGTGGATTCTTGAAAGTACGCATGAAAATTCACATGCCAAAGAGCTAAACCGATCAGGTTCATTCCAGAGTTGATTGTACAAGTTGTAAACTTAACATGAGCATATCCTATTTATATGAAATATTTTCTGTAATATCCAAATCAGAGGACCTTGAGTGCACTATTCATATTTCAGGAGAATTTCGTAGATACAAAGGTTTCGAGCAACTGAAAAGGCTCGGCTTTGATTGCATAAATTTTAGCGAAAATAGAACATGTATCAAACTAACAAACATCCATAGAACAAGATAAAAGTGGGAAAACCTGGTAACATATGGTCATCCAGAAAACAGAGGATTAAATATAAGTGTACTACCAAATTTATTTGCCCAAAAGATTATGTAGTATGCATGAGGTTCCTCAGTAATAGATGTTGAACAGTCTTTCTACTAGCTAGTATAGGTTATTTCGATATATATCCTCAATAACAAGAGAGAAGTACTTTTGGTAACTAAGAGTAGACCGGATGCATGATAGAACCTGAAGAAATAAATATATCTAACACATGCATGTTTAAATAACCATAGCACAAATAACTGGAAGAACTTACATCCATATAAAGTTTTCTCGTGGTAATTTATTTTCACCCCTCGTGATGATACTCTAGATTTTGATGAGCTTGCAGTTGTTATATCGGCCTTTCCATCTTTTGCCAGTAGTCTTTTGCGCAAACTCTCATGCTGTGAAAATAAATAGTTAAATATAAGTACCAAATATCCATTAAGAAAAGTATTTTCTTTATTAAAATTCAAAATTTTAATAATGTTTAAGCAATCCTTTGTTAGTAAAGCTGACTACCCAATAGCTCGATAAGTTTTGAGTTCATTGCACACTATGTTAGTTTGTGTAACTACAAACCGCAGCAGAAACATATATATTGTGTGTATCTTTTGTGTTATTTTGAGCCAGCACATTTTGAATATTCAATTATCAAGTTATGCCGGATCTGAGTAGCCCAACATGGAATCTCAGTAGCCTCGGAGACACCGATCTTATAAAAAGTTCTCTAAGCTGTTGAAAGTTACCTCCTAATAGTTGAGACAGATATAAAGAAAATGAACAGTTCCAAGTTCGATCTATGTAGGTTGAACTAACTCATGTCTTTTATGATAAAACTTGTTTCTTTTCCTATGCTATAATACTAAAATTACATTATATTGGCATTGGAAAAGCTCTGTTGTCCCTCATGTACAAAGTAAGTTTAGTTCAGCTGCGCAAAAAAGAGGAAAGAAGATTTTATGTTCTATTCAAACCTATGGTGAAGCTTTTCT
>LR738710.1:12157040-12198198 GCA_902687465.1 Secale cereale | reverse complement strand
GGGGGGGTAAGAAGAAGGAGAAGGCTGCTAGAGGTGGACGTGGCGGCGGGAGAGGTAGGAAGGTTGCTACGCCTTCCTCGCCGCCACCCCCAGCTGAGTCACCCGACCACAGGACTGCTCCGTCTGAGATCGAGCCATCTGAGGTGGACCCGTCTCGGACTCCACTCCACGAGCCTCCGGTCGACGATCCTCGGGCCGCCGACGAGCCTCGTGCCGCCGAGCCTCGGGCTGCCGAGTCTTCCCCCCACGAGACTACGGAGCTTAGACGGGGTCACGCTGAGTCGGACCCGAGCCCATGGGAGGACTGGACGGAGTCGAGTGCACATGGTCGTGTTCAGGGTGCAGACTATAGTTCTGATTGCTATAGCGAGGGTGAGTTGGTTGAGGGGCGCAAAGTCTACCCGCGTGGTGGTACAAAGCTCCCGCCCACCCCGACGACCCCCGACCAGAGGTGGTTGATTGCACCTAACAGGGAGAAGTAAGTGCATTTACTCTTGTTTAACGTTTTGCCTTGACGTTTCTTCGAATATCTAATGCGTTGGCCTTGTCATACTGCAGTTCTTGGACACACTCAGACGGGGTTCGCAAGCCCAACACTGTCCTTGGTGTGATTTGTCGCCAGTGCTTTCCGGGGTGGGTCACGTTGCCCGGTGAGGGCCGTGTTCCAGAGCTAGGAATGACCTGGGAGCACTACTTGGCTGCCCCGGCCCCGCCGGAGCATAGGGTCGGCGATGTCGAGTGCGACACGGTGGCCGACATTGTGATCGCCACATTTTGGGTAATTTCTCCTTTGCCATTTACGTTGTGTTTTCTTCTTTGATTGCATACCTTCTACATGTGTTTTCTTGTTTGATTGCGGACCTTCTAATCCGTGTTTTCTTGTTTGATTGCAGACCTTCTACAGATGTGCTGAGGGACAGGAGGAGGTCGCGGCTCGGGTTATCGACGCCGAGTGCAGGCGCCTACTTGGAAACTTTCGGCACGAGGCTCGGACGCAGGCTGTTCGAGACTACTTAGCACAGACTGGTATTAGGAGGAGAAAAGAGAAGTGCCGGAACAAGTATCTGAGTAAGGAGAAGTACATGAAGGTAATTACCTATTCTTATGGCCTTGTACTTAGTTTCCTTAATTTGATTCGTAGGCGTAGCGCTCAAATTTCTCTTGCTTAACTTAGGTGCCCCCGAGATGGTGTGCGGACAAGATGGACTGCTGGGAGGCGTTGGTGGATGAGTGGTGCTCTCCCCAATGGCGCGTCGCCCACAACATTGCAAAGGAGAAGCGTCTCAAAATGAAAGGCGTGCCACACCATCTAGGCAGCGTCAACCTATATGGGTACGAGAATAACTGGGTATGTGTGGTTTGCTTCATGATTCATGCAAATTCATTCTTTGTGCTAGCTTGAGTCCTTAACTAATACTCTGTTCCTCTCTTTTAGTCAAAACTCAACAAGGCTCCAGTGCCAGAGCTGTTCGACCTCTATGGCATGTACAATATTGCACCGTACAAGAAGGCCAAGGCATTCTCTGAGTCTGACCTCGAAAATGCAAATAACTTCAGCAACGTGGCCTCCCACCACAAGATGGTGCAGTACGTTAAGCAGGGGAAGGCGAGGAAAGGGCCGGACTTTAACCCGAGCCGGCCTTTTGATCCAGAGCTGGTGATGATATATGGTGGCGGGAGGTCCCATGGCTCGTTAGCCATGGGTAATGGACTGATACGTTGTAGTAGCACTCTCCCGTAGATCAAGAAGCGCCAGACCAGCTCTGATCCTGAGATACAGTCTCGTTTATGACCAGTGGAAATCGAATTCCAGGTTTGTTATATGGACTCAGTAGCCTTTCCTCCATTACATTGTGTTTGCGACTGTCGATGATTACAATGCTAACGAGTGGTGTTGCAGGCTGCTATTGAGGCAGAGAGAGCGAAGACCGAGGCTGCTTTTGAGGAGAGGGACCAGCAGTTGGCGGAGAGGGACCGGCAGGTGACGGAGAGGGAGAGGGAGAATGAGGAGAGGATGGCTAGGCTGTTGGAGGAGGAGAGGAACCGGAACGACTCGGCTAACCGGGCCATGTACGATCTCTTCGTGGTAAGTTTCTTCTGCATATTAGCTAAATCATGCACACAATGTTCCTTTCATTAGTAACTAATATGACTGACTCGTCAAAACCAAATGTGCAGTCCATGTGCGAGATGAACGGCCAGACCCCTCCGTCGATGCCAGTCATTACTCCGGCGGGCACGGTGAGTTTCATTTGAACGGTCATTAGTTACTAGTCTTCACATTTGAGTTGCATCATGCTAATGATACATTGGAAATAATCTTTGGTGTAGCATAACTCCCGACAAGCATGGACCGATCCTTCTCCGTTTGCCACTGGCGCGACCGGTCCTACACCTACACCTACACCTACACCTCTGTGATGACGGTAAGTTTCCCAAGTGTTTTGCTTAATAGAGTTTTGTTGTGATGCCATGTTGTATCTACACATATCGTGCATAATGTGTGTATGTTTGAAATGCATTGTATTTGTGGGATTCGACATCTAGTCGTGTGCCTTTGGTAGCCTTCCATACAGGGAAATGCCTCCTAGTGCTTCCACTGAACAATGGTAGTTCGCTACTGCTCCGAAACACATGGATTGACCGGCATGTGTCCTTCTTTGCTCCTGTGTCTGTCCCTACGGGGAAATGTCACGCGGTGTATCACCGAAGTCCTTGTAGCTTGCTGCGACTTGGTTGCACTCGCTGATGACCGACACGTGCATTGCTGGGTCATGTATGCATGTCCCTGTACGTTTGTGCCACCTTGGTTCTATGACTAGTCATGTCGGCCCGGGTTCTCTGCCATAAGGATACTAGCGACATAATCATATACTTAGCATTTCTTTTCCTCCAAAATGACTCGATATGCTTAGCTAGCTCAAAAATGACATAATAACCTTAATTAGCTCCAAAATGAGATATTTAACCTAGGATAGCTCTAAAATGACCTATATTTAGCATTTTTTTCCTCCAAAATGACTTAATATGCTTAGCTAGCTAAAAAATTACATAATAAGGTTAATTAGCTCCAAAATGACCTATTTAACCTAGGATAGCTCTAAAATGACTTATACTTAGCATTTTTTCCTCCAAAATAACTTAATATGCTTAGCTAGCTTAATAATTACATAATAAGCTTAATTAGCTCCAAAATGACCTATTTAACCTAGGATAGCTCTAAAATGAACTATACTTAGCATTTTTTCCTCCCAAATGACTTAATATGCTTAGCTAGCTTAAAAATGACCTATTTAACCTAGGATTGCTCTAAAATGACCTATACTTAGGATCTTTTCCTCCAAAATGACTTAATATGCTTAAGAAATGACATAGTTTAGCTCCTAAATGACTTCACATGCTTAGCTAGCTTCAAAATGACATAATAACCTTACTTAGCTCTAAAATGACATATTTAACCTAGACTAGCTCTAAAATGGCCTATAATTAGCATTTTTTTTTCCTCCTAAATGACTCAATATGCTTAGCTAGCTCAATAATAATTACATAATAAGCTTAATTAGCTCCAAAATGACCAATTTATCTTAGGATAGCTCTAAAATGACCTATACTTAGCATTTTGTCCTCCAAAATCACTTAATATGCTCAGCTAGCTTAAAAATGACATATTTAACCTAGGATAGCTCTAAAATGACCTATATTTAGTATCTTTTCCTCCAAAATGACTTAATATGCTTAGCTAACTCTAAAATGACATAATATGCTTAAGAAATGACATATTTTAGGTCCTGAATGACTTCATATGCTTAGCTAGCTTCAAAATGACATAATAACCTTACTTAGCTCCAAAATGACCTATTTAACCTAGGCTAGCTCTAAAATGCCTATACTTAGCATTTTTTCCTCCTAAATAACTCAATATGGTTAGCAAGCTCAAAAATGACATAATAAGCTTGTTTAGCTCGGAAATGACTTATTTAACCAAGGATAGCTCTAAAATGACCTATACTTAGCATTTTTTCCTCCAAAATCACTTAATATGCTTAGCTAGCTTAAAAATGACCTATTTAACCTAGGATAGCTCTAAAATGACCTATACATAGCATCTTTTCCTCCAAAATCACTTAATATGCTTAATTGGCTCTAAAATGACATAGTATGCTTAAGAAATGTCATATTTTAGCTCCTAAATGACTTCATATGCTTAGCTACCTCCAAAATGACATAATGACCTTACTTAGCTTCAAAATGACCTATTTTACATATATAAGTTCCATCATAATAATCTTCACATTTCAGTTGCATCATAATAATCTTCTTCTTCTAGTCTTCTTCTTCTAACTTTCTTCTTTCCCATTTTACAGATTTGCTTAAGATCACGGAAGCTTGGGTTGATGGAGTGCTTGTATTTAGTTTTTGTTTTGACCTTGTGAAACTTGCTACCTATGGATGAAACTGTGTAATATTGATGAAACTATGTATATGTACGGATGAAACGTGCTACTATTGGTAACATGTGTTGGATATATATATGTGTTCATGACTATTGGTAATATGTGTTGAACATGCTAATTGGTCATATAAATATATTTGTGTTTGATTTTCTATGAAAATGAATTGATATAAGAAAAACAAAATTAAATGGGGCAATATAGACACTTTGCCATCTGCTGGCAGATGGCAAAGAGCTTTGCCATCAGCTGGCAGATGGCAAAGAGCTTTGCCATCAGCTGGCAGATGGCAAAGAAACCACGTGTCATCCAGAGAAAAAATTTGAACTGGCCTATTTGGGCTCTTTGCCATCAGCTGGCTGATGGCAAAGTATGCAGCTTTTGCCATCTGCTGGCAGATGGCAAAGAGCATGCAGCCTTTGCCATCAGCCCGCAGATGGCAAAGAGCCTGCTGCCTTTGCCATCAGCCAGCAGATGGCAAAGAGCCTGCAGCCTTTGCCATCAGCCAGCAGATGGCAAAGAGCCTGCATCCTTTGCCATCTGCTGGCAGATGGCAAAGTATGCCGTTATCCTTCTAACGGGGGTAACCCCGTTAAGAGGCTTTGCCATCTGCCAGCTGATGGCAAAGACACAGGCTCTTTGCCATCAGCCAGCAGATGGCAAAGAAGCCTTTGCCCACTGGAATTCAGACAAACTGTTTGCCATCTGCTGGCTGATGGCAAAGCCTTTGCCATCCGCCGACCATGCCTTTGCCATCTGCCAAGGCAGATGGCAAAATGCCAGATTCCAGTAGTGTGGTGCCAAAATAAATGAACATTTTTTAAGGGCATTACATTGAGAAAAAATAATTTGTCTAGAAAAATGAAGGGTGGAAAATGCACAAAAATTTGGTGCGGCTGGGGACTCGAACCCAGGACCGCGTTGGTTTGTGGCATTTAGGGCTGCGCTGGTAACCGCTAGGACAGATGGAAAGACTTTGACATGGGTAGGAAAGGAATGTATACATAGTAAGACAGTGAATGTTTGCACACGCGTGAGAGTGGTTTTCCTTTGTTTTGCACTGAAATTTTGGAGGGTTGGAAACGTATGTTTGCACTGCCACATGATTGTGGTTAGAATGGCACTTGGTTTAGGGTTAGAGTGGCACTTGGTTTAGGATTTAAATGGAATAAATTTGCATGTTAGTTCATGACTTGTTATTTTTTTTGAATGAAGGAGAGCGCCTCTCACCCCCTCCGATTTTCATTTTTCATTAATGAAAGCCACAAGTTCTCGAACTTCATGACTTGGTTTAGGGAAAATGATATGTTTGGACATGGACATTTTTTAACACACATAATAACTTAGATAAGATCCAACACACATAATAACTTAGATAATAACTTAGATAAGTTCACGGACCCGACCCGACACGACACGGCACACACGACATTGATGGCTTCTCGCCCCTCGTTGGTTACCCCAAGTGGAAGGTTTGAGATGCAGTGTAGCGGAAGTTTTCCCTTGGCAAAGATACCAAGGATCGATTTCCCCTGAGACTCCCAGTTTCAACAAGAAGGTGTCAACTGCTAACAGCGCCAGATATTAGCAATCAACGTGGACCTGCACACAGATACAAATAACTTTGCTCCCAACGAGTACAGAGAGGTTGTCAATCCCTCCGGCCTTGTCGTTTACAAAGGATCAAACGCAAGTGATAATAGTGATAGGTATTGCTGCAAATAGTAAGTAAAAAGCGGAAAGTAAATAGCGGATGTGATCAGTGATGGTAATATGGACCGGAGTCTCATGATGTTCACTAGTGATGTCTCTCTCCCAAAAGACGATAAAACAGCTATGTGAGGTAAACGAATTACAGCTGGGCAATTGACAGGACCATGTGCGCAAACCAATGCTGACTAAGTTGCAAGAAAGGTAGAGGTTCAAAGCATGGGCGGTACGCCAAGGCAAGTAGACCGAAATCCATCTGCATCTACTACTAATCATCCACCTTGAGATATCTATCCAGAACATCTCGCTGATATTAAGTTGCGAGTCCCACCCATAGTGTAAACTCAAAGCAACAGACAACTGCATTAAAAGAACTTTGCGTAAAGTAAACAATCCTTGCACCCGCGGGTACAAGCACCGTTGTTTTCCCCCTTGCGGCAACAGCACATCCCCTAGACTCATGTTTCTGTCACTCAAGCTAGTCATCGAGGGGCATGAACCCACAATCAAGCATAACGTTCCCTCTTGGAGTCACTACCTACTACTTGGCCAAAGCAATAAATAACAACGGAGAACATGCAAGAATTACTTACGAACATAAATATAAAAGAGGTGAATCAAATATATTACTCAAACACAATCTGAACATAATCTCACAATCCATCGGATCCCAGCAAACTCATCATAGCAACAACATAAGGATTACATATGTGCCTCGATCATGTAGGGAAGCTCACGAGGACTAATTAGTGAAGCACAAGAACGGGAGGAGAACATCACATAGCTACTGGTCATGGACCCATGGTCCAAGGGAGACTACTCACAACTCATCCGGGAGGCGTCCATGGTGGTGGAGAAGCTCCCGGTGGTGATCCTCCCCTCCGGCAGGGTGCCGGGAAGAGTTCTCCTGGTGCTCCCGATCTTGGAAGCACGGTGGCGGCGAAACAGAGATGAGATCGCGGAAAAGGGTTCCTGTCTCGAGGGTTTCGGGAGACGATATAAATATATGCCAAAGGGGGGCATCAGACGAGGCCTGGGGAGCCCAGGCGCCCCCCCCCCCCCCCCGGCGCGGCCAGGAGGGGGGCCGCGCCACCATGGCGCCTGGAGCCCTGGTGGCCCCCCTCCGGCTGTACTTCGGGTGCCGGGAAGCTTCTGGAACGCTGATTTTTTATATAATTTTTCTGGCAGTTCTCGTAATGGGAAAACCTGAAATACAAAAACAGCCGAAAACAGAAACTGGCACTGGGGTGCACTGAGTTAATAGGTTAGTCCACATATGATCAAAAGTGTATGGAAGTGTATAAATATCATAGCAATATTACCCAAAAGAGGCATGGAGCAAGCAGAAATTATAGATACGTTTTGGACGTATTAACATCCCCAAGCTTAATTCCTGCTCGTCCTCGAGTAGGTAAATGATAACAAGAATAATTTCTGTGGTGACATGCTATTAACCATATAGGACTTTTTCATAGTCACATGACAAAAGCTTACTGAGACAATGAATATGTAGTAATTAAGTTGCCTCATGAGAAAATCACAAAGAACTGAAAGTTTTACAATATGATACTGAAACATCAAATAGATTTGTAATGAGCATGGTGTGCAAATATGATAAAGTGATATCTCGCTTGCCCCCTTTAGTGAAGCAAAACATAAATGCAGGGACACCTCCAAGGTTTAAGTGAAGACTAGATACAATGATTTAAAAATAAACGATATCACAATCATGCAAAAGACAATGCTACTTTGGGACAATGCACATTACACTCAGAATGACAATCATGTTCTCAGTAGTTGGTGCTTTTTAAAAGAAGGTGGATACTCTCGAACCGTGTCTTTTGTTGGCAAGGTTGAAAACCCGTAGTCGGAAACAAAGACAAAACATGTACCAGAGCTCTTGGTTTTAAAAACAGAAGTAATAATTATATATTTTTTAGATTATGCATGTTCCGTCAACGAATGCTAGCAGACAACTCAATCACTTCTTGAGATGGACAAGTTTCGAGGAACGGCTCCCGAATGAGGACGATCACATCCTCTTAATCTCCTTTGTTTATCACTGCCAAAGTTTTCTGATTTCTCATGAACAAAGCGTGAAGGAGGGTTTGTTTGTTATATTATTTTTGAGCCGGGCGCACTCAATGCCAGTTCCTTCTCGTTTTATGGGTTTGCACATTATACATGCAATCCCGGGGTGAAGCTTGTCCAACTTAAAAAGATCATGAATTAACTACTACTTCGTCATGAACTTAAAACAGAGGCACAAAACAGGAATGCATTTTTTTTTGAATAATTTCGAGATGGTACATGCAAGTCTTCGTTAGGAATGGCAGGTAAATACCATGTAGGAAGGTATGGTGGACTCATATGGCATAACTGGTTTAAAAGAATTTGGATGCACAAGCAGTCAGTCCGCTTAGTACAGGTGGAGGTTAGCAAAAGACTGGGAGCGACCAACTAAGAGAGCAATGATGGTCATAATCATGCAGAGCGATAAAGCAACATTGAATCAGGCATGGTAGTTATATCGCTACTCAGAAACAAAAGATCATCAAGGCTTGACAGACTTTCTTTACAGTCTTAAATATGCGTGAGCATATGCCAAGTCAATCAAAATAAATTCTTTGAAGGAAGATATTACTAAACCATACGACATCATAAGCAAACAAATCATGTTGGTACTCCAATAACACATTGGGAATCCCCCAGCTATTTGAGACTAACCATAAGAAAACATGAACTACTAAGCACCATTATGAACATAGCATCTTTATCATAGACATATCAACCAATGCAACAGAAGCAAACTCTCTTAATAAGATAAGCATGATAACTAAAGAGAGTTCAAGCAACCAACTAAACAAAAGCTCTTTAAAAAGATAAGCATGAAAACTAAGAGCTAAGCATGATAGTAGCTATTGAAAGACAAAGAACACACACAGCAAAGATAGACATGAAAATTCTATGTTATGTTCTAGGTAGAAGTGGATCGTGTTTCTCTCCCACATAAAGAAAGCTGAGTTCCGACTCGTTATGAAAAGCTAAAGAAAACTAAAAAGGAAACTAAAAGCAAGACGCTTCAAGCATATCACATAACACATGAAGTGATAAAAATATAGTGGAACGAAAGACGAACTGATAATGTTGATGGAGAAGGGGATGCACGGGGGCATCCCCAAGCTTAGACGCTTGAGTCTCCTTGAATATTTCTTGGGGGTGCATGGGGGCATCCCCAAGCTTGAGCGTTTGACACTCCTAGATCTTTTTATCATCTTCCCTCGCACACTTGAAAACTCCCTTCATACATAACTCATCATAATCTGATTAGCGACGTTAGTACCCTTAATAAAATAATTGTTCCTTGCTGGAAATAAAGATATTATTGAAGGTCTACTGTTTCTCAAGATTGCCAAAAGGTTTTTGCAAAGAAAAAGCAAGCTCTAGGTTTGCAAAATGAAGGAAAGGCAAAACAGGACAGAATCTGTGAAAAACAGAACAGCAGGTAGTAAATGATTATTTCGGGGTACTTCTGCAACTCTAATCAAAAAACTCAAAACAGATGCACGAAAGACAATTATATAGAGCACGCTGTCGAAAAAATTCAGACCAAAAAGATGAACTGGTGATTTTATATGAATTTTTCTATCCAAGGACAGAATCTGTTTCCTGGACAGCACGTCACAACTTTTGAACTTTCTTGCAATCAGAGGCTACACTTGGCACAAAGTTGAAAAGCAAAGATACAATGATGATGCTACTTTAGTAACAACATCAAGACACAACAAAAAAGAAATAAAATTTATTCATTGGGCTGCCTCCCAAAAGTGCTTTCTTTTATGCCTTTAAGCTAGGCATAATGCATAGAGATCAAGTTTTATCAAGAGTAAAAGAATAGCTAGCCCGTATAACGGACTCAAAAGGTAACTTAATCTTCTTTCGAGGGAAGTGTTCCATCCCTTTCTTGAGAGGAAACTGGAATTTTATATTCCCCTCTTTCATGTCAATGATAGCACCAACGGTGCGTAGAAAAGGACGTCCCAAAATAATTGGACAAGAAGGTTCACATTCAATATCCATAATAGTAAAATCAACGGGAACATAGTTGTCATTGACAATGATAAGAACGTAGTCGATCCTCCCCAAAGGTTTCTTTATAGAAGAATCAAAGAGACGAACACCAAAAGAACAAGAATCAAAAGGTTTCAATTTAAGCATATCATATATTCTTTTGGGCATAATAGAGGTACTAGCACCAACATCACATAAAGCATAGCAAGAGAAGTTATTCAACTTAATTTTAATCATAGGATCCCAACCATCTTCTAGCTTTCTAGGTATGGAGGCTTCTACTCTAAGTTTCTCCTCCCTAGCTTTGATAAGAGCATTAGTGATATGCTCTGTGAAGGCAAGGTTAAGCGTGCTAGTGCGGGGATCTCTAGACATCTTGTGAAGGAAATCAATAACTTCGGTAAGATTGCAATTATCAAAATCAAGGTCACTACTATCAAGTAAAGTGGTAGTGGTGTCCTTTTGGTTCACTTGTTTGGTAGTTTCTATAGTCATAGCATCACCATTAATAGGTCCAATGGGACCAGGAGTGCATTGGGTGCTAAGAGTTTGGATATCCTCAACAACTTGGATAGTAGCAACAGTGTGGTGGGTAGGAAGGCTCTTAATTCTATCTTCTTCCTCCCTTTCTCTAGCCCATCTCGCTTTAAGTTTAGCCATCATCCTAATGTTTTCATTAATTTGCACTTGAATAGCATTCATAGGAGTGACCTTCCTCTCCTCAAGAGGAGAAGTTCTAATTTTAAGCAATTCTACTTCATTGGCTAAATTGTCTACCTTCGAAGAGAGATCACCTAGTTTGTTTAGTTTTTCTTCTACACTATTATTAAAAGCTTTTTGGGTAGTGATGAAATCTTTAAGCATAATCTCTAGTTCAGTAGTGGAGTTCTTGGTGCTAGGATAAGCATTGTTGTTCCCATAAGAATTAGAGGGGAACGGTCTAGGATTGCTACCAAAATTACTCCTATAAGCATTGTTATCAAAATTGTTTCTAGAGATAAAGTTCACATCTACTTGTTCTGGAGCAATCAAAGAATTTAAAGGAACATCACGAGGATCAACAGAAGATTGCTTCGAAAGTAGAGACATAATCAAGTCAACTTTTTCATTTAGAGAGGAAATCTCCTCGACAGAGTTTACCTTCCTACCTGTTGGAGCGCGTTCGATGTGCCATTGGGAATAGTTGGTCATCATCTCATCGAGAAGCTTCGTGGCAGCACCAAGTGTAGTTGACATAAAGGTTCCTCCCGCGGCCGAATCTAACAAGTTCCACGAGGTAAAGTTCAAGCCTGCATAAAAAGTTTGGATAACCATCCAAGTAGTCAAACCATGAGTAGGGCAGTTCTTGATAAGAGATTTCATACGTTCCCAAGCTTGGGCAACGTGTTCATTATCCAATTGTTTAAAATTCATTATGTTACTTCTTAGTTGGATAATTTTAGCAGGTGGATAGTATTTTCCAATAAAAGCATCTTTGCACTTGTCCCATGAATCTATGCTATTTCTAGGCAAAGACTGAAACCAAATTTTAGCTCCTCCTCTCAAGGAGAAAGGAAAAAGCTTAAGCTTAACAATATTACCATCTATTTCTTGGTACTTTTGCATATCACAAAGTTCAACAAAATTGTTGAAGTGTAAAGCAGCATCATCTCCAGCACCGGAGAATTGATCTTTCATGACTAAGTTCAGTAAAGCAGGTTTAATTTCATAAGAAGGTGCTGAAGTGGCAGGTGTAGTGATAGGTGTGCAGATAAAGTCATCGTTGTTGTGACTAGTGAAGTCACACAACTTGGTGTTCTCGGTGGAACCCATAGCAGCAAGCAGGCAAGATAACTATTTTTGTGATTTTCGATAAAAGATACTAAAGCAAAACTGAAAGGTAAACTAACAAGACTAAAAAGCAAAGGTAAAAGATAGTGTGCAACTCCCCTATCCCGAAGAGTGGAGTCCCCGGCAACGGCGCCAGAAAACTTTGCTTGATGGCTTCTCGCCCCTCGTTGGTTACCCCAAGTGGAAGGTTTGAGATGCAGTGTAGCGGAAGTTTTCCCTTGGCAAAGATACCAAGGATCGACTTCCCCTGAGACTCCCAGTTTCAACAAGAAGGTGTCAACTGCTAACGGCGCCAGATATTAGCAATGAACGTGGACCTGCACACAGATACAAATAACTTTGCTCCCAACGAGTACAGAGAGGTTGTCAATCCCTCCGGCCTTGTCATTTACAAAGGATCAAACGCAAGTGATAATAGTGATAGGTATTGCTGCAAATAGTAAGTAAAAAGCGGAAAGTATATAGCGGATGTGATCAGTGATGGTAATATGGACCGGAGTCTCATGATGTTCACTAGTGATGTCTCTCTCCCAAAAGACGATAAAACAGCTATGTGAGGTAAACGAATTACAGCTGGGCAATTGACAGGACCATGTGTGCAAACCAATGCTGACTAAGTTGCCAGAAAGGTAGAGGTTCAAAGCATGGGCGGTACGCCAAGGCAAGTAGACCGAAATCCATCTGCATCTACTACTAATCATCCACCTTGAGATATCTATCCACAACATCTCGCTGGTATTAAGTTGCGAGTCCCACCCATAGTGTAAACTCAAAGCAACAGACAACTGCATTAAAAGAACTTTGCGTAAAGTAAACAATCCTTGCACCCGCGGGCACAAGCACCGTTGTTTTCCCCCTTGTGGCAACAGCACATCCCCTAGACTCATGTTTCTGTCACTCAAGCTAGTCATCGAGGGGCATGAACCCACAATCAAGCATAACGTTCCCTCTTGGAGTCACTACCTACTACTTGGCCAAAGCAATAAATAACAATGGAGAACATGCAAGAATTACTTACGAACATAAATATAAAAGAGGTGAATCAAATATATTACTCAAACACAATCTGAACATAATCTCACAATCCATCGGATCCCAGCAAACTCATCATAGCAACAGCATAAGGATTACATATGTGCCTCGATCATGTAGGGCAGCTCACGAGGACTAATTAGTGAAGCACAAGAACGGGAGGAGAACATCACATAGCTACTGGTCATGGACCCATGGTCCAAGGGAGACTACTCACAACTCATCCGGGAGGCGTCCATGGTGGTGGAGAAGCTCCCGGTGGTGATCCTCCCCTCCGGCAGGGTGCCGGGAAGAGTTCTCCTGGTGCTCCCGATCTTGGAAGTGCGGCGGCGGCGGAATAGAGATGAGATCGCGAAAAAGTTTTCTCGTCTCGAGGGTTTCGGGAGACGATATAAATATACGCCAAAGGGGGGCATCAGACGAGGCCTGGGGGGCCCAGGCACCCCCCGCCCCCCCCCCGACGCGGCCAGGAGGGGGGCCGCGCCACCAGGGCGCCTGGAGCCCTGGTGGCCCCCCTCCGGCTGTAGGTGCCGGGAAGCTTCTGGAACGCTGATTTTTTATATAATTTTTCCGGGATTTTTCTGGCAGTTCTCGTAATGGGAAAACCTGAAATACAAAAATAGCCGAAAACAGAAACTGGCACTGGGGTGCACTGAGTTAATAGGTTAGTCCAAATATGATCAAAAGTGTATGGAAGTTTATAAATATCATAGCAATATCACCCAAAAGAGGCATGGAGCAAGCAGAAATTATAGATACGTTTTGGACGTATGAGACATAGAAAAGCAACAAAATAAAAATGATAAAACTAAGAACATGACGACCTTGACTCCGGCCTTGAACATCTTCATCTTGACCTCCTTCTTCCACCTTGGCCGCGCGCCCCTTCAACACCATCTTCACTCCTCCTCCTCCTCGTCGTAGGGAAGGGAGTGCATCTGGCCTGGAGTGGGGAAGATGTTCTCGTAGTTGGTGAAGATGTTGTACACCGTGAAGAAGATGGACTCGCAGCCGCACCAAAAGACTTGGCCGAGGAGCTCGCGCGTGTAAAACGGGTTGGTGAAGGTGACCGTGAGCAGTTGGAGGATGCCGCCGCGGTCACGAACCTCGTTGAGGGTGAAAATCCTAGGTGAGCCCCGTGGGAGGTGGGCATAGCCGGCTATGAGGAAGGCGCGGGTGAGTTCGACGAAACCCCTCCACCTAGAAGTCGCCTACACACGGAGCTCCCTCTCGACGAGCACGCCCGGTGGGTAGCGCAGCTCCGGCACGACAGGTGGACGGTTGAAGGTCGGCCCGTTGAACTGCATCTTCACCTGGTCTCGCTTGGAGAGGGCTCGATCGCTTGGGTGTTTGAAGTTGGAGAGAATGGATCGGATCTGGCTTGTGGGTGGGAGAGGAAGAGAGGCACCCCATTTATAGGTCTGTGGGTCGGAGAGGAAGAGAGAAAGGATGAGAACCGTGCGTGTGTGAATCCGGGCGCGTCTGTGAATCCGTTACGTTTTGGGCTCTTAAATTTTTGCATGAAAACGATGCATGGGGCGCGTGCGTGCATCTGAATCACTGCTTAGCAGGCTGCTGCTTGCATCTAAAATACGAAATAGCTCGCCTAGCTAGCCTAGCTGCCTCGCCTCGCTCTGAATCAGTACGTGCATGGCCACTGCCTCGCTAGCCTCGCTCGCCTCGCTCGCATGCATGCACGTCCGGCTCGCTCGTGCATGCAAACCACGTCGCCACCCTTCCCATGCATACAGGCCTGGAAAGGCTGAGACGGCCTATTAACTGCGGTCTCAGGCCCAGACAACGAGACGGCTCAACGGTCCATCCAGTGCGACCGGTATTTTTTTAGAAAAAATAAACTCACAGCCAATCAGATTGCATCTCGCGGATCGCCCCCCTCCTCCTCGCAGATTCCTTCTAGAAGGGTTAGATCGACGGCCCTGGATCGACGCTAGGGTTAGATGGACGGTCCTTGCTCAACGCTAGGGTTAGCGGGGTTTGGAGCAGTCAAAGATATGTTTGACCAGATTTCAATTGAGCATAATAAATTAAATAAAAACAGAAAAATGAAAACCCTGCGCACATAGTCTTCTTATGTCATATAATAATGATTTAAGTTGGTAAACATGGTTTACATGCATTTAAACGATAATTTCATGTGTCTTATGTGATATCCCGAGTATCTCGAACTCTCTTGTATGAGGTGAAGAGAAGTGTTTTGGTGAAATGAACATGAAAATTTCAAAAAACTCACCACAGCTTCAATTTGGAGTGACTAAGAAGGATCCAGGCTTAGTTTTTCATTTTGATGTTTTAGACTTGTTTAAATCTTGGTCAAAGTTAAGTTTGACCAGAATTCAAATGAGCAAAACAAATTCAAAAAAATGAAAAAAAAAACAGCGCACATAGTCTGTATATATATAATATATGTGTAGGAAAGTTATTTGGCTGATTTAGACAAGGTAGAAAAAAACCTTGCTTACAAATGAGGCTGTTTACCCTACCTTTGGACCCCTCTTTTTAGCACATTTTTCATGAAATTTCCAGAACCTCACCACAGCTTCCTTTTGGATTGATTAAGAAGGATCCAGGCTTAGTTTTTCATTTTGATGTTTTAGACTTGTCTAAATCTTGGTCAAAGTTAGGTTTGACCAAATTTCAAATGAGCAAAACAAAATTAAAAAAAAATCAAAAAAGGAAAAACATAGGTCCAACATCCATATAGCATGTCAAATTTGAACTTCTAACATAGGTCCAACATCATTCAAACATACTTCTAACATAGGTCCAACATCATCCAACAGAAAATACAATATTATTTATAATGTTTCATAATTATTCATAAATAGCGTTGGGGCTTCTGTCTGTTCCTTGAGCTTCTTGGCATCACTTTGCTCCTCGTGTACCTTGTGCTCCACTTCTTCTCTTCTCCTCTTGGTTGTCGGTACCTTGCGCTGTTGGAAATATGCCCTAGAGGCAATAATAAAAGAGTTATTATTATATTTCCTTGTTCATGATAATCGTTTATTATCCATGCTATAATTGTATTGATTGGAAACTCAAATACATGTGTGGATAAATAGACAAACTTCATGTCCCTAGTAAGCCTCTTCAGGACTAGCTCGTTGATCAAAGATGACCGCGGTTTCCAGGTCATAGACATGAGTTGTCATTTGATAACGGGATCACATCATTAGGAGAATGATGTGATGGACAAGACCCAAACGTTAAACATAGCTTTTGATCGTATCAGTTATCGCTATAGTTTTCTGCATGTCAAGTATAAGTTCCTATGACCATGAGATCATGTAACTCACTGACACCGTAGGAGTGCTTTGTGTGTGCCAAACGTCGCAACGTAACTGGGTGACTATAAAGGTACTCTACAGGTATCTCCGAAGGTGTCTGTTGAGTTGACATAGATCGAGACTGGGATTTGTCACTCCGTGTGACGGAGAGGTATCTCCGGGCCCACTCGGTAATACGTCATCTCATTGAGCTCAAAGTGACTAAGTAGTTAGTCACGGGATTATGTATTACGGAACGAGTAAATAGAGACTTGCCGGTAACGAGATTGAACTAGGTATAGAGATACCGACGATCGAATCTCGGGCAAGTAACATACCGACGAGACAAAGGGAACTGTATACGGGATTGCCTGAATCCTTGACATCGTGGTTCATCCGATGAGATCATCGAGGAACGTGTGGGAACCAATATGGATATCCAGATCCCGCTATTGGTTATTGACCTGGGAGTGTCTCGGTCATGTCTGCATAGTTTCCGAACCCGCAGGGTCTACACACTTAAGGTTCGGTGACGCTAGGGTTGTTAGTGAGAACAGTGCATGGTTACCGAAGGTTGTTCGGAGTCCCGGATGAGATCTCGGACGTGACGAGGGTCTCCGGAATGGTCCGGGGACGAAGATTGATGTATAGGTTGAGAGTGATCGGAGTCCGGAAGTGTTCCGGGGAGCACCAGGAAGTCGGCGGATGACCGAAAGGGGTTTTCGGGGTCTCGGAAAGAGTTTCGTGCCTAATGGGCCACAAAGGGGAGACGCAACAGCCCTCTTAGGGCTGTGCGCCCCCCCTGGGCCCTCTCCTCATGCGCAAAAGGGGGCTGGCCCCCCCTAGGGCTGCCGCACCCCTATGGAGTAGGGGGCAAGGCACTTGGGGGGGAAACCCTAGCCCCTTGGCCGCCGCCCCCTCCCCATCTGCCCTGGCCGCCGCCCCTAGGGGTAAACCCTAGGGCGCCCCCTCCCCTCTCTCCCCCCTATATAAAGAGAGGCAGAGGGAGGGCAGCCACACACGTTCGTGCCTCGGCGCTGCCCTCCCTCCACCATAGAGATCTTCGTCCTTCCCGCAGTGCTTGGCGAAGCCCTGCTGGAATCCTCCACCACCATCTCCACCACGCCGTCGTGCTGCCGGTGTCTCCATCAACCTCTCCTTCCCCCTTGCTGGATCAAGAAGGAGGAGACGTCCCCGAGCTGTACGTGTGAAGAACGCGGAGGCACCGTTGCTTCGGTGCTAGGATCTTCGGCGATCTGAATCGCGGCGAGTACGACTCCATCAACCGCGTTCTTGAACGCTTCCGCTTAGCGATCTACAAGGGTATGTGGATCCAACTCTCCCCTCGTAGATGCATCTCCTAGATTGATCTTGGTGAGCGTAGGAAATTTTTTTTTGTTTCCCATGCAACGTTCCCCAACAGTGGCATCATGAGCTAGGATCTTGCGTAGATGCTTTTACGAGTAGAACACAAAAGGGTTTGTGGGCGTTGATGTTTAGATTGCTTCCCTCCTTAGTCTTTCTTGATTCAGCGGTATTATGGGATGAAGCGGCCCGGACCAACTTTACATGTCCACGTACATGAGACCGGTTCCATCGACAGACATGTGACTTTTGTTGCATATGATGGCTGGCGGGTGTCTGTCTCTCCTATCTTAGTTGAATCGGAATAGACAAAGGCGGTCCTTGTAGAAGGTTAAATAGCAACTTAAATATCACCGTTGTGGTTTTGCGTAGGTAAGAAGCGTTCTTGCTAGATACCCATAGCAGCCACGTAAAACATGCAACAACAAATTAGAGGACGTCTAACTTGTTTTTGCAGGGTATGTATGTGATATGATATGGCCAATGACATGATGAGATATATTTGATGTATGAGATGATCATGTTGTAATAGTTAATATCGACTTGCATGTCGATGCATACGGCAACCGGCAGGAGCCATAGGGTTGTCTTTAATTTTTGTATGACCTACGTGTCAATCATTAAGCGTTGTGTAATGCTTTACTTTATCGCTAAACGGTAGCAATAGCAGTAAGAGCATGGTGGGCGCGCGACAACCCCGATGGCGACACGATGATGGAGATCATGATGATGGGGATCATGGTGTTACGCCGGTGACGATGGAGATCATGCCGGTGCTTTGGAGATGGAGATCAAAAGCACGAGTTGATGGCCATATCATGTCACTTATGATTTGCATGTGATGTTAATCCTTTTATGCATCTTATTTTGCTTAGGACGACGGTAGCATTATAAGATGATCCCTCACTAAAAAAATTTCAAGATAAAATTGTGTTCCCCCCGAGTGTGCGCCGTTGCGAAGGTTCGTCGTTTCGAAGCACCACGTGATGATCGGGTGTGATAGACTCTACGTTCGCATACAACGGGTGCAAGCCAGTTTTGCACATGCAGAACACTCGGGTTAGACTTGACGAGCCTAGCATGTACAGACATGGCCTCGGAACACGGAAGACCGAAAGGTCGAGCATGAGTCATATAGTAGATATGATCAACATGTAGATGTTCACCATTGACACCACCTCATCTCACGTGATGATCGGACTTGGGTTGGTGGATTTGGATCATGTCACGCTCGGATGACCAGAGGGATGTCAATTTGAGTGGGAGTTATAAATAATTTGATTAGGTAATAACTCACTTATCATGAACAATAGTCTAAAATGTCTTTGCAAATCTTTTGTTGTAGATGGCTCGCGCAGTAGCTCCCCTGAATTTTAATGCGTTCCTAGAGAAAGCTAAACTGAAAGATGATGGGAGCAACTTTGTGGACTGGCTCCGCAATCTGAGGATCATCCTCACAGCTGCCCAAAAGGTTTATGTCCTAAGTGCACCGCTAGGTGAACCCCCCGCTCCGGCCTCTGTGGACGTTATGAACGCCTGGCAGACGCGCTCGGATGACTACTCAGTTGTGCAGTGTGCCATGTTGTATAGCTTGGAAGGAGGACTTCAAAGGCGTTTTGAACGTCATGGAGCATATGAGATGTTCCAGGAGTTGAAGTTCATCTTTGAAAAGAATGCTAAGATCGAGAGGTACGAGACCACCGATAAATTCTTTGCTTGCAAGATGGAGGAGAATTCGTCTGTCAGTGAGCACTTGCTGAAGATGTCTGGGTACTATACCCGCATAGCTGATCTGGGACTTGTGTTCCCGGAGGAGGCTATCATTGACAGAATTCTCGAGTCACTCCCACCTAGCTACAAGAGCTTCGTGCAGCAGTATAACATGCAAGGGATGAACAAATCCATCGCCGAGCTGTTTTCAATGCTGAAATTCGCTGAGGCAGACATCCAGAAGGAGTATCAAGTGTTGATGGTCAATAAAACCACCAGTTTCAAGAAAAATGGCAAGGGCAAGAAGGGTAACTCTAAGAAGGGTGGCAAGGCAGTTGCTCATCCAGTGAAGAAACCCAAGGCTGGGCCCAAGCCAGAGACTGAGTGTTTCTATTGCAAGGGGAACGGCCACTGGAAGCGGAACTGCCCCAAGTATCTGGCAGACAAGAAGGGGGCCAACAACAACAACAAGCAAGGTATATGTGATATACATGTTATTGATGTGTACCTTACCAACTCTCGTTGTAGTGCCTGGGTATTTGATACCGGTTCGGTTGCTCACATTTGCAACTCTAAACAGGAACTACGGAATAAACGGAGGCTGGCGAAGGACGAAGTGACGATGCGCGTGGGAAATGGTTCCAAGGTTGATGTGATCGCCGTCGGCACGCTCGCTCTTCGATTACCATCGGGATTAGTTATGAACCTGAATAATTGTTATTTAGTGCCTGCGTTGAGCATGAACATTATATCTGGATCTTGTTTGATGCGAGACGGTTACTCATTTAAATCAGAGAATAAAGGTTGTTCTATTTATATGGGTAATATCTTTTATGGTCATGCACCCGAAGTAGGGGGTTTATTCTTATTGAATCTCGATAGTGATGATACACATGTTCATAACATTGATGCCAAAAGATGTAGAATTGATAACAATAATACCACTTTCTTGTGGCACTGCCATCTGGGTCATATCGGCGTGAAACGCATGAGGAAGCTCCATGCTGATGGACTTTTGGAGTCTCTTGATTTTGAATCACTTGACACATGCGAGCCGTGCCTCATGGGCAAGATGACAAGGACCCCGTTTTCAGGGACAATGGAACGGGCAAGTGACTTGTTGGAAATCATACATACTGATGTGTGTGGTCCGATGAGTGTCACGGCGCGCGGTGGATATCGTTATTTTCTCACCTTCACTGACGACTTAAGTAGATATGGGTATATTTACTTAATGAAGCATAAGTCTGAAACTTTTGAAAAGTTCAAGCAATTTCAGAGTGAAGTTGAGAATCATCGTAACAAGAAGATCAAGTTCCTACGATCTGATCGAGGGGGTGAGTATCTGAGTTATGAGTTTGGCAATCACTTAAGAAAATGTGGAATTGTTTCACAGTTGACGCCACCTGGAACACCACAGCGTAATGGTGTGTCCGAACGTCGTAATCGAACCCTATTAGATATGGTGCGTTCTATGATGTCTCTTGCCGATTTGCCACTATCGTTCTGGGGATATGCGTTAGAGACAGCTGCATTCACTTTAAATAGGGCTCCATCTAAGTCCGTTGAGACAACACCGTATGAACTATGGTTTGGTAAGAAACCTAAGTTGTCTTTTCTCAAGGTTTGGGGTTGCGATGCTTATGTCAAAAGGCTTCAGCCAGAAAAGCTCGAACCCAAAGCGGACAAATGTGTCTTCATAGGATACCCAAAAGAAACGGTTGGGTACACCTTCTATCTCAGATCCGAGGGCAAAGTGTTTGTCGCTAAGAACGGGTCCTTTCTCGAGAAAGAGTTTCCCTCGAAAGAATTGAGTGGGAGGAAGGTAGAACTTGATGAGGTTATTGAACCTCTACTTCAACCAGAGAGTAGCGCAGCACAGAAAGATGTTTTTGTGGAGCCTGCAGAGGTTGAAGAGGAAGCCAATGATGATGATCAAGAAGCTTCTGATCAAGTTACTACTGAACCTCGTAGGTCGACAAGGGTACGCACTGCACCTGAGTGGTATGGTAACCCTGTCTTGGAGGTCATGTTGTTGGACAACAGTGAACCTACGAGCTATGGAGAAGCGATGGTGGGCCTAGATTCCGACAAATGGTTAGAGGCCATGAAATCCGAGATGGGATCCATGTATGAAAACAAAGTATGGACTTTGGAAGTATTACCTGAAGGGCGGAAGGCCATTTAGAATAAATGGATTTTTAAGAGGAAGACGGACGCTGACGGCAATGTCACCGTGTATAAAGCTCGACTTGTGGCAAAGGGTTTTTCACAAGTTCAAGGGATTGACTACGATGAGACTTTCTCACCCGTAGCGATGCTTAAATCCGTCCGAATCATGTTAGCGATAGCTGCATATTTCGATTATGAAATTTGGCAGATGGATGTCAAAACAGAGTTCCTTAACGGTTTTCTTAAGGAAGAGTTGTATATGATACAACCGGAAGGTTTTGTCGATCCAGAGAATGCTGACAAAGTTTGCAAGCTCCAGCGTTCCATTTATGGGCTGGTGCAAGCATCTCGGAGTTGGAATCTTCGCTTTGATGAGGTGATCAAAGCGTTTGGGTTTGTACAAGTTTACGGAGAAGCTTGTATTTACAAGAAAGTGAGTGGGAGCTCTATAGCGTTTCTAATATTATATGTGGATGACATATTGCTGATTGGAAACAATATAGAATTTTTGGATAGCGTGAAGGGGTATTTGAACAAGAGTTTTTCGATGAAGGATCTCGGTGAAGCTGCTTTCATATTGGGCATCAAGATCTATAGAGATAGATCAAGACGCTTGATAGGACTTTCACAAAGTACATACCTTGATAAAGTTTTGAAGAAGTTCAAAATGGATCAATCCAAGAAGGGGTTCTTGCCGGTATTGCAAGGTACAAAGTTGAGTAAGACTCAATGCCCAGTGACTGCGGAAGATAGAGAAAAGATGAGTGTCGTCCCCTATGCTTCAGCCATAGGCTCTATCATGTATGCAATGCTGTGCACAAGACCAAATGTCAGCCTTGCCATAAGTATGGCCGGAAGGTTTCAAAGTAATCCTGGTATGGATCACTGGACAGCGGTCAAGAATATCCTAAAGTACCTGAAAAGGACTAAGGAAATGTTTCTCGTTTATGGAGGTGATCAAGAGCTCGTCGTAAAGGGTTACGTCGATGCAAGCTTTGACACTGATCCGAATGACTCTAAGTCTCAAACCGGATACGTATATATTCTCAACGGGGGAGCGGTAAGATGGTGCAGTTCCAAGCAAAGCGTGGTAGCCGATTCTACATGCGAAGCGGAGTACATAGCTGCCTCGGAGGCGGCAAAGGAAGGTGTCTGGATGAAGGAGTTCATGACAGATCTTGGAGTTGTGCCTAGTGCACTAAACCCAATGACTCTGTTTTGTGACAACACTGGTGCCATTGCTCTAGCCAAGGAACCAAGGTTTCACAAGAGGACCAGACACATAAAGCGACGCTTCAATTCCATCCGCGATTCAGTCAAGGAGGAGGACATAAGCATTTGCAAAGTACACACGGATTTGAATGTTGCAGATCCGTTGACTAAGCCTCTTCCACGGGCTAAGCATGATCAACACCAAGACTCTATGGGTGTTAGATTCATTACCTTGTAATGCTAGATTATTGACTCTAGTGCAAGTGGGAGACTGTTGGAAATATGCCCCAGAGGCAATAATAAAAGAGTTATTATTATATTTCCTTGTTCATGATAATCGTTTATTATCCATGCTATAATTGTATTGATTGGAAACTCAAATACATGTGTGGATAAATAGACAAACTTCATGTCCCTAGTAAGCCTCTTCAGGACTAGCTCGTTGATCAAAGATGACCGCGGTTTCCAGGTCATAGACATGAGTTGTCATTTGATAACGGGATCACATCATTAGGAGAATGATGTGATGGACAAGACCCAAACGTTAAACATAGCTTTTGATCGTATCAGTTATCGCTATAGTTTTCTGCATGTCAAGTATAAGTTCCTATGACCATGAGATCATGTAACTCACTGACACCGTAGGAGTGCTTTGTGTGTGCCAAACGTCGCAACGTAACTGGGTGACTATAAAGGTACTCTACAGGTATCTCCGAAGGTGTCTGTTGAGTTGACATAGATCGAGACTGGGATTTGTCACTCCGTGTGACGGAGAGGTATCTCCGGGCCCACTCGGTAATACGTCATCTCAATGAGCTCAAAGTGACTAAGTAGTTAGTCACGGGATTATGTATTACGGAACGAGTAAATAGAGACTTGCCGGTAACGAGATTGAACTAGGTATAGAGATACCGACGATCGAATCTCGGGCAAGTAACATACCGACGAGACAAAGGGAACTGTATACGGGATTGCCTGAATCCTTGACATCGTGGTTCATCCGATGAGATCATCGAGGAACGTGTGGGAACCAATATGGATATCCAGATCCCGCTATTGGTTATTGACCTGGGAGTGTCTCGGTCATGTCTGCATAGTTTCCGAACCCGCAGGGTCTACACACTTAAGGTTCGGTGACGCTAGGGTTGTTAGTGAGAACAGTGCATGGTTAACGAAGGTTGTTCGGAGTCCCGGATGAGATCCCGGACGTGACGAGGGTCTCTGGAATGGTCCGGGGACGAAGATTGATGTATAGGTTGAGAGTGATCGGAGTCCGGAAGTGTTCCGGGGAGCACCGGGAAGTCGGCGGATGACCGAAAGGGGTTTTCGGGGTCCCGGAAAGAGTTTCGGGCCTAATGGGCCACAAAGGGGAGACGCAACAGCCCTCTTAGGGCTGTGCGCCCCCCCTGGGCCCTCTCCTCATGCGCAAAAGGGGGCTGGCCCCCCCTAGGGCTGCCGCACCCCTATGGAGTAGGGGGCAAGGCACTTGGGGGGGAAACCCTAGCCCCTTGGCCGCCGCCCCCTCCCCATCTGCCCTGGCCGCCGCCCCTAGGGGTAAACCCTAGGGCGCCCCCTCCCCTCCCTCCCCCCTATATAAAGAGAGGCAGAGGGAGGGCAGCCACACACGTTCGTGCCTCGGCGCTGCCTCCCTCCACCATAGAGATCTTCGTCCTTCCCGCAGTGCTTGGCGAAGCCCTGCTGGAATCCTCCACCACCATCTCCACCACGCCGTCGTGCTGCCGGTGTCTCCATCAACCTCTCCTTCCCCCTTGCTGGATCAAGAAGGAGGAGACGTCCCCGAGCTGTACGTGTGAAAAACGCGGAGGCACCGTTGCTTCGGTGCTAGGATCTTCGGCGATCTAAATCGCGGCGAGTACGACTCCATCAACCGCGTTCTTGAACGCTTCCGCTTAGCGATCTACAAGGGTATGTGGATCCAACTCTCCCCTCGTAGATGCATCTCCTAGATTGATCTTGGTGAGCGTAGGAAAATTTTTTTTGTTTCCCATGCAACGTTCCCCAACATGCGCATCTTCTTCAAACCAACCATAGAGTTGTGCAAAACATAAAGGTAATGAGATCATGTCAACTGATAAATGTACAGTAGTATTTGACCCTTGCAAGATTTACATACCTAGCAGAACTCACAACAACAGAAGGTTGGTCACCATTTGGAGCCTCACTTGGATCACCATGATCAAAATTTGGAGCCTCACTTGGATCACCATTTGGAGCCTCACTTGAATCACCATGATGAACATTGGGAGCCTCACTTGGATCACCATTTGGAGCCTCACTTGGATCATCATTTGGAGCCTCACTTGAATCATTATTTGGAGGATATTTTGGATCATCGTCAAAATCATGCGGCTGTTGACCATCATCATTTGGAACCTCGTCAAAATCCTCGTCTGATGCAACTGGGTGTTGACCATCATTTTCATCATCTGTTGAGGCAACCGTCTGCTGACCAACATTTTCATCGAAGCCTTCATCTACTGTGTTATCACAATACTTACCGAAATGACCAGACCCACCACACCTTGTGCACTTACGCTTCCTCGCTCCAAGTCCAGCCCCTTCGCTGTGAGGACTGATCCGACTCTTCTTTGGTCTACCTGCTGCTCTCTTCAGAACTAGAGCGCAAAGCTTGAATCCAGGGTCCACCATGTCCCATTGTTGTTTTCCCTCCATAGCAGGCAAGGCACAAGCATATGTGGCTTTGAACCTTGCAACAGAGTAGTAATCATGCACATACTTCTATGAAAAACAAGGCATGAATGCATGGCAACCCAGTTATCTACCATTGCCTACAACTGCAAGTTCTAGCTTCTAAATCCACTGGATATCTCCAATCCCTCTTCTCTTTATCCAAATATGATATCTCTGATGTGGTACCCGAGCAAAGAGTCATGTTCATTTCCAAGCCTATTGTTTTCTTCTTCAGTTCATTCATCACGGCTGGGATGATAATGTGGCCCATGAATTTTGCCTCGGCTATTCCTGCACGATAATGACATTTCTGCATGTATTCTACCCTTATATTGTCAAGAAAATCCACCACATAATGACCCTTTAGTTTCCTGATCGTTGAGTTGAAAGACTCTGCTAGATTATTGTGCACATAGTCAACTTTGCTCAGTTCACTGAATTGGCTTCTGGACCATAACTTGGAGTGGTGTGTTTCCAAGTATTCTTTCACTTTGGAATTCATGTATAACTGTCTCAAGTGGTACTTGTGCTTCTTCACACTACAAGTTAAAGATGCTGGCCATAAATTGTCGGTATACACCTTTCCTTTGAATTTCTTCATGAAATTTGGAGCAAGGTGACGCATGCATTCCCTATGCTCTACTCCAGGGAACACATTGTCCACGACCACTTCTAAACCTTTGCAGGCATCTATATGAATGACCAACCCATTGGGATGTGCAATAGCCCGTCATAGATTATGCAAAAACCAAGTCCAACTCTCCTCAGATTATGTCTCCAGCACACCATAGGCAACTGGAAATACAAAACTGTGTGCATCAACTGCACAAGCTGCTACTAACTGTCCTTTAAACCTCCCTGTGAGAAAAGTGACATCAATAGCCAAATAAGGCCTGCAGCCTGCCAAAAAACCCCGGCGACAAGCCTCAAAGTAGACAAAAACCCTCCTAAAGCATTCCTTGGTCTTTGTCACTCCCCTGAATGTGTACTCCATGGTGTGGTGATCAATATCTACAATACTACCTAGGCTGGTCCTCTCCACTTCACCTTTGAATGAATACAACAATTGAAATCTTTCCTGCCAGTTACCATAAATAGAATTCATAGCATGTTGTTTACCATTGAACAACCTCATGTATGGCAAATCTATCTTGAACTTATCTTTAATGTTCTTCTGCAATTCCTTTGGACCCACTTGCTGGTTTTCTTTCACCCACTTTTTTACTTCTTTTGCCACTCATCTTGACTTGGCTCTACTGATTGTATCCTTCCTAAGGGTTGATTCCTGGCATGTGTGCTTAAAAGGGTTCACTTTGACCTAAACATTAGTGCTATTTCGCTCAGTCGGACAGTGCACTCCATGGACAACCCTCAGTCGGACAGTGCACTCTGTAACGTACTTGATCGCTCTTGTCAACTTTGAAAGTACGTTCTACTTTCATGCAGTATGTCACAAGTGCATTTCTACACTCAGTCATGGATGCAAAAACGGTACCTTCTTCCATATGAGGGTTCAAAGGGTCCCATTCAACAGCTTCAAGGTCTTCGTCCTCACCCACCGCGTCATCGTCCACACGGACTGCATTGTGAGCCTCATCTTTGTTTTCAGCCCGAGGTGCCCGTCGTAAATTCTGAATAACATCAGAATATAGCTTCTCTTCATCAACCCCAGAATTGTAGTCATCAGGCTCCACTTCAAGGGGGACCCTACTGCCGTTGCCCACACTTGTCGAGCCACCACGTCGCCGTGCACCAATCAAACTGTTCTCGCTAGAGATGCCATTACGACGACTTGGTTCTCCCCGAGATGTTGCACCCGTCATCATAGGCTGCTCAAGCACATCAATTTGCATCCTCACATGAAAATTATCTTTCTCTTTATACCTAGCAAACATGGTAGCCAGCTCCTCATCATTACTAACTGTCACCCATTTCTTTTCCCCATCATAGTATTTGTATACCACTTCATCACGCAAACCCCAAGGATATTGGCTACAAATTACCTCCCCAAATTGTCTGAAACTCCAATTACTAGCCATTGGCAACCGATAATCCAAACCTCCTTGGTATTTCTTCTTATCCTTTGCATCAAACATGTACCGGTCCCTTCTAATGTGCACCAAGAAAGCAAACCGCAACTCCATCCTAACCTACGAAAAACAAAGACACAATCAGCATACTAATTGGGCAAACCTACTCGAATCGACTGTTCAAGTGCACAACTAAGCTCAATCTAAACAGGAGGCATGACTTACCCCTCGGGAACCCAGTCGTGGACGCGGTTGATCTCCGGCCCGACGCTTGCCTCGCCGACGCCTGCCTCGCCAAATACTCCGGGGTCGCCGCTGCTCGCCATTTCGCCCTGGGGTTCTTCCTCCTAGCTCAAACGGCTCCAGCAGCCCCCCACCTTTGAGCGCTCCGGCCAGGCCCACGGAAGGAGGCCGTGCCGCGGGTCGAGTAGGTGGCTGGCGCCCCACCCGTGGCGTCGCAGGAAGGTGGTGGGCGTCGCAGGTAGCGGTGGAGCGTCGGCGCAGGACGATAGCGACGGAGCAGGCCGTGCAACTGGTGGCGGGGCAGGTGCTGGCCGCGGCGCAGAACAGCCGGCCGGCGGATGGGCAGAGTGGGCGTCGATTTGGCCGGCTAGAAACCTACGAATGATTTGAGGATTTTTTTGCAAGGGCCCACATGTCAGCTCCGGACCGACGTCAATGCGGTCCCACATGTAAGGTCCGGACCCACTACCCCTAACGGCGGCGGACTGAATGGACTCAAATCTGGCCGTTTGGCCTCGTCATAGTAGTTGTGCATGGACTAGGGGCAAAACTGAGCACAATTCGCATCTGAAGGCAAAACTGAGCATATGAACACCACTGAAGGCAAAAGGATAATTAACCCTAAAGTATAAGGCAAGGCAGGATCAAATCATAATCTATCCTATTACTTTCTAATAATCATATACTCAACAGTACCAATTGATGAAGCCACACTACCGGAGAGCAGTTGAAAGCGCAAGATAGATCCTCGCCAGAGAAGAATGCCATTAGGCGGCTGCTAGGAATCAGCCGGATGATTTAGCCAGCCGTTGAATCAGTGCATGGGTGGCCCTTGGATCGCAGGCAACAGCACGGTAGCAGCAAGCGCGCAACAGCTTCAAACGCAACGATGCTGCCCCGGCCAAACTCCACTACAGTTCGGAGCTCCAACGCAGAACCAATGCATCTGGCGAAGCTCCATTGCAACTCCGGCGAGGCTACATTGCAGCGCCAACTATGCTTCCGACGGATCGGCGTTACTCCATTGCAGCTTCAAGGCAACATCACCGGATTTGCAGCGCCCCCGTTGGCCGCTCGCCGTGGTCACCATCGCAGCGCCGCCGACACTCTGTTGCACCACTTGACAGCCTCGACGGAGCTTCATTGAAACATCGGCGCCCCCCCTCCCTGTGAAGCTCCATAGGCGGCCACGGGTGCTGCGACGCAGCGTGGCGGCCATGGCGGAAGCTCCGATGTGGCGCATGGTGATGACGACAGAAGATAAGATGCAGCACCGACGGGCATGGCGGATGCTGCGACATAACGCGTGGTGTTGACGACGGAAGCTGAGATGTAGCGTCGGCGTCCATGCGGATGCAGCGATGCATCGTTGCCGGCGACGAGCGCTCCATTGCAGCTCTGCCGCCGGTGACTTGCAGCACCAGCAGGATTGCCTCAAGGTTGCACCGCAGAGTTGCTGCGTCGCCGCACCAACGGTCGTCGTCGAGCGCCGCATCACATCGCCGACAGTGCTGACGAGCGAGCAACTCCCCCATGCGTGTGTGTCGCCTCCATGGAGTTGCAGCTTCTGTGGCGGTGCCACGCGGGGCTCCACCGTCCTTCGTTATGTCGTGGGATGCAGCAGGTTGGTTGGCACCATCGCTCCTCTTGGTTCGCTCCATGAACTTGCTGCGTTTTGCGTTCCCATGGAAGCCTCTCTGCGAACAGAGACGGGGAATAATGGGTGGAGGAGAGACGATGCGAAGGGATAAGGCTACAAGTGGGAAAGCAGTGGATGGCCAGCAGGGCACGTGTCAATCAATCCGCCCGGTTTATCTTTCCCTGTTATCATCCGATAGATTCTAAACGTTTTCCATACCATTATGCACGGATCAAAGTTGGTCTTCGGCTGCGAATAAGGTCGTCCACAACGGCAAGCAGCTCCAAACTTAAACAGGCCACTAAGCATCAGCTACGAGCTCGAGCTGCGAAAATGACGTGATCTGTTTATTTTATGTACGTATGGCTTAAATCTCGACAAATCTATGTTCGCTTTTTCTGTTGACCCTTTCCAACCCACGACGAGAGCAAGATACGAAGAACACTAGCCTTAAAATTGGAAGGCGAGCTGCGAATAAACCCATCTCCAATGGTAGCCAACTCCAAACTGAAACATGCCTTAAAGCGTCGCCGACGAGCTCGAGCTGCGAAGATGACGTGATTTGTTTGTTCGATCTGCGTATGGTGGAGTTGTGGTCTATTTATCACACAATTAAATCTTAAGTGACTCGATGTTTATCTTATATCTTTTGCACTACCTACTCAGTTCTCCCGGGGATCCGATAATGGTTTGTTGGAGCTTTTCATCAAAATTACTAGCTACATATATAGACAAGGAAACCATTCATGCATGCATCGATATATAAATAATAGTTATGTCCAAACTAGTGTTCCACAAGTTGGACCTTTAGACTCAATCCAGCTAGCTATACTAGTAGGCATCTACTCCTTCTCCCATGCCACCTCTGTGCCATCGTCTGGGGAGGATGCTTGCCGCTGACCATCGACTAGCCTTCATTGGTGGTGGTGGGGTCGACATCGTCCCCGTCATCGTCGTCCTCCTCCTCAGACATCGGTCCTTCGCAGATTTCGATCAAGTTGAGGTTGTTAGAAGACTTGGGGCCAGAGATCAATGATGGCGCATTCGAATCCTCGGTATAAGCGGGAACCGGCCCGTCGTAGTTGGAGGAGTCGACCCAACACCTATCATAGGTCGGGCAATCGCTACACTTTTTACACTAATAATTAGTAGTAGAGGTGAGCTAACTTTCTAAAACTTAACAAACGATATGTAACTAGCATTATATATAAGCATAGCTATATTTAACAAATAAGCATAATGCTCTTGCATCATATTGTTAAAAAATATTTTTTTTGCTTCTTACTATTATGATTTTTAACAAAAAAAATCTTCTAAATAATTACTAGCATTTTAACAATTTGGTACTAATTATGAGCTACATTTCCTACTCCTACACATCCTATATAGATCTAACTTATTTTAACAAATAAAATATCAAGATTTTAACAAAAGGAAAAACAAGAAAAAAAAGGTGATGAACTCACCTCTTCTCCTCCTCCATGAGGATGCGCAAGCCGGTGGCGGTGTGATGACAAGGAGTGCAGCTGATGGCGCATGTGGCCGCAACGATGTGGCAGCGGCTCCTATGGCCCGTGGCCGAAGTGGCACTCTCTACCGGTGCGGTGTAGGAGGAGAGGTGGCGCAGCGGCGGCGTGGTGTGGCAAAGGAGGAGCGGCGAAAGAGGAGATGAGACAGGACGCATGGGGATTTTGCGGTTAGCGAGCCCACGCACGCGCCCATGTTTAATATTTGCGGGGGAAACAAAGGGTCTGCCTATTGCCGATTTTGGAACTCGGCATAGGAAGCCCAAACGTCAAATAGCCGTTGTGACATCTATAGTGGGCCCGCCCGTTAGTTGTTTGAAAGTTTTTTCACACGGGTGCTCGACGTACACATGACTCTGGAATTCTGTAACTAAAAAAACGAAAAGATTACATTATTGCCGAGTTTCCATTAGTTGAAACCCGACAAATATGGAAGACTGTTAGGTCTGCTTCTCATCGACGGTCATTGGGTCCAAATGCAGACCTTACCGAGTTTATTTTCGACGGAACACGGCGATAATATAACACTACCTAGTTTCTTTTTTTCACGGAGTGCCATTTTCCAGGCAGTTGGAAAACGATCGGGTTTGCTGAGTTTCAAGTCACTATTGAGTCTAACTATTGAAAACTCAGCAGACAGATTACTCTACCTAGCTCCCAATGAATTGAACTCGGCGTAGCCGCAGAACTTGTCAAAATCTCAAATGACAGTTGTGTTACTTTTATTGTATCATTTTGATTTGATGCTTGGAGTTAATAAAAACATCATTTATCCAAATATATAGTAAAATAGAGTGTGAGAATGTTTCTCGGCCCCTTAGATTCGAGTCTATTGGAAACCAATGAAGTCAGGGTAATATATTACCAACTATATTCTAGGGATTTAGTAAAAGTTGTACTGGGAGATATAACAAAATGTAATATGAACCGCTGGCAAAATAGTACTTGTCACATCCATCTATGCGTTCTATATATTGTGTCTTGGTTTCATGTGCCAACTCTTTGTGCATCGGCTAACCTCACGTTTATGTAATTTGCAGACTTGTCCTTTTTTGTTTTAATGATCTCTTCTTTTTGCTCAAATTGATGATCTCTTCCATCCGTGTCTCCACCAACTTCCTTAGCTACTTTGATGGACTCCCACTTGGATCCTTGATGGATCTGGAAGAGTTTGGTTCTTGCCTTGTTGTCTTCCTTCATCTCTTTTTGATATCATTGCACTTATTTCGTGAAACCGGGTCCATAGAGGTATCGATGTCCTCATCTATACAAAGAACAAATATTAATAGGTAGGAAATAGAAATACAATTATTAGATTACGCAACACTTATCATAGACTTGTGTGGTTTATAATTTCTGGTAGGAATCATGTTGATCTCCATTTCCTGTTTTGTATATTTTTTATAATGGTCCAATCAGTGCATACTATGGGCGGAAGGACGGGACACTATTTCCTGTTTACTTAATATGTTCTTAAATTATTAAAAATGCAACAAAACCTATGGGCAGAAAAACATGCATACTCTGGTACTGCTCAAATCTAACTATCTACGTGAACGAGTGCTTGAAAGTATACTTGAAAATTCACATGGCAAAGGGACAAATGGATCGAAAGATCCACGTTTATTCAAGAGTTGATTGTACATGATGTAAATCTGGAATGAACAAAACCTACTTATATCAAATATTTTTCTAATTATTCAAATCAGAGGACATTGAGTCTACCATTGATATCTAAAGTTCACGAGAATTTATACGTACAAAGGTACTAAGCAGACCTAAAAGGCTCGGAGGTACTCAGCAAACTGAGGCTCATATTTGATTAGATCATGTCGAGCGAGAAGTGATGCGTATCAGACAAAGGGACGATCTGAGATAGAATAAGAGAAACCAAACCTGGCAATGTACATCCATTCAGAAAATAGAGGATTACATATGAGTTTAGAACCAAATTTAGGTACACACTAAATTGTGTTGTATGCATGAGGTTCCTTAGTAATAGATGTTCTATCAGTTTTTCTACTAGCTAGAATATGTTATTTCCTTGTATATCCTCAATAACACAAGACAAGTATTTACGTTAACTAAAGAAGTGACCTAAAACATCTTACATTTGTTTACAGAGGGAGTAGCAGACTGGATAACAGAACTTAAGAAGAAATATGCGCGACATATGAATGATTAAATATCCTTAGCACCAATAAAAGGAACAACGTACCTCAATTTAAAGTTTCCTCATGGCAATTTATTTTCACCTCTCGTGATGATCTTCCAGGTTTTGATGAACTTGCAATTTTTATAGCAGCCTTCTCATCTTTTGTCAGTAATCTTTTACGCAAACTCTCATGCTGTGAAAATAATAACTTAAATATAAGTACCAAATACCAAGTGGACAGCTTTGTAAGCTACCGGCAAAAACTTGCAATAAATAGAAGTACCAAATATCCATTTACAAAATAATTTCGTTGATTATATTTTCAGTTTTTTAGTAATTTTTAAGGAACTCTTGTTTGGTAAAGCTGACAATTCCAACAGCTGACACATTTTGATATTCAGTTATGATGTTATGTCGTATCTGAGTAGCAACAAATGCAATCATACTAGCCATGGAGACACCGATCTTATAACAAGTTCTCTAAGCTGTTGAAAAATACCTCTGAAAAGTTGACACACCAATGAGAAAATGACCAGTTGCAAGCAGTTTAATGTAGGTTTAACAAATGGAAGTCTTTTTGGATAAACAGTGTTTCTTTTCATATATTCTTGTAACTAGAAGTACAATACATTGGCTTTGTAAAAGCTTGGTTGTCCCTCATGAGCATAATAAAGCAGGTTTAGTTCAGCTGCGCACAAAGGGAGCAAAATAAGATTATTTTATCCTAATTTAACCTATGATCAAGTTTTTCTTGGGAAAAAAAAAGAAGGTATACTCAAGGGTGCAATAAAATAGATATACTCAAGAGTGCAATGGAGTAGAACATCTGTTTCTTGCTGTGGATATGTAATAAACCTATGATCTGCCTTCTGGCTGAATAGTTTCAAATAATAGTTTTTTTCGCATCAGTTTAGTGTATATTACTCAGCCATTTAAAGAGTATAATAGGAAATAGGTCACAATGCATGTTCGTATAAGACTAGTCCAAGAAGAAAATATAACTTTCAGAAGAGTTGGAAGCTCAGTTACCAGATCTGCAGACTTATCAAAGTTGTACACTTCATGGACACTTGTGTTCTGAATAAATGCACGTTCTGTAAGTTCTTTGGTTTCTAGGTAGCGAACTGCAGACTTCAACGTCCGGAATGTATAGCCGCTAACAGGATCCGTATAGTACTGCATAATTAATCATGATAAGTAATTCGAAAAGATTTGAACAATGTAAGGTAATTTTTTTTCTTGAAATGATCATGATCAGAATTTATTTTGTATACCGGATCTTTCCTCATTTCTCCCTTTGTTCCGGCTTTCCTGTATACAAATTCTAATACCCATCCGGGTGGCAACCCAGATGGGTTAAGAATCAGTTCTGCTATAACCTACAAAATAATGCAACTTGTTAGATTTGAAAAATCAAGTCATTGTAGACATGCAAAGTTATTTATGTAGTGATAGCAAGAAATGCACATTATCTCGAGAGCTTGTGTCGCATTGTCCATCAGTATCACATTTAGAGACCTTCATTTCATTAACATAGAGTAGCACGTCTTCTTTTGAGAATAATCGGATTCCCAGTGGCGGGTAAATGTAAAACTGCAAAATAATAATACCGCGAAATGTTATAATCTGAGAAAATTATTTTTAGATGTGACTAAATTATATTCTTGCCATATTAAAGTAGTAGAGTATTTGTCCCGGGCACATGAACGCTACCTCTAATCACGATAAATAATAGTTGTCTGAATGTGTGGGAAGTAATATGAAATATATATTACAGCCGACAATTAATCCATAATGAATTAATAACTCAAGAATAAAACTTGATTCATTGCAGATATTTTTCCAACTACATTTATTATACTCAAAAGGAAATATATGACCAAATATATGAACATAGTATGTATAATATTTCTCATGTGACTAGGTAATCATTTACATTTACTGTTATGTCACATGAGGTAGGTCGTGTGAACGGTTGGTGAACCATCTTCATCACGTCGAGGATACACAATTACATATAAGCCACGCTTGAGCTAGGAAACTACTAACTAGATTTGCTAGTTGTTGTTAGTGGCACTTTGTGTACGAATCAAATACCACGACCATCTTTTTTCTGCATTGCTTGTCAATGTCACCAAGCAGCTGCATGTATACAATTTATCATGCAGATCTACTCCATTAAAGGTACAGGTTACATATTGATGATATATACGGCTGTATTGTGCAAGTCATGAACAGATGGACTTCCCATAGTGGGGTCGATCACTGTTTGCTGCCCCTCTTATTGCCAGGGTATTTCCTATACATAGGTGCAGCCATTGTTTCAGCGCAACGCGCGCCACCTAGTGATCACATCGGTTGCCGAAGTACCACAGACGGGTGTTTGAGAGACCCTAGCTTCTCGGCTCAATTTGGTTAACTAGTCTTGATTTTTTTTTGTAGATTGATCACTAGTTTTTTGTGTATTAGTCTAGTACGTGATGCATTATTATCTTTTAAAAGGTCACAATATATCTTCCGGATTGGTGACATTGCCCTATTTGTGATTAAGTCCAGGCTCCCGTATTGTCCAAGACAATAAGTCCAACACATCTTGGCAACAAAACAGAACATGACAACACTCTACTAGTCACTACGACTTGAAGCTAACTTAGATTTGTAGGAAGTTCGGATTAACTCCATGAACCTCTCTCTAGTCAAAGTTTATGATCACTCTAGTTTCTAACGTGTCTTTTTGCTCACCTTGATCTCGACTAATTGCAGATTCACGACTTGTGAATTCCGCTCAGACATATGTTTCGGACTACCAGTCGACTCTGCTACGTTTAGGAGACTATACAATCAAGACTACATACATCGCGAGTCTGATGTAGAAACTCAACTAAAATGGTCATTGTCCCACTACACACCAAGCTTCATTTGTGTGTAGTCCAGGGTAGCTCTAACATTATTCCCTGATTATATTAGAACATGATGACTCTTGGACTACACATCCAAAATCGTCTTGGAAACAAGAGACAACACCATATAATAATGGAGTAATACTTACTACTCCCTCTTACATTTCTTTCCAGAGGTAGTACTTACTAACACAACCCAGACTGACTTATCCTTCTTTATAAATAGGAGTCAAGATAAAAACTACCTTGTACATCTTGTCCTTGTTTTCTCCTCCTACTCTAATCTCAAGCCACCACCCCTCTGGAAGCCAGTCATGTTCCTTCTGCATACCATGATAGGTTGACACATCGGTAATGGATATAGTAGAAAATAAATATACAATGAGGTCAGCGTGCTAGGAAAAACATACATGGAGCATGCCAGGAGCAGCAGCAGCATCCATAGATTCTATGTATATCTGATCCATCTCGGAGAAGAGGTAGTTCAGGACCTCTGCTTTCATCCTGAATTCGGCCCCTGACACTGGACATATGTAGTACTAGACAAAAAGAAAAGTAACGAGAGCAAACAAATCACATATCTCCAATAATAAAGCGGAAACTAAAAAAACAGCATATATCCTACAACATGTGTAGAGAATGAACATGTGTTTTGATAAGTCTATATAAGCATGTATGTTCCAACTCTACAAGAACAAGGATGGATTTGCTTACAGCAGAACAAGCATGGACTGTGAATATGTTTTTTTTTTCGAAAGCGGACTGTGAATATGTTGGCACCAATAAGGCCTTTCGGTGCAACCCCAGTCGCACGGCTCTGTCTAAGAGATTTCTATCCGCAAAGAGTAAGAAGAACCTACGAACGTACTGATGTAAAGTCCCTTGTACTAACCCGAGATCAGATTAAGTAATACAATTGCCATGAAATCGACCCTCCGTGTGCCCATGAATTCTCGCGCGTGGGCACATGGCGGAGCCGCCAGAAGGCCGAGCTTAAGGATCAGGTCTTCCGCCACACGACACCTAGCTAATAGGGGACAGGCTGCATGGGCACAAATTCGCCCATCTCCTATGCAACGGCAGACCCACGCGGCGGTGTCGCCCAGCAGCCTGCAACTCCGGCGACGGGGAGCGACTATGCGGAGAGCGATCCGGAACCGGGAGGAGCTACGGATAAGGGAAACGGACGGCACATGTAGGAAAAACAACAGGATGGACGCGACAATAGCACCGATGGGAGCAGGAGCAGCAGCAGAGCAGGCAAGCTGCGTTCGGCGAGTGCGATGGGTGGGGAATACGATGCAGTACATACCTCGTGGTGTTCACCGTGGTCACCAAGGCGGACCTCCCAGATCCAGCCATCCGGGAGCCAATTTGGTGGCTCCCTCACACCACCATCCACCATCTCCCGGCCATCTTCCACCTTCTTCTGGGCATCCTTTTCCTTTCCCACTCCCTCACGATCTGAGAAGAACCGGTCTGCCATTGAAAACTCTCGCCCTTTCTCTTGTTTTCCTAGATTCAAAACTCAAAAAGTTTGTGCAATGGGAGGGGGATGGCTGGCTATTTAACCTCAGGGGCCTGACTTTTTGTGTGTGCGCTGCTGCTAGCTGGCGGTGGCAATATCTTCCATTCTGACAGAAACGAATTCATTTAATGTGGTGCTGGACTATCCTATTTTGACGTCCAAATTAGTATTACTACCACTCATTTGAGATTTTGTCAAAATTGGAAGGTTGGGTCAAGATATGGTGTTAATTATTTAGGACAGACAGCAACAATTTAGCTTAGAATTGCTAGCTTTGGTATAAAATCCATGGTGATCTAGCTTTGGATGGTGGTGCTGTACCAGGACTGATTGCCCAAGTATATGAACCAAAACTAGTAATGACTCTGAGGCGATCTTTTATAGTCTATATCTACATCTATGGTGTACATACTAACGCTAATAGATATAATTAAAAGATTTATATAATATCAAAAGCGCGATTTGCGGAGATCCAACACATCGCAGCAATTCGATGAATCTCTCGAACGGTCTATGTGGCTTCGATGTTTAGTATTTAGCACCCTTCCCTAATTGATGGCATTCCTAATATCAGCCCTAACCAATTATTTAGAGCCTACCTAATATAAGCATGCAATTAATCTCTTGCCAAATATTACTTTCATGTTTCTCTACAAAGAGATATACATGCAATCAGGGGATAGATACTTTCCTTTTTTTAGAGGGATAAAAAGGGACGAATTAGAAAAAATGCACCTTACATTGTGGATTTTATCAAAAAAACAAATACATCTTATATATAAAGGAACAAAGGAGTAGTATATTTGTTCAATATATTACTGATGAAAAAGAAATATGTGTATGTTCATACCGCATTTACTCTCATTACTTGTTGTAGCCAAAGAATCATGTTGTACAATCCTGGTGCAGATATTGTTTTTCCATAGCATGCACTGTTTTTTTTAGAAAAGGACGAGGACCCCCGGCCTCTGCATCTGGATTAGACCTGGCCAAACCTCAGGCCGGGCCGGGCTTCGGGCCGGGCGTACCAAAGCCCGGTGCAAAAAACCCAGGACCGAGCCCGGCCTAGCCGGCCGTCGGGCCTATTTTTTGGGCCCGATCCCGGACCGAACACGCAAAAGCCCGACGGGCCTCGGGCCTCGGGCCGGGCCCCTTCAGAAAAACGTAATTTTGACGGGCCCGGACCCGGCCCGGCCTGGCCAACGGGCTGAAAATCTAGGCCCGAGCCCGGCCCGGGAGCAGCGTCGGGCTGGCCGGGCTGCCCATGGCCAGGTCTAATCTGGATGATGCATGCAGCAAATTTATTAATTATTCACACAAGACCTTACAAAGTCATACAATAGTAGGACTAAAGCCACCGTCTAGGCAACACCTGTCGCTACTTACTAACCAGTTGATGAAGGGAAGCTGATAGTCTCGGCCTAATACAAAACAGACCTCGCAGCCAAACCTAACATCTAAGACCTGGGGTCCCAACCAGGACTCCTGCCGGGTATGGGGCACCCACCAGTCTGGCGCACTCCTCAACCAGGACGCCTGACGGGTATGAGGCAGCCGCAGCCACCGGCCAACAATCCATCTTCAGTGTTGTACTGCTGCATCTACCTTGCCCGGTTTAGCTGCCGTCAACGCCACCACGACGCGAGACAACACCACCATCCTGCGCTCGTCCATCATCACACACCCACCTGCGAAACCCTGCTGCTCCATACCGCCGAGACCCGCCGACGTCAACGCAAGAAAAGGCACGCCACACCACCTCACGCCTCTTCCATCTGGCGCCACTCCACAAACGATGCCCCCAATAGGGAACACGACACCGCGGCGCCACCATCGTCCGATCCGGTGATCTTAGGTTTTCTCCCGGAGCGGCACGAGCAGGTTGACGATAGTTGCTTGACCATGCCTTCATCAAGGTAACGACGTACACGCCGCCATCGCCCGCCATGATCGGAGTCGGCTCGGTTTTCACCGGCGACTATGTCTCCCCAACTCACTGTCGGTGCTAATAGTGGGATCCAAGATCCGTCACTTCCAGCCTGGCCAACCGCCTTCGGTGAAGAAGGCAGCCACCACCACCATGGCCGGGCCAAGAGACCCGGACGTCCTCGTGCCGCGAAGATTACCTGGGGAGGTCACCTCTTGCCGTTGTCGAGACGAGACGCAGCCGAAGTGGATCTCGATCTAAACCCCTCGGGCCCAAATCAGATCTCAAGGCACCCATAATCTCATCCGCCAACGGCCGCCGGAGATCTCCTGGCCACTGCCAACCCGCTGCGCACCGCCGTTGGAGGAGGAGGGAGGCGGATGCTGCTGCCCCCAAGCATTACCGTCGGACGAGGACTGCGTCGCCGCCTCCGCCTCACCACAAGGGCATCGCCCCGTGGCGTCCTCAGCGACAACGGCAGTAGTGTGAGGAGATTGAGGGGGAGGGCTGAGGGCGGTGTGGACGGCACTCCCCGGGGGCGGCGCGGTGCCGCCGCCTCGGGGGAGAGACGTCGGGGCCATAACGGGCACTGTTGCCACGTCATTTATAGGTGCACCTCTAAAACAAGATTTACGATGCCTCATATCAATCGTTGGCCTAAGCAATAAATATTCAAATATTCACAGATGTTCTCTTTCTTTGTCGCACTACTCTCTCTTTTATCACTCCGTGGTTGCCTGATGTCATCAATGAAGAGATAAGCAAGAGAACAAGTGCATAGAAATACAAGAGCAAAAATAAGAATCATGCCTCTATTCAAGCCTCTGACTGCCACTAAAAAAAGTAACTCCCACAAACAAACATTAGTAAAAGATGTGCGAGCCCAGTACAACATAGTTTCGCCATCCTGAGAAATGGACTCGAGGGGCGGTCTCATCAATAAATACAGCAAACATAAAAGTGAAGGGCAAAGCGGCAATCATGGTAGCGTGCAAGGTTTCGAAAATTTCGACACAAGAGCTTTGTATACCTAAAATGATTTTCTCTGTCTCGCCGCGAGATAGGGCCTAGGCGAGATAGTCGCCGCACGCATATAGACCAGGATGCATATGGTCACGCAAGGCGTGATTGAGCAGGCATAAACCAGCAGTGGATCACAAAGAGCTCACATATTTGATTTACAAATTTCCTTACATTTACAAATAGCAGAATAGTTACATAAGATTTTCTAGTCATTTCCCACCCACTTGTCTAGCCTATTATGATTGGCGACATCTTCCAGATAGTTCACGTCAATCGATGACTGCATCTGAAAAACTGAGAAAGCAAGGGTGGGTAGGACAAGTCATGCCTAACAAGTAGATACTTCATTATTCAATAAGGAGAATAGTATGATGATGTAGATCAGCCGATGAACTGAACAAGGAAATAATCATTGAAACATTTCTTTACTAGAATGTGTAATACGAATAGCATAACCGAAAACGCACAAGGGGATTGTTGGCATCACATATGGCCGCAAACTTCCCAACCCGGGAGTCACAGGGGTGAAATTTCAAACTTTTACACTCTTTAAGTGAGGTACTCTGACATCGATAACCTCTAGTAGAACCACATAGGTTCCAGAAGACCAGAACTCTTTAACCCCCCCCCCCCCCCCC
>LR738710.1:12129558-12147856 GCA_902687465.1 Secale cereale | reverse complement strand
CCCCCCCCCCCCCCAAAGAATCCTACCTAGCTCCGCCACTGGGCAAGGACAAGATGTAGAAGGTAGTTTTTATCTTTTTTATCAAGTACTCCTATTTATAAATGAATGGCTTCATGGAAAATGTCTGCTGGAGGTAATCAAAATTCCTGTGCGGTTCCAAGTCAGTTTGGGCCGTGCTAGTAAGTATTAAGTACTAGTCCATTATCGTCTTTTGTATTGTCTCCAAGATGTTTTGGATGTGTAGTCCAAGAGTTATCATGTTCTAATTCAACCAGGGAATACAGTTAGTGCTAGCTACAATTCGCCCTTGACACCGCAATGTTCCTGAAAGTTTAACACCATGACAGCGATGTATGCCTGTAACACCATTATGTTGAGAAGCCACAAAGAAAAAGGAGGGACACTGTACGCACCCATGTCCACAAGTATCATGATTTATCTTATGTGATCAGACAAAATCCAAAAAGTCATATTATAGTGAGGCCCAAGATTTGTAGGATGCTTCCTAGGGAGGCAACTTCCACTACCTCCTTGGAGAGTATGATCGTTATTCAGCAAAGAAAGATGAAAGTTGTTTTTGACAAGGAGGTGGATGATCGATGGTTTGAGCCGGTGGTGCCACAGTGTGGTACTTGAAAATCTCGTCAAGACTATTGCTCGGGTAATTAGATGAATCAAGGAATCATGTGTGTGTGCTTCAGCCATGTGAATCATGTTTGTCTCCGAAGTACTCGTCTATGTGGAGCTCATTGCATTTGAAGCCCATCATGGAAGAAGGATTATATGGTATGTCGCTTCATACGATCAGGGTATCGATGCACATAAAGACATGGTGGCATGTCTGGCTATTTGTGTTTTCTTAACGAGATGAAGTTTGGTGTGTAGTGGGACAATGCCCATTTTAATTGAGTTTCTACTTGAGACTCGCAGAGTGGGCTGGTAGTCCAAATTATGTGTCTGGACAAAATCAGCTAGTCGTGAATTGGCAATGAGTTGAGATCAACGGGAGCAAAAAATGGAGATGTGTGGTTTTTCATTACCTTTGTGTATGTCCAGTATTACATGTCCCCAGTGCCAGGGGTCAAATTCACCATGAAGGTACTAAACTACTCCCTCCGTCCCATAATGTAAGACGTTTTTTGCCACTGGTGTACTGTCAAAAAATGTCTTACATTATGGGACGGAGGGAGTACCTTTTCTCCGAGATGGATGAACAGCACATAGCTGCTTGTGCTTAGTATGCTCCATGTATGTTTTTCTTATCACTAAGATGTCAAGTTATATTTTATTCCTTACTATACCCATTATTGATGTGTCAATTATCATGATATGTAGAAGGCACACGAATGGCTTCCAAAGGGGTAGCTGCTCGAGATCAAATCAGAGGGGCAGAAGGTGGACAAGATGTACAAGGTAGTTTTTATCCTTTTCATCTCCAATACTGTAGCATTTTTATAAATAAACAACTTCCTAGAAAATGTGTTCTGGAATTAATCCAAATTCGCTCTTTTCCAAGCTAGTTTGGCTCGTAGAAGTCCATTGCAGTGTTGTCTTTTATTTTCAAGATGTGTTAGGGGTCTAGTCAAAGAGTCGGATGTTCTAATTAATCTAGAATAGAGTTTGTGCTAGCTAGTTACTCTAGGGAAATTGCGGTGTCAAGTCCGAGTTTTGCTAGGAATTTAAGTCCGGGTATGAAATGTCTTCATGATTTAATTGTTGTGATCAATCTGTGAGAAGAAACCTGGCATTTGAGATGAGAGCGGGTGGGCAATCATTATTCGGCAAAGCAGCGAGAAGAAGGACATCCTGCAGGTTGTTGTCCACGGGGCGGTGGATGGTTGTAAGGAACTAAGGATAGACATGATTTCTCTGAACAGAGGAACACATGCATGGGGAGGCTCGATTTGTGGCAACATGCTCGTTCCTGGATTGTATTACTTTGATTTGGTTATTACAAGAGAATATGCTCGAATCTGACCCTATCACTATGGAATAAAACTCCCATTTACCATGCAAAAAGCAAAATGATGTGCGACTGGGATTACAAATTACCAAACAGATGGATGGATATATGCTTGTGAAATGGCTTATACTTCTTCTAGTGTAAGCCAATCCATTCGCTCTTGTATAGTTTGGATGCATTGCATGAAGACATGTTATTGAGTAAATTTTAAACATACTCTATACATGTTTGTATGATTTTTTTTTAGTTTTTGTTTCTTATGCACTATTAGTTCTAAGAAAATAAGAGGACGGATTGAAAGAGAAGGGTGGTAGTTCTCATGGTGGTGAGAATGCAAGACTCATTCTCGGGTCTTGCTAGATCCGTGGTTGTAACAAACTGAGAGTTAACAGACCGGGGGGTCAATCTGACATACATAATTGGAGGGGCAAACTAATGTGTTGGTTTCATTCTGTATTCCTTAGCAATCTAATCATGAAAAGAGGTTATTATGCATGTATAGTTAAGACAGCGAAAATATTAACCTGAGATACAAAAGAAGTGTCAAGGGTCTAGGAGTCTCACTAGAAGGGCAGTGCCCGCAGCTTCCTAGACGACTATGTGTATTGTCGTGTTATTGCATCTTCTCTAACAAACTGCACACCTTTGGAGCCTCCCGACAGCATGGTCCTCACTATTTAGATGTTCTAATCATGAGATTAAGATCATGTTATTTCAATCATAAAGTAAATATTCTTACATTACTACCATAGCAAGTTAATCTTAGTTAGGTAGAACCTTAGTTAGACATTAATTGGACTCAATTTAGTTATGATTATTAAAAGCAGGGTCCAATTTCATATGCATCAGTGCTAACCAACCTTGATTGAAGTATAATATTTTAAAGTTAGCGCACAAAGATGATTAATAGTAGTAATTATGTAGGTTTTGAGGATGCAATGTGCTAATTATCGTGGTAATCATATTTAATGTCATGCTTCATCCCATTCTGGTATCAATTAATGATTGTGCATTCTTATGGTAAAATTTGGCTCAACGCAACGATCAAAACTAAGACAACGACTAAATCGAGCGGATTAGGATCACCTTCCAACAATTTTGATTAATAAGGAAACCTACATAATTCTCCTTTGATATTCCGAATTCGAAACCCTGATGAAACCGTAATGAGGCTCTAGGATTTGGGAACATACCTGAAGCACGTATCGTCAACGCCTCTCAAGTTTTGAAGGTTGCATGGCCACACTGCCATCCCTTCCTTGCAGTAGATGCATGGATTTATGGCTCCCGTTGCAGCATCTAATGGATGACGATGAGCATGGCCCTCCAATAATCACATCATATCCATCGCCTCCTTGTAGTTGCCGCCATCTGTCGGCATGCAGCACGGACCTATGGCAATGGGGCAATTGCATAGGCTGCCCCACCTCCTTACCTTGTGCACACAAGGAGGTACCCATGTTCGACGAAGCAACACACAAGGTAGAATCTCAAGCATGTTGCTCCGGGAACGGGGACGCCATGGACCGCCGAGCCTCAAGTAGTCGCCGCCCCTCTTGTTTGGTGCATAAAAATTGGGAGGAGGGAGGAATGGGACTAGGGTTTGCTTGGGGAGTTTTTATATTTGTTGCATACAATATTGACCGTCCGATCTGATAAGATAGCATTGAGTAACGCGTGATAGTTGGTGGACCTTCGTGTGTTTAAATGGGTAGTTTTTGGACATGGGCTTAGGCCCGGGTTATCTTAGCCCATGGCACATTTAGTATTTAACACGAATCATGCTAGTATTTCCTTATGGGTCACAACATTCCTCGGGACAAGTTAACGTTTTGGTCTTTCGACCATACGCGATTAGTATTTTTCCCAATTTCGCACATGAATTTCCCCGCCTTAGCAAAAACAAATCTTTAGCCGCCCAATTTAACTCTTTCCACTTCATCCTCTCCCATTTCCCCTACCTTTACTCAAACCCTTGCTTCAATGACCCGGTTCCGATAAGGATCCAAGTCTCATGTGCTTCTGTGTTATCTCTGGATCAGTAGCTAGCACACAGTACTCAATGCAATACCATAGAATCACATGTTATAAAGTAATGAAAATCTATAGTATTAATTACCTTACAGCCCTTGGGCTATAATACACAACAGAAATAACAAAAAGTATGAGGAGTCCCATCAACGCCAAGGACAAAGTTTAGTGTAGACATCATAACCCTACAACGCATCACTTACTCATCGTATAAAAATCCTACAACATGATAAGTTACAGCCGTGTAGGTCAGTAAGTTGAATCTATTGGCAAGTCACATCATAGGATATAATAAAAGGTTCTACATCTAAATGCAATTTGGTTGGTGGAAGGCTCTAAGTTTAATTTGCATAAAGTTGGTTTTGTCCTACTTTCATGAAGATCAGTTTTATTACTACATAGCTCATAATAGGATTGAGATGGTTCCTCCACTCAATCTATTCCCAAGTTGATTTAACCCATTAATTTAATTAAACATGATGAGTTCACTGAACATGCACACTTCTAGATGCTCAAATTGTCTGTAACCAGGGAAATGGCTAATCGATTAGGTTTACACTCTGCAGAGGTTTACACACTTTTCCCCGCAAGACTCACTCAGCTCCTTTGTAGCTCATCACATTCAAGGTATGTGAACCTGAAGAGCAAGACATGGTCCTTCAGAATAGTTTCCCTTAACTCCGGTAGTGCTCATCCCACCTACTTATATCTACTTCTCGTAGCACTACTAAGTAAGAGTCACTATAACTGATCAACCAAGCTAGAGCCATAATAGCGTGTGGCTGGACATGTAAGCTTCTAGTCATGAAAAAAATTTGATCCCTTTAAACCTGGTTGGCATTCCACGAAACAGTGATCACTTGTTACGCCAGGATACTCGGGCAAATCCCTGGTTACTCCAGGATGCCCCTCGCCATGCAACCATTTCACCCAGATAATTCATTAACATAAAGTTGTTATCATATATTTGGCCCTACTTACTACATTGCCTCTCTTCCCAATCCTCGTCTACTTTAGCATAGCAAAAAAATCCTACAATGTTGGCCACAATAGGGTAAAGGCTGGGACCTATGTTGTGTCCGTTCTCTTCCTTTTTTTATGTACGCTCGTGGTGCTATTTGTCGTTGCCCATGGGGACACCGTTTAGGTTTACCTCTATCAACATTCAACGTACAACAGCTAGACACGGGCCAAGGCCGAACTGGAGCACTGCCCGGCAAAGCGACCAAGAACAGCAGCGGACGACTGATCGGGTTGGTAATAAACCTAGACGTATAGAGAACGACTTAATAAACATATGCATGTGCGTTGCGATGACAGAAAAAAAATTATTTCATGTCTCTTGGTCACGGACTGTGCACTGCAATGGAGAAATTCACTTATGCATGCATGAGTGATATAGTCAGACCATGCTGTTAAGAATCATCTTAATCAAAAAATTCATTCAACTTGATCCTCCTTTTGTTGAAGCGTCATGCATGCATGGTACATGTATTTGTCTACATAGAGCGATTCATAGTTGAGTCCCCTTTCATCTACCGAGAAAAAAAACTTATCTGAATGTAATTTTCTCATTTTCCAAATAAACCTAGACACCATGTTCCACCCTTAACTCTCTTGTCACCCAATGTCAACTTAAGCCTAATTTAGTGTCAAATTGAGAAGACAATTAACTAATTCTTTTGTCACCCAAGTACCTACTAAAACCTAATTTATTGTTCCAATCAAAAGACTATTATATGTTCATAAAATATCTATTATCTTATCCAATTAATGGTGAATGAAAACAATTTAGCTCAATGGCAGAATGACACATGTGAACTGCACATGTTCTAACCTAGTACTACAAATCTGTAACTTCCAAAAATAAAAGAAAAATCATAGGGTTCCTTAAAACAACTAAACGCATGGGGAGCTTAAAAGGTAGAAAAGGATATAAGAAACTTAGGGAGAAGATTAATCATTTGCAAAGAAGAAAACACAGGATGAGGTAAGCGATTGTACACCAGGGTGCCACAGTACATATAGCTAATTGCTTCGGCTACACCATTTACTGCACAGCCGTGGCATGATTCTCTAGTTCCTCGCAACACATCTGACGACAGTGAACTACGTTGGTGTGTGCCATGCACTCCCTCCGTTCCAAAATAGATGGCTCAACTTTGTACTAACTTTAGTATAAAGTTGGGTAATCTATTTTGAAACGGAGGGAGTACATCGTATATATAGTTCCGATATATCGAGTGGAATGATTTTTTGTTTTCAGTCGGCGGATGGGTAGGTTCTCCCTTTCCTACGTATTCAAAGCATATAGTACCAATATTTGAGATTGCTACAGATTAGAAACGCATGCCTGCTGAAAAACACAAAGCTCCAGTCTGTTCGTCCCATCCGACAACCTCCTGCGCAAGGACCCATCAGCTGCGCCAAATGCAGCGGATGCGTCGCATACGACGAGCTCCCGTGTCTCGCTAGTTCCTGCCATCCGCGATCAACGTCGAGCACTGTGCTGCCGCAACATCAGCTAGCATCGATCGCAACCAAAATAACCAGTTCGATACCTTACCTCACCTCAGCTCACCTACCTCTATCGCCTGTATATTAGGTCGAGAGAGTCCTGGACAATGGCGGACAGCGGCATGCTGGCCAGACCGATCGATCTTGTGCATAGGTCTCGACCCGACTGGTAGTAGCTGAGGTGATGGCCGGGGAGCTAGCTAGCTGCTCATCTCAGTTCAGTCGTCGTCATGGTTCTTATGGAGGTGCCGCTGCTGGTGAAGAAGTTGGCCGTGGTCGTGGAGGCTGAAGCGGCGGCACCGAGGAGCTACGGGGAGGCGCGGGAGGCGTTTGTGCGGGAGGCGGAGCGGCTGTGGGTCATCGCGGCGTCCATATCACCTTGAACATCCTCTGTCTCTACAACGTCAATTCTGACATGCAGCTCTTCGCCAGCCGCCTCCGCAACCTTCAGCTCTCCTGTCAGCACAGATCACGCACACACACTTGCTAGAGCACTCGGACACAGAAGGTTTTGCGTTGCGTACTGCTGCAACTTTTCTTAGCTTTCTTCCACTTCTCTTATTCTGTTACATGGAACGAACGAGGCCACCAACGGCCCGGGAAAAATTCCCACGACGAGCCACAACGATCGCGCCATCCCACGATCCAGTTCGTGCGGGAGTTGGACTAGTTCTGAAACAAAAAAATTATCCTAACAACCTTATCTACTTAGCTGAAGGCTAACTATGCAGCTCTTATTCTCTGCTAAACTTAAGATGACGAGCATACTAGGTTTAAGTCCACAATCACTCCCTAAACCTTGTGTGCTTCGTCGAGCTCCACCATCCCGATCTTCATGCGCTGCTCCTGAAGCTTGACTCGCCCGAGTGCTTTGGTGTGCACATCAGCCAGTTGCTCTTCAGAACGGACGAACTCGATCTGGATTTTCCCATTCTCCACGCACTCCCTAATGAAGTGATATCTGATCTATATGTGTTTGCTTCGGTCGTGAAAAACAGGGTTCTTACTCAGTGAAATGGCCGACTTGTTGTCGACGTTGAGCACCGCCGGCTTCTGATCTTCGTCTTTGATCTCCCCCAGCAGCCGTGCTAGCCAAATGCCTTGGCAGGCCGCCGTGGTGGCAGCCATGTACTCAGATTCACACGAAGAGAGAGCAACCACTCTCTGCTTCTGTGACTGCCAGCTGACCAAGTTGCTCCCGAGGAAGAAAGCAACGCCGGTGGTGCTCCTGCGGTTGTCCACGTCTCCTCCCAGATCGCTGTCGCTGTAGCCGATCAGAGGAGCGCCATGGTCACCACGCGTGTACCGCACTCCCCAGTGCAAGGTCCCGGCCACATAGCGCAGAACATGCTTCACCGCCGTCTTGTGCTCAACAGTGGGCTCCTGCATGAACCTTGATACATACGCAACGGAGAACACGAGGTCTGGCCTGGTGTGGACGAGATAGCGGAGCATGCCCACGATGCTCCTGTACTCGGTGGCGTCCACCGGCTGCGCCGAGCTCACCCTGCTCAGCTTGAAGCGAGGCTCCATGGGCATGTGACAGGGATTGCAACCCGTCATGCCCGCCTTGTCGATGATCTTGGCGGCATACGCGGCTTGCCCAAGGTCGATGCCGCCGTCGTGCTGCCTTACGTCGATGACGAGGTAGTAGTGCAGCCGCCCCAGATCGCTCATGTCAAAGAGCGCCTGCATATCCTCCTTGAACCCCGCGATCTCTTCTTCGTCGGAGCCGGTGATGATCAGGTCATCGACGTAAACGCCGACGATCAGACGTGAAGATGCCGTGCCCCTGGCGTACACAGCGTGTTCCGACGGGCATCTGCTGAACCCAAGCGAGCTCAAGCTTGCATCCAACTTGGCGTTCCAGGCGCGTGGGGCCTGTTTCAGCCCGTACAGGGCCTTCCTGAGCTTGAGCACTTTAGTTTCTTCGCCGGTGACCGTGAACCCCGGCGGCTGGGCCACGTACACCTCTTCTTCCAGCTCGCCGTTGAGGAAGGCGGACTTCACGTCCATGTGATGCACCGTCCAGCTTGCGTGCGCGGCCAGAGCGAGCAGAAGGCGCACGGACTCGAGCCTGGCAACGGGCGCGAACACCTCGTCGTAGTCGACGCCGTGCTTCTGAACATAGCCCTTTGCAACCAACCTTGCCTTGTGCTTCACCACCGCGCCCTGAGCGTCCTTTTTGATCTTGTAGACCCACTTGAGGCCAATGGGACGATGGCCAGCAGGCAGGTCCACGAGCTCCCACGTCTGGTTGGCCTCGATGGAGCTCATCTCCTCCATCATCGCGCGCCGCCAGCACGTTTCACCCTCAGCTTCTTTGAACGAACCGGGTTCCTCGCCCAGTGTGAGGTGCAGCTCGTCGACGAGTTCGTCGTCGTCGATCTCGCCGTCGTCGTCGTCAGGCTCCTCCAGGCCAGGAGGCGGTGCATTGCGAGCTGCCTTTTCTGGTGTGTCCAAGTAGCGTGGGTTGGGAAGGAAGATGCCGTCCTTGCCGCGCGTCGTCATCGGGTGTGCCGGCGCAAGATTTCCGGCTGTGCGAGTGGAGGCCGGCTGGGCCACTGCCGCAGCAGCGCTTCTCCCTGTTGCGGCGACAGAGGCCGCTTCTGGGGTGCCGCCGCCGCCTCCCTCTGTCTCTGCTGTTGTGGATGGCGTCCTCGCCGGGGACGCCGACGCGGCGGGTGATCGCACAGCTCCAGGTGACGTGGAAGAGCACGCCGCTGAGGGCGTGCCGCCGGAGAGTGCAGAGATGGGCTCAATTACAAAGCTCATACATGTCTGCTCCGTGTCGTTCTTCTCCCAGTCCCATGCTCGTGTCTCCTCAAACACGACATCGCGGGAGACATGGACGCGTTTGCCCACCGGGTCAAAGAGCCGGTATGCCTTGCTCCCAGGTTCGTAGCCGAGCATCACCATGGCCTTGCTTCTGTCCTCAAGCTTGGATAGGTGTGGCCGCGTGTCCTTGGCGTGCGCCACGCTCCCGAACACGCGCAGAAAGTCGACGGAGGGCTTCTTGCCGTGCCAGGCCTCAAAGGGTGTCTTGCCCGCCACGCTCCGGGTGTACGCGCGGTTGAGCACGAAGACGGCCGTGGTCACGGCCTCGCACCAAAATTCCGGCGGCACTCCCATTCCTTTTAGCATGCATCGGGCCATCCCGACGACGGTCTGGTTGCGCCTTTCCACCACGCCGTTCTGTTGGGGTGAGTACGGCGCGGTGAGGTGCCTCTGGACCCCAAGGCCAGCGAGGTATGCGCTGAACTCACCGGAGTTGAACTCCCCGCCTCGATCAGAGCGAAGAGTGCGCAGCTTCCGCCCCGTCTCGCGCTCTGCGTGTGCCTAGAAGCGCTGGATCGCCTCGGCTGCCTCGTCCTTGCTGCGTAGCAGGCACAACCACATGAACCTGCTGTGATCATCCACGAGCAGGAGAAAGTATCGCTTGCCGCCCGGCGTTGGTGCTGAAACAGGGCCGCAGAGATCGTCGTGCACAAGCTCGAGTGGCTCGGTGGCGCGGTAGTTAGCCTGTCGTGGGAAGGACGAACGCCGCTGCTTGCCGACCAGATAGGCGTCACACACCTGCTCGGAGTGGTGGATCAGGGGCATGCCCCGAACCATGTTCTGGCGCGCCAGCCTCTCGAGCCCGTCGAAGTGCTGGTGACCGAAGCGCGCATGCCAGCGCCACGCTTCGTCGCTAGAGTGTGCGGCGAGACAGACGGGGTTGGCGAGCTGGAGCCGGGCGACGAAGAGTCTGTTGCTGGAGCGCACCACTCTGGACAGAACACGGTGTTGGCGATCGCGCACCGTCATGACGCCTGCCTCGACGTGCGTGGGGCAGCCGTTCTCGTCTAGTTGCCCGATGGAGACGATGTTGCTCTTAAGCCGCGGGATCCAGTACACATTTGTCAGTGCACGGTGCTCCTCCTCGGCCGCGGCGAACAGGATGGTGCCCCGCCCTTGGATTGCCACGAGCGAGCCGTCCCCGAACTTGACTGAGCCACGAATGCCCTTGTCCAGCTCGGCGAATGCCGCCTCGTCCCCGGTCATGTGGTTCGACGCGCCCGTGTCGATACCAGGCCGTGTCCGCGTCTCCGGTAGCGCATCGCAGTTCCACGCGTGCGCGCGACTCGTTGAGGAAGACCAGCTCCTCGCCAGTTCCAGCGCCAGGCGTGACGGCCGTGGCTGTCAGGGAGGCCTCCTCAATCGTCAGCAGGCCCGGGTCGTCGTCCTCCCCTGCTTGGCCTTGTGCGAGGAGGGCCTGCTCCTCCTCACGTTTCTTCTTGCGGCAGTCCCGGATCCAGTGGCCGGCGTTACCGCAGTAGTGACACTTGTCACGGTCCGCGTCTCCGCCGCCACCATTCTTCCCGCCACCGGCGTCCATGCCGGCAGGGGACTTGCCTCCGCGACCGCGGCCACCACCACGGCCGCGCCCACGGCCACGCCCTCGCCCGTGCGCCTGTGCGCCTGACGAGTTGCTGCCGCCGGCGCCGTTGTTTGCCACACGCTTCTCGTGCTCACGCCAGTCCTCTAGGGTCATCAGGAGGCGACCGGCGTCCTCGCCCCCGCCGTCCTGGTCGAGGCGTTCCTCCGCCACCTTGAGCAGCCCGGTGAGTTCCTCCACTGTAAGCGTGTCGAGGTCGACAAGTGTCTCGATGGAGAGTGCCACCTGAGCATACTTGCGGGGTACAACACGCAGAAATTTACGTACCACACGCTCGTCCCCGACGGGATCGCCGTGGATGGAGAGGTTGTTGACGAGACCGGTGATCCTCATCGCGAAGTCATCGACGTTCTCGCCGGGCTTGAAGCGGATGTCCTCGAACTCCCGACGAAGGCCCTGGGCCTTGGCCTCGCGCACGGCGGCCGAGCCCATTCTCATGGTCTTGACGGCGTCCCAGGCCTGCTTCGCCGTCTCCTTCGTGGAGAGGACTGCCAGCATCTCCGGTGGCACAGCCCAGAGGATGGCCTCCAGGGCGGTGCGGTCGTCGTGGTAGTTGGTTGTTCCCGTGGTCACCGCATCCCACAGTTCGCGGGTCTACAGGATGGCTCTCATGAGGAGCGACCAGTCGCCGTAGTTGCTCCAGGTCAACGTCGGGAACACGGTGGGCAGAGCCACCTCGCGTCTCTGCACCAATGGTGTGGCGACCTCGCGCCCGCGGACGGTGCGGCTATGCCTAGCCCTGGGAGACCGTGAGAGCGTGCGCCCACGCGTCGGCGACGGCGTCCGGGACGCGTCGTCGGAGGCCTTGCCCATCCCGCTGCCGGAGCCCTTTCGAGGACCCTTGCTCCCCGCCATGATCGCCGGATCGAGCTACAAAGCGCTGATGCCAATTGTCAGCACAGATCACGCACACACACTCGCTAGAGCACTCGGACACAGGAGGTTTTGCGTTGCGTACTGCTTCAACTTTTCTCAGCTTTCTTCCACTTCTCTTATTCTGTTACATCGAACGAACGAGGCCACCAACGGCCCGGGAAAAACTCCCACGACGAGCCACAATGATCGCGCCATCCCACGATCCAGTTCGTGCGGGAGTTGGACTAGTTCTGAAACAAAAAAAACTATCCTAACAACCTTATCTACTTAGCTGAAGGCTAACTATGCAGCTCTTATTCTCTGCTAAACTTAAGATGACGAGCATACTAGGTTCAAGTCCACATCTCCGCCGTCGCCGGTGGCCTCTCCATCTTCTCCAAATTCTCCTCCGGCTCACACAACCACACATATTTATATGCCATTGCCATTCTCCGATATAAACAAGACCCCTCACGCCATTCTCGAGTGAACACATCCTGGATGCTTTGCATCTACCAAACCAAAATTATTGTCAAGACAGAGAAAGACAATTAGCTCCTAAATGTTTGGATGATGTGCTCTATGCATGCACCATGGAATTGGGCTGGACAGTCGACAACCAGCGGTGATGGTGGTGGTGCGGGAATAACAGCCCGACAGCCGAGAGGAAGTCATGAGTGTGGATGATCAGCGGGTTTCCTCAAGCACTGATGGCCGGCCGCGGTGTTCGGGTGTGAAATGGATTGGGCAGCAGACCTCGAGTGCAACGTGGTCGAGAGCTCGAGTTCTGATGGGAGGCGGCAGAGGTTGCACCGGCGACGGCGTGGACGGGCGTCGAAGGTCGGGTACAGACGTGGCAGCAAGCTCGAGCACGAAGAGAAGGCGACGGAGCTCGTATGCATGGCACTGGAGCTCGAACGACCGTTGATGGTCGAACAGGACCGGCGGAGGCGATGGAGGAACCCTAGAATTTTCATCCTGCGGGGAGAGGGCGAGAGAAGGGGAGGTATTTATCCTATGGTGCTAGGCAGGCTGGGCTTCTATGGGCTGGTCTAATTGGTCTGATCCATCCCATCGAGAGATTGTTCGTGCTCGGATTGATGGGATCGTTACCTCATTCCCCAAAGAAAAGAAAGACTTGAAGCTAACTTAGATTTGTAGGAAGTTCGGATTAACTCCATGAACCTCTCTCTAGTCAAAGTTTATGAACACTCTAGTTTCTAACGTGTCTTTTTGCTCACCTTGATCTCGACTAATTGCAGATTCACGACTTGTGAATTCCGCTCAGTCATATGTTTCGGACTACCAGTCGACTCTGCTACGTTTAGGAGACTATACAATCAAGACTACATACATCGCGAGTCTGATGTAGAAACTCAACTAAAATGGTCATTGTCCCGCTACACACCAAGCTTCATTTGTGTGTAGTCCAGGGTAGCTCTAACATTATTCCCTGATTATATTAGAACATGATGACTCTTGGACTACACATCCAAAATCGTCTTGGAAACAAGAGACAACACCATATAATAATGGAGTAATACTTACTACTCCCTCTTACATTTCTTTCCAGAGGTAGTACTTACTAACACAACCCAGACTGACTTATCCTTCTTTATAAATAGGAGTCAAGATAAAAACTACCTTGTACATCTTGTCCTTGTTTTCTCCTCCTACTCTAATCTCAAGCCACCACCCCTCTAGAAGCCAGTCATGTTCCTTCTGCATACCATGATAGGTTGACACATCGGTAATGGATATAGTAGAAAATAAATATACAATGAGGTCAGCGTGCTAGGAAAAACATACATGGAGCATGCCAGGAGCAGCAGCAGCATCCATAGATTCTATGTATATCTGATCCATCTCGGAGAAGAGGTAGTTCAGGACCTCTGCTTTCATCCTGAATTGGGCCCCTGACACTGGACATATGTAGTACTAGACAAAAAGAAAAGTAACGAGAGCAAACAAATCACATATCTCCAATAATAAAGCGGAAACTAAAAAAACAGCATATATCCTACAACATGTGTAGAGAATGAACATGTGTTTTGATAAGTCTATATAAGCATGTATGTTCCAACTCTACAAGAACAAGGATGGATTTGCTTACAGCAGAACAAGCATGGACTGTGAATATGTTTTTTTTTCGAAAGCGGACTGTGAATATGTTGGCACCAATAAGGCCTTTCGGTGCAACCCCAGTCGCACGGCTCTGTCTAAGAGATTTCTATCCGCAAAGAGTAAGAAGAACCTACGAACGTACTGATGTAAAGTCCCTTGTACTAACCCGAGATCAGATTAAGTAATACAATTGCCATGAAATCGACCCTCCGTGTGCCCATGAATTCTCGCGCGTGGGCACATGGCGGAGCCGCCAGAAGGCCGAGCTTAAGGATCAGGTCTTCCGCCACACGACACCTAGCTAATAGGGGACAGGCTGCATGGGCACAAATTCGCCCATCTCCTATGCAACGGCAGACCCACGCGGCGGTGTCGCCCAGCAGCCTGCAACTCCGGCGACGGGGAGCGACTATGCGGAGAGCGATCCGGAACCGGGAGGAGCTACGGATAAGGGAAACGGACGGCACATGTAGGAAAAACAACAGGATGGACGCGACAATAGCACCGATGGGAGCAGGAGCAGCAGCAGAGCAGGCAAGCTGCGTTCGGCGAGTGCGATGGGTGGGGAATACGATGCAGTACATACCTCGTGGTGTTCACCGTGGTCACCAAGGCGGACCTCCCAGATCCAGCCATCCGGGAGCCAATTTGGTGGCTCCCTCACACCACCATCCACCATCTCCCGGCCATCTTCCACCTTCTTCTGGGCATCCTTTTCCTTTCCCACTCCCTCACGATCTGAGAAGAACCGGTCTGCCATTGAAAACTCTCGCCCTTTCTCTTGTTTTCCTAGATTCAAAACTCGAAAAGTTTGTGCAATGGGAGGGGGATGGCTGGCTATTTAACCTCAGGGGCCTGACTTTTTGTGTGTGCGCTGCTGCTAGCTGGCGGTGGCAATATCTTCCATTCTGACAGAAACGAATTCATTTAATGTGGTGCTGGACTATCCTATTTTGACGTCCAAATTAGTATTACTACCACTCATTTGAGATTTTGTCAAAATTGGAAGGTTGGGTCAAGATATGGTGTTAATTATTTAGGACAGACAGCAACAATTTAGCTTAGAATTGCTAGCTTTGGTATAAAATCCATGGTGATCTAGCTTTGGATGGTGGTGCTGTACCAGGACTGATTGCCCAAGTATATGAACCAAAACTAGTAATGACTCTGAGGCGATCTTTTATAGTCTATATCTACATCTATGGTGTACATACTAACGCTAATAGATATAATTAAAAGATTTATATACTATCAAAAGCGCGATTTGCGGAGATCCAACACATCGCAGCAATTCGATGAATCTCTCGAACGGTCTATGTGGCTTCGATGTTTAGTATTTAGCACCCTTCCCTAATTGATGGCATTCCTAATATCAGCCCTAACCAATTATTTAGAGCCTACCTAATATAAGCATGCAATTAATCTCTTGCCAAATATTACTTTCATGTTTCTCTACAAAGAGATATACATGCAATCAGGGGATAGATACTTTCCTTTTTTTAGAGGGATAAAAAGGGACGAATTAGAAAAAATGCACCTTACATTGTGGATTTTATCAAAAAAACAAATACATCTTATATATAAAGGAACAAAGGAGTAGTATATTTGTTCAATATATTACTGATGAAAAAGAAATATGTGTATGTTCATACCGCATTTACTCTCATTAATTGTTGTAGCCAAAGAATCATGTTGTACAATCCTGGTGCAGATATTGTTTTTCCATAGCATGCACTGTTTTTTTTAGAAAAGGACGAGGACCCCCGGCCTCTGCATCTGGATTAGACCTGGCCAAACCTCAGGCCGGGCCGGGCTTCGGGCCGGGCGTACCAAAGCCTGGTGCAAAAAACCCAGGACCGAGCCCGGCCTAGCCGGCCGTCGGGCCTATTTTTTGGGCCCGATCCCGGACCGAACACGCAAAAGCCCGACGGGCCTCGGGCCTCGGGCCGGGCCCCTTCAGAAAAACGTAATTTTGACGGGCCCGGACCCGGCCCGGCCTGGCCAACGGGCTGAAAATCTAGGCCCGAGCCCGGCCCGGGAGCAGCGTCGGGCTGGGCCGGGCTGCCCATGGCCAGGTCTAATCTGGATGATGCATGCAGCAAATTTATTAATTATTCACACAAGACCTTACAAAGTCATACAATAGTAGGACTAAAGCCACCGTCTAGGCAACACCTGTCGCTACTTACTAACCAGTTGATGAAGGGATGCTGATAGTCTGGGCCTAATACAAAACAGACCTCGCAGCCAAACCTAACATCTAAGACCTGGGGTCCCAACCAGGACTCCTGCCGGGTATGGGGCACCCACCAGTCTGGCGCACTCCTCAACCAGGACGCCTGACGGGTATGAGGCAGCCGCAGCCACCGGCCAACAATCCATCTTCAGTGTTGTACTGCTGCATCTACCTTGCCCGGTTTAGCTGCCGTCAATGCCACCACGACGCCAAACAACACCACCATCCTGCGCTCGTCCATCATCACACACCCACCTGCGAAACCCTGCTGCTCCATACCGCCGAGACCCGCCGACGTCAACGCAAGAAAAGGCACGCCACACCACCTCACGCCTCTTCCATCTGGCGCCACTCCACAAACGATGCCCCCAATAGGGAACACGACACCGCGGCGCCACCATCGTCCGATCCGGTGATCTTAGGTTTTCTCCCGGAGCGGCACGAGCAGGTTGACGATAGTTGCTTGACCATGCCTTCATCAAGGTAATGACGTACACGCCGCCATCGCCCGCCATGATCGGAGTCGGCTCGGTTTTCACCGGCGACTATGTCTCCCCAACTCACTGTCGGTGCTAATAGTGGGATCCAAGATCCGTCACTTCCAGCCTGGCCAACCGCCTTCGGTGAAGAAGGCAGCCACCACCACCATGGCCGGGCCAAGAGACCCGGACGTCCTCGTGCCGCGAAGATTACCTGGGGAGGTCGCCTCTTGCCGTTGTCGAGACGAGACGCAGCCGCAGTGGATCTCGATCTAAACCCCTCGGGCCCAAATCAGATCTCAAGGCACCCATAATCTCATCCGCCAACGGCCGCCGGAGATCTCCTGGCCACTGCCAACCCGCTGCGCACCGCCGTTGGAGGAGGAGGGAGGCGGATGCTGCTGCCCCCAAGCATTACCGTCGGACGAGGACTGCGTCGCCGCCTCCGCCTCACCACAAGGGCATCGCCCCGTGGCGTCCTCAGCGACAACGGCAGTAGTGTGAGGAGATTGAGGGGGAGGGCTGAGGGCGGTGTGGACGGCACTCCCCGGGGGCGGCGCGGTGCCGCCGCCTCGGGGGAGAGAGGTCGGGGCCATAGCGGGCACTGTTGCCACGTCATTTATAGGTGCACCTCTAAAACAAGATTTACGATGCCTCATATCAATCGTTGGCCTAAGCAATAAATATTCAAATATTCACAGATGTTCTCTTTCTTTGTCGCACTACTCTCTCTTTTATCACTCCGTGGTTGCCTGATGTCATCAATGAAGAGATAAGCAAGAGAACAAGTGCATAGAAATACAAGAGCAAAAATAAGAATCATGCCTCTATTCAAGCCTCTGACTGCCACTAAAAAAAGTAACTCCCACAAACAAACATTAGTAAAAGATGTGCGAGCCCAGTACAACATAGTTTCGCCATCCTGAGAAATGGACTCGAGGGGCGGTCTCATCAATAAATACAGCAAACATAAAAATGAAGGGCAAAGCGGCAATCATGGTAGCGTGCAAGGTTTCGAAAATTTCGACACAAGAGCTTTGTATACCTAAAATGATTTTCTCTGTCTCGCCGCGAGATAGGGCCTAGGCGAGATAGTCGCCGCACGCATATAGACCAGGATGCATATGGTCACGCAAGGCGTGATTGAGCAGGCATAAACCAGCAGTGGATCACAAAAAGCTCACATATTTGATTTACAAATTTCCTTACATTTACAAATAGCAGAATAGTTACATAAGATTTTCTAGTCATTTCCCACCCACTTGTGTAGCCTATTATGATTGGCGACATCTTCCAGACAGTTCACGTCAATCGATGACTGCATCTGAAAAACTGAGAAAGCAAGGGTGGGTAGGACAAGTCATGCCTAACAAGTAGATACTTCATTATTCAACAAGGAGAATAGTATGATGATGTAGATCAGCCGATGAACTGAACAAGGAAATAATCATTGAAACATTTCTTTACTAGAATGTGTAATACGAATAGCATAACCGGAAACGCACAAGGGGATTGTTGGCATCACATATGGCCGCAAACTTCCCAACCCGGGAGTCACAGGGGTGAAATTTCAAACTTTTACACTCTTTAAGTGAGGTACTCTGACATCGATAACCTCTAGTAGAACCACATAGGTTCCAGAAGACCAGAACTCT
>LR738710.1:12107435-12129426 GCA_902687465.1 Secale cereale | reverse complement strand
CCCAAGAATCGACTACCCGCCATACTAGTGTCAATTGCTCCTACGGATCCATCTTGCATTCAACCAAGGCCTTATTTATTTTAAAATGTTTGACCTTGCTTGCTTCTTGCACATAGAGACCCAATTATGAATTGACTAGTTGACCGTTCGAACATTTTTGTTGTTCAGGATCCATGCAAGTCAAGATGAGCCACTGGATTGACGCATAGTCATCACTACGAGCAGTGAAAACATCCACAACTTCTTTCGGAGGATCACCTATGGGCTAATCCAGCACATACTCCTTCTTTGCACTTCTGAGAACAAATCTCAGGTCCCGGATCCAATCTGCGTAGTATTCATCATTAGCAGCCAACATTTCTTTCTCTAACATAGGGGATAAGTTGAAAATATTACCAGCCATTGATCTACAACGACAAAAACGAATAAACTTTTGGACACAATTTTCATAATTAAACCTTGCACTAGTGTTTAAACAAATTTTAATATAAAGTTCACCCCACTCAAACCAATATCTCTCAGAATTTATAATGAGTGAGTCAAGATCCTGATCTTATTTTCAGTCATTGATGTGGACATCACTGACGACGAGAATTTTGACCGGCGGGCAAAACCTTTGCCTATCATATCTCCATATGACTCTTGCTCATCTTTCGATGCTTTGTGCTCCGAGATCAGAATGATTCTGCTAGAACTTCAAGATAACCGAGTGTTGCCTGCACACATGGTCTGACCATCTCCATCTTACACTTCTCATCCCGTTTGTACTCATGTGGACATGACGTACTCTATAATGCTAAGTGTCGTAGATGGTTGCAACACTAGGAATAACACCTTTTAATCTTGATTTTAGTTGTGAGAATCTTGATTTGAATGAAACTAACCCGGACTTGCGTTCTTTTCGGCTGAACTACCATGGTATTGTTTTTGTGCAGAAATAAAAGTTCCCGAAATCGGATGAAACTTTTTGGAGATTTTTTATGGAAAATATAAAAAATACTAGAACCAAGATCTACCATAGGGGGCACCTGCTGCCCACGAGGCAGCAGGGCGTGCCCTGGTGGCTCGTGGGGCCAATGAGGCTTCGCTGACCCTAATGTCAGCACTATAAATTCATATTTCCTAAGAAAAAATAAGAGAAGAAGTCTCATCGTGTTTCACAATAAGGAGCCGCCGCCACATCCTCTTCTTCATCGTGAGGGCAGATATGGAGTCCGATTGGGGCTCCGGGGAGGGAGATTCATCGCCATCGTCATCACCAACCCTTCTTCATCACCAATTTCATGATGCTCACCACTGGGAGTGAGCAATTCCTTCGTAGGCTTGATGTGCGGTGATGGCTTGGATAAGATTTATATCATGTAATCGAGTTAGTTCTGTTAGGGCTTGATCCCTATTATCCACTATAATCTGAGATTGATGTTGCTATGACCTTGCTATGCTTAATGCTTGACACTAGGGCCCGAGTGCCATGATTTCATATCTGAACCGTTTGTGCTTTCACCAATATATTTGTGTTCTTGATCTGATCTTGCAAGTTGTATGCATCTGTTATGTGTTATGATCCGCATACCCCAAGGTAACAATAATTGGGATTCTTTCCGGTGATTACCGTAATTTGAGGAGTTCATGTACTCACTAAGTGCTAATGCTTTGTTCCGGTTCTCTATTAAAAGGAAGCTTTAATATCCTTTAGTTTCCAATAGGACCCCGCTGCCACGGGAGGGTAGGACAAAATATGTCATGCAAGTTCTTCTCCATAAGCATGTATGACTATATACGAATACATGCCTACATTACATTGATAATTGGACCTAGTTATGTGTCACCCTATGTTATAACTATTACATGATGAATGTCATCCAGCATAATTATCCATCACCGATCCAATGCTTGCGAGCTTTTCACATATTTATCTTTGCTAAGTTACTGATGTTGATGTCACTGTTACAATTTCTACAAAACTACTATCATTGTTGTCATCGTTACTATTGCTACTATTACTGTGGCTATGAAACTATCCTACTACTGTGCTACTGGTCACTCTACTGCAGATATTTTGTCTCCGGGTGTGGTTGAATTGACAACTCAAGTGCTCATACTTGCAAATATTCTTTGGCTCCCCTTGTGTCGAAACAATAAATTTGGACTAAATACTCTACCCTCGAGAACTGTTGTGATCCCCTATACTTGTGGGCTATCAAAAAGTTTGGAGAGTTTTGCTGGAAAAAAAAACTAAAGGTTTAGAGAGAAGATATGATTTTTCAACTTGGTTTTCCAAAATCTTCCCTGATCAATTACAACCACCCTTTGTTGTTTCCCCCAATTAGTGAGATATAGCCATGTGCAGCCGAAGCCGCATGTGGCTACTAGACCCCTCCCCCTCTCCTTGTTAACCTGTAAGCACTTGGTTTTTTCTTAATCTTAGTGAAAAGGAATAACCCCTGCCCTTTATTGTAAAATATTACTTCCAATCAATCACAAAATATGTATCCACATATTTGCATGAATACATGTAATTTCATAGAAAATATTAAGAAATTGAACGAGTGCGGCAACATGCGCCATCATGGTCTAGTTCTCTGTATATCTAAGTCGGTTTGGCTCGTGGTAGTCCATTGTGGTGTTGTGTTTTATTTTCCAGATGTGTTAGGTGTCTAGATAAAGAGGCGTCATGTTCTAATTAAACACTAGAATAGAGTTAGTGTGCTAGCTAGTTAATCTAGGGGAACTGTAGTGTCAAGTCCGAGATTTACTAGGAGTATAAGAACGAGTATGTCATGATCTAAGGTGGTTTTGGTTGTGTTGTGTGTCGGTATATATACATATATGCACGTAGTGATGTATGCTTATAACACAGTGACATTGAGAAACATTAAAGAAATAAGAGGAGCACCACACGTGCCCATGGCCACAAGGTCCGATCTATGTGTGTGTGTCTTCATGATTAAATTGTTGAGATCAATAATTGAGAGGAAGCTCATCATTTCATATGAGAGCGGGGTGGGCAATCGTCAGTCAGCATAGCAATGAGAAGAAACATAAAAATGCGGGTTGCTGCCCACAAGGCGATGGATGGTTGTGTAAGGACAGAGGTCGATTTCTCTGGAGAGCGGAACACAAGCATGAGGAGGCTCGATTTGTTGGCAACATGCTCACTCCTGGGATTGCATTGCTTTGATTTGGCCATTACAAAGGAATTACATGAGTATAATAGTAGATGTGTACTATTGATGGACATAAATCTTCTCTTTTGAGACTGTAACCCTATCACTATGGTATAAACTCCCATTTACCCTGCAATTTTTTTTGTGCCATTGGAGTTACATAGTACGAAACAAATGGATGGATACATGCTTGTGAAGTGGCTCATACTTCTTATAGTGTAAGACAATCCATTCGTGTTATTAGATAAATTTAAAACTTCTCCATACATGTTTGCATGATTTTTTCTTGTGCACTTTTTGTTCTAAGAAATAAGAGGAAGGCGTGAAAGAGAAGGGTGGTAGTTTTCATAGTTGTGAGGATGGAAGACTCGTTCTCAGGTCTTGATAGATCTGTGGTTGTAGCAAACTGAGAGCTAACATGTCGGGGAGACAATCCAACATACACAATTGGAGGTGCAAACTAATGTGTTCGTTTCAGGCCCTATTCCCTAGCGCCCCAATCGTGAAAGCAGAATTTTACGCATGATCGTGTATAGTTAAGACAACCAAAGTATAAATCAGTGATGCAAAATAAGTGCCAACGGTCTAGGAGTCTGACTAGAAGGGAAGTTCCCGCAACCTCCTAGACGACTGTGTGTTGTCGTGGTATTGCCTCTTCTCTAAAAAATGCAACCATTCGTCAGTCTCAAGTAGAAACTCAGCTAAAATGGTCATTGTCCCACTACACACCAACCTTCATATTCTCGTTGAGAAAACACAAATCGCCAGACATGCCACCACTTTGTGTGCATTGATACCCTGCTCCGATGAAGAGGCATAAAATAGAATCCTTCGTCAATGATGCGCTTCAAATGCAATGAGCTCCACATACACGAGTACTTGGAGACAAACATAATTCACAGGGTTGAAGAACACACACATGATTCCTTGATTCATTTAACACTCGAGCAAAAGTCTTGATGAGATTTTCAAGTACCACACTACAGTGTGGCACCACCGGCTCGAACCAACGACAATCCAACACTTTGTCGGAAAAAACTTTCATATTTCTTTGCTCCAGGGCGGCTGTAGGAGTTGACTCCCTAGTAAAATGTCCTCCAAATCTTGGGCCTCGCTCTAATACGAATCGCGGGATTTCGTCTCACACATTGATCACATAAGATAAATCATGATACTTGTGGTCATGGGCATGTACGGTGCCCCTCCTTTTTCTTTGTTGCCTCTCAATGCCATGGTGTTACAAGCATAGATCATTGTCCCTCGTGTTAAAAATTCTTGGAAAATTGTGGTGTCAAATCCGAGTTGTAGTGAGCACTAACTTTATTCCCCGGTTGAATTAGAACATGATGAATCTTCAACTACACATACAAAACATCTTGGAAACAAGACACAACACCATATAACGGACTAGTACTTACTACTTACTAGCACAACCCAAACTGACTTGGAATTGCAGGATTTTGAATTGCCTCCAAACATTTTCTAGGAAGTCATTCATTTATAAATAGGAGTCAAGATAAAAACTACCTTGTACATTGTCATTGTTTTCTCCCCCTGTTGTAGTCTCGAGCCACCACCCCTCTGGAAGCCGGTCATGTTCCTTCTGTATACCATGATAGGTTGACACAGGTAATGGATATAGTACAAAATAAATATATAATGACATCGACGTGCTAAGAAAAACATACATGGAGCATGCCAGAAGTAGCAGCGACATCCATAGATTTGATGTAGTTCTCATCCATCTCTGAGATGAGGTAGTTAAGGAGCTCTGCCTTCATACTGAATTTGACCCCAGATACTGGGTAAATGTTATACTGGACAGAAACAATTGTAATGGGAAAACAATCACATATATCTGGTAAACAAACAAAACAAGATAAACTTAAAAATGGTACCGGCATGTATAGAGAATGAACGTTTGATTAGATCACTCTAATAGCATGTATATGTGCAGTAGATTATCTTCATAAGAAATATATATCCCGTAAGTAGCATTAAATGTGCATATATTTGGGAATACAGTTGGGGTAGCCCCCAATCCCACGTGGCTATCTAGCTAGACGATTTCCATCCGCCAAGACCGAAGACCCAGGAGCGACACGGCCATATACATGTGGCATGAGAAATCTATCTGTGTTGTGTCTGCTGCTAGCCAGAAAACGGACGGTTGACAGCTTCGCCTAACAGTGTATACACGACTCGACCAAGCTTTGCAGTTGCCTACGTGAGCATGTGGTCTTGTTGTAAAGAAGTTGCCTAGGGACGACAAATACAACGTACATGCTAGTCCATGTCGCCATTGTCAAGACACCAGACCTCCATGATCAAACCATCTGGGAGCCAATCTGGTGGCTCCCTCACACCATCCTCCACAATCTCCTGGGAATCTTCCACCTTCTTCTGACCATCTTCCGATAATTCCCCTCACACTCCCTCACGATCTGAGAAAAACGGGTCTTCCATTGAAAATTCTCTCCCTTCTCCTCTTGTTTTCATATATTCAAAAGTACAAAACTTTGAGTAATGGGAGGGGATGGCTTCCTATTTAACCTTGGTGCCTGACGTTTTTGTGTGTGTGCTAGCTGGCATTCTTTATTGTGGTTCACAACCTGTAGTGTGTATTCGAAACAAATTAAACCAATTCATTTAATTTGGTGGCTCGACTATCCTATTTTGACATCTAAAGTACTAGCCATTTGAGAGTGTTAAAATTGGAAGGTTGGGTCAAGATATTTTGCTGGTATCCAGGCATTGTCTTGATGAGCAACTTTTCTTCCTAGCTTCCAACCCAACTTAATTAGGAGACACAACAACACTTCAGCTGAGCCTTCCTAGCTTTTGTACAAAATCCATGACGATCTAACTCTAGATGGCGCCGTACCAGGAATGATTGCCCCAGTATTATGTACAAAAAATTAATAATGACTCTAAGCGGATCTTCTATAATATATTTATAGTTCCCTTCCCCCTCAGAAAAAATCATGATAGTTAGGTATTAGAGTCATTATTGATATTTGTACATAATAGTTGGGCAATCAGTCCTCGTACAGCACCATCCAGAGATAGATCGCCATGGATTTTGTACAAAAGCTAGCAAAGCTCCGCTGAAGTGTTGTTGACTCTCCTAATTAACTGGGGCAAGAAGCTAGTAAGAAAAGCTTCACATCAAGACAATGCCTGGATACCAGCACAATATCTTGACCCAACCTTCCAATTTTGACACTCAAAAAATTACTCGTATTTCAGATGTGAAAATAGGTTAGTCAAGCCACCAAATTAAATGAATTAGTTTAGTTTCCTTCCAAATACAGAAGATAACACCACAAGTTTTGAACCACAATAAAGAGTGTCAGCTAGCACACACAAAAATGCCAGGCAGTGAGGTTAAAAGGTAGGCACCCCCTCCCATTGCACAAAGTTTTGGACTTTTGAATCTATGAAAGCGAGAGGAGAAAGGCGAGAGTTTTCAATGGAAGCCCCATTTTTCTGTGATCATGAAGGAGTGGGAGGGGAATCACTGGAGGATGGCCAGAAGAGGGTGGAAGATACCCAGAAGATTGTGGAGGACGGTGTGATGGAGCCACCAGATTGGCTCCCAGATGGCTGGATCATGGAGGTCTGGCATGGTGACGATGGCAATATGCACCAGGTACATACATTGTAGTTTCCCTAGGCAATTTCTTTCCGGTGAGATATGTTCACTAGGCAGCTTCAAAGCTTAGGTGGAGCTATCGAACGTCTGTTTTCCGGCTAGCAGCAGATGTATCACAGATCGATTTTTCATGACACATGAACAGGGCTGTATCGCCCCTGGGTCTTGGGTCTTGGCCGATGGAAATCATCTAGCTACACAGCCACGTCGGATTGGGGCTACGCCAACAGTATTCCCAAATATGTGCACAATTAATGTTAGATTTACGGGATCGATGTTTCTTATACAAAGCTAATCTACTACACATATACATGCTATTAGAATGATCTAAACAAATGTTCATTCTGTATACAAGGTCTGTAGAATTTTTAAGTTTATCTTGTTTTGTTTGTTTACGAGATATATATTATCGTTTCCCAATTACAATTGTTTCTCTCTTGTATTACATTTATCCAGTATCTGGGGTCAAATTTAGTACGAAGGCAGAGGTCATTCACTACCTTTTCTCGGAGATGGATGAGAACTACATCGAATCTATGGATGCTTTGCTGCTCCTGGCATGCTCCATTTGTGTTTATCCTAGCACACCTATGTCATCATATATTTATTTTCTACTATATCCATGTGTGTCAACCTATCATGGTATGCAGAAGGAACATGACTGGCTTCCAGAGGGGTGGCGGCTCGAGATCAGAGTAGTGGGCAAGGACAGTGGCGGAGTTACGTTGTAGGCTGTAGGGGCCATGCCCCCCCCCCCCCCAGCCTTGGTCAAATGTGTGAAAGAATATTTTTTGGGGGGGAGAGGAAGATTAGGAAAAAAATAGTCTTTTTGCCTGCTAAACATCCATATTTGTGTCCCCCCCCCAAAGAATCCTACCTAGCTCCGCCACTGGGCAAGGACAAGATGTAGAAGGTAGTTTTTATCTTTTTCATCAAGTACTCCTATTTATAAATGAATGGCTTCATGGAAAATGTCTGCTGGAGGTAATCAAAATTCCTGTGCAGTTCCAAGTCAGTTTGGGCCGTGCTAGTAAGTATTAAGTACTAGTCCATTATCGTCTTTTGTATTGTCTCCAAGATGTTTTGGATGTGTAGTCCAAGAGTTATCATGTTCTAATTCAACCAGGGAATACAGTTAGTGCTAGCTACAATTCACCCTTGACACCGCAATGTTCCTGAAAGTTTAACACCATGACAGCGATGTATGCCTGTAACACCATTATGTTGAGAAGCCACAAAGAAAAAGGAGGGACACTGTACGCACCAATGTCCACAAGTATCATGATTTATCTTATGTGATCAATTTGTTAGACAAAATCCAAAAATTCATATTATAGTGAGGCCCAAGATTTGTAGGATGTTTCCTAGGGAGGCAACTTCCACTACCTCCTTGGAGAGTATGATCGTTATTCAGCAAAGAAAGATGAAAGTTGTTTTTGACAAGGAGGTGGATGATCGATGGTTTGAGCCGGTGGTGCCACAGTGTGGTACTTGAAAATCTCGTCAAGACTATTGCTCGGGTAATTAGATGAATCAAGGAATCATGTGTGTGTGCTTCAGCCATGTGAATCATGTTTGTCTCCGAAGTACTCGTCTATGTGGAGCTCATTGCATTTGAAGCCCATCATGGAAGAAGGATTATATGGTATGTCGCTTCATACGATCAGGGTATCGATGCACGTAAAGACATGGTGGCATGTCTGGCTATTTGTGTTTTCTCAACGAGATGAAGTTTGGTGTGTAGTGGGACAATGACCATTTTAATTGAGTTTCTACTTGAGACTCGCAGAGTGGGCTGGTAGTCCAAATTATGTGTCTGGACAAAATCAGCTAGTCGTGAATTGGCAATGAGTTGAGATCAACGGGAGCAAAAAATGGAGATGTGTGGTTTTTCATTACCTATGTTTATGTCCAGTATTACATGTCCCCAGTGCCAGGGGTCAAATTCACCATGAAGGTACTAAACTACTCCCTCCGTCCCATAATGTAAGACGTTTTTTGCCACTGGTGTACTGTCAAAAAATGTCTTACATTATGGGACGGAGGGAGTACCTTTTCTCCGAGATGGATGAACAGCACATAGCTGCTTGTGCTTAGTATGCTCCATGTATGTTTTTCTTATCACTAAGATGTCAAGTTATATTTTATTCCTTACTATACCCATTATTGATGTGTCAATTATCATGATATGTAGAAGGCACACGAATGGCTTCCAAAGGGGTAGCTGCTCGAGATCAAAGCAGAGGGGCAGAAGGTGGACAAGATGTACAAGGTAGTTTTTATCCTTTTCATCTCCAATACTGTAGCATTTTTATAAATAAACAACTTCCTAGAAAATGTGTTCTGGAATTAATCCAAATTCGCTCTTTTCCAAGCTAGTTTGGCTCGTAGAAGTCCATTGCAGTGTTGTCTTTTATTTTCAAGATGTGTTAGGGGTCTAGTCAAAGAGTCGGATGTTCTAATTAATCTAGAATAGAGTTTGTGCTAGCTAGTTACTCTAGGGAAATTGCGGTGTCAAGTCCGAGTTTTGCTAGGAATTTAAGTCCGGGTATGAAATGTCTTCATGATTTAATTGTTGTGATCAATCTGTGAGAAGAAACCTGGCATTTGAGATGAGAGCGGGTGGGCAATCATTATTCGGCAAAGCAGCGAGAAGAAGGACATCCTGCAGGTTGTTGTCCACGGGGCGGTGGATGGTTGTAAGGAACTAAGGATAGACATGATTTCTCTGAACAGAGGAACACATGCATGGGGAGGCTCGATTTGTGGCAACATGCTTGTTCCTGGATTGTATTACTTTGATTTGGTTATTACAAGAGAATATGCTCGAATCTGACCCTATCACTATGGAATAAAACTCCCATTTACCATGCAAAAAGCAAAATGATGTGCGACTGGGATTACAAATTACCAAACAGATGGATGGATATACGCTTGTGAAATGGCTTATACTTCTTCTAGTGTAAGCCAATCCATTCGCTCTTGTATAGTTTGGATGCATTGCATGAAGACATGTTATTGAGTAAATTTTAAACATACTCTATACATGTTTGTATGATTTTTTTTTTTAGTTTTTGTTTCTTATGCACTATTAGTTCTAAGAAAATAAGAGGACGGATTGAAAGAGAAGGGTGGTAGTTCTCATGGTGGTGAGAATGCAAGACTCATTCTCGGGTCTTGCTAGATCCGTGGTTGTAACAAACTGAGAGTTAACAGACCGGGGGGTCAATCTGACATACATAATTGGAGGGGCAAACTAATGTGTTGGTTTCATTCTGTATTCCTTAGCAATCTAATCATGAAAAGAGGTTATTATGCATGTATAGTTAAGACAGCGAAAATATTAACCTGAGATACAAAAGAAGTGTCAAGGGTCTAGGAGTCTCACTAGAAGGGCAGTGCCCGCAGCTTCCTAGACGACTATGTGTATTGTCGTGTTATTGCATCTTCTCTAACAAACTGCACACCTTTGGAGCCTCCCGACAGCATGGTCCTCACTATTTAGATGTTCTAATCATGAGATTAAGATCATGTTATTTCAATCATAAAGTAAATATTCTTACATTACTACCATAGCAAGTTAATCTTAGTTAGGTAGAACCTTAGTTAGACATTAATTGGACTCAATTTAGTTATGATTATTAAAAGCAGGGTCCAATTTCATATGCATCAGTGCTAACCAACCTTGATTGAAGTATAATATTTTAAAGTTAGCGCACAAAGATGATTAATAGTAGTAATTATGTAGGTTTTGAGGATGCAATGTGCTAATTATCGTGGTAATCATATTTAATGTCATGCTTCATCCCATTCTGGTATCAATTAATGATTGTGCATTCTTATGGTAAAATTTGGCTCAACGCAACGATCAAAACTAAGACAACGACTAAATCGAGCGGATTAGGATCACCTTCCAACAATTTTGATTAATAAGGAAACCTACATAATTCTCCTTTGATATTCCGAATTCGAAACCCTGATGAAACCGTAATGAGGCTCTAGGATTTGGGAACATACCTGAAGCACGTATCGTCAACGCCTCTCAAGTTTTGAAGGTTGCATGGCCACACTGCCATCCCTTCCTTGCAGTAGATGCATGGATTTATGGCTCCCGTTGCAGCATCTAATGGATGACGATGAGCATGGCCCTCCAATAATCACATCATATCCATCGCCTCCTTGTAGTTGCCGCCATCTGTCGGCATGCAGCACGGACCTATGGCAATGGGGCAATTGCATAGGCTGCCCCACCTCCTTACCTTGTGCACACAAGGAGGTACCCATGTTCGACGAAGCAACACACAAGGTAGAATCTCAAGCATGTTGCTCCGGGAACGGGGACGCCATGGACCGCCGAGCCTCAAGTAGTCGCCGCCCCTCTTGTTTGGTGCATAAAAATTGGGAGGAGGGAGGAATGGGACTAGGGTTTGCTTGGGGAGTTTTTATATTTGTTGCATACAATATTGACCGTCCGATCTGATAAGATAGCATTGAGTAACGCGTGATAGTTGGTGGACCTTCGTGTGTTTAAATGGGTAGTTTTTGGACATGGGCTTAGGCCCGGGTTATCTTAGCCCATGGCACATTTAGTATTTAACACGAATCATGCTAGTATTTCCTTATGGGTCACAACATTCCTCGGGACAAGTTAACGTTTTGGTCTTTCGACCATACGCGATTAGTATTTTTCCCAATTTCGCACATGAATTTCCCCGCCTTAGCAAAAACAAATCTTTAGCCGCCCAATTTAACTCTTTCCACTTCATCCTCTCCCATTTCCCCTACCTTTACTCAAACCCTTGCTTCAATGACCCGGTTCCGATAAGGATCCAAGTCTCATGTGCTTCTGTGTTATCTCTGGATCAGTAGCTAGCACACAGTACTCAATGCAATACCATAGAATCACATGTTATAAAGTAATGAAAATCTATAGTATTAATTACCTTACAGCCCTTGGGCTATAATACACAACAGAAATAACAAAAAGTATGAGGAGTCCCATCAACGCCAAGGACAAAGTTTAGTGTAGACATCATAACCCTACAACGCATCACTTACTCATCGTATAAAAATCCTACAACATGATAAGTTACAGCCGTGTAGGTCAGTAAGTTGAATCTATTGGCAAGTCACATCATAGGATATAATAAAAGGTTCTACATCTAAATGCAATTTGGTTGGTGGAAGGCTCTAAGTTTAATTTGCATAAAGTTGGTTTTGTCCTACTTTCATGAAGATCAGTTTTATTACTACATAGCTCATAATAGGATTGAGATGGTTCCTCCACTCAATCTATTCCCAAGTTGATTTAACCCATTAATTTAATTAAACATGATGAGTTCACTGAACATGCACACTTCTAGATGCTCAAATTGTCTGTAACCAGGGAAATGGCTAATCGATTAGGTTTACACTCTGCAGAGGTTTACACACTTTTCCCCGCAAGACTCACTCAGCTCCTTTGTAGCTCATCACATTCAAGGTATGTGAACCTGAAGAGCAAGACATGGTCCTTCAGAATAGTTTCCCTTAACTCCGGTAGTGCTCATCCCACCTACTTATATCTACTTCTCGTAGCACTACTAAGTAAGAGTCACTATAACTGATCAACCAAGCTAGAGCCATAATAGCGTGTGGCTGGACATGTAAGCTTCTAGTCATGAAAAAAATTTGATCCCTTTAAACCTGGTTGGCATTCCACGAAACAGTGATCACTTGTTACGCCAGGATACTCGGGCAAATCCCTGGTTACTCCAGGATGCCCCTCGCCATGCAACCATTTCACCCAGATAATTCATTAACATAAAGTTGTTATCATATATTTGGCCCTACTTACTACATTGCCTCTCTTCCCAATCCTCGTCTACTTTAGCATAGCAAAAAAATCCTACAATGTTGGCCACAATAGGGTAAAGGCTGGGACCTATGTTGTGTCCGTTCTCTTCCTTTTTTTATGTACGCTCGTGGTGCTATTTGTCGTTGCCCATGGGGACACCGTTTAGGTTTACCTCTATCAACATTCAACGTACAACAGCTAGACACGGGCCAAGGCCGAACTGGAGCACTGCCCGGCAAAGCGACCAAGAACAGCAGCGGACGACTGATCGGGTTGGTAATAAACCTAGACGTATAGAGAACGACTTAATAAACATATGCATGTGCGTTGCGATGACAGAAAAAAAATTATTTCATGTCTCTTGGTCACGGACTGTGCACTGCAATGGAGAAATTCACTTATGCATGCATGAGTGATATAGTCAGACCATGCTGTTAAGAATCATCTTAATCAAAAAATTCATTCAACTTGATCCTCCTTTTGTTGAAGCGTCATGCATGCATGGTACATGTATTTGTCTACATAGTGCGATTCATAGTTGAGTCCCCTTTCATCTACCGAGAAAAAAAACTTATCTGAATGTAATTTTCTCATTTTCCAAATAAACCTAGACACCATGTTCCACCCTTAACTCTCTTGTCACCCAATGTCAACTTAAGCCTAATTTAGTGTCAAATTGAGAAGACAATTAACTAATTCTTTTGTCACCCAAGTACCTACTAAAACCTAATTTATTGTTCCAATCAAAAGACTATTATATGTTCATAAAATATCTATTATCTTATCCAATTAATGGTGAATGAAAACAATTTAGCTCAATGGCAGAATGACACATGTGAACTGCACATGTTCTAACCTACTCCCTCCGTCCGAAAATACTTGTCATCAAAATGGTCAAAAGAGGGTGTATCTAGAACTAAAATACATCTAGATACATACCATTTTATTCATTTTGATGACAAGTATTTCCGGACGGAGGGAGTACTACAAATCTGTAACTTCCAAAAATAAAAGAAAAATCATAGGGTTCCTTAAAAAAACTAAACGCATGGGGAGCTTAAAAGGTAGAAAAGGATATAAGAAACTTAGGGAGAAGATTAATCATTTGCAAAGAAGAAAACACAGGATGAGGTAAGCGATTGTACACCAGGGTGCCACAGTACATATAGCTAATTGCTTCGGCTACACCATTTACTGCACAGCCGTGGCATGATTCTCTAGTTCCTCGCAACACATCTGACGACAGTGAACTACGTTGGTGTGTGCCATGCACTCCCTCCGTTCCAAAATAGATGGCTCAACTTTGTACTAACTTTAGTATAAAGTTGGGTAATCTATTTTGGAACGGAGGGAGTACATCGTATATATATATAGTTCCGATATATCGAGTGGAATGATTTTTTGTTTTCAGTCGGCGGATGGGTAGGTTCTCCCTTTCCTACGTATTCAAAGCATATAGTACCAATATTTGAGATTGCTACAGATTAGAAACGCATGCCTGCTGAAAAACACAAAGCTCCAGTCTGTTCGTCCCATCCGACAACCTCCTGCGCAAGGACCCATCAGCTGCGCCAAATGCAGCGGATGCGTCGCATACGACGAGCTCCCGTGTCTCGCTAGTTCCTGCCATCCGCGATCAACGTCGAGCACTGTGCTGCCGCAACATCAGCTAGCATCGATCGCAACCAAAATAACCAGTTCGATACCTTACCTCACCTCACCTCACCTACCTCTATCGCCTGTATATTAGGTCGAGAGAGTCCTGGACAATGGCGGACAGCGGCATGCTGGCCAGACCGATCGATCTTGTGCATAGGTCTCGACCCGACTGGTAGTAGCTGAGGTGATGGCCGGGGAGCTAGCTAGCTGCTCATCTCAGTTCAGTCGTCGTCATGGTTCTTATGGAGGTGCCGCTGCTGGTGAAGAAGTTGGCCGTGGTCGTGGAGGCTGAAGCGGCGGCACCGAGGAGCTACGGGGAGGCGCGGGAGGCGTTCGTGCGGGAGGCGGAGCGGCTGTGGGTCATCGCGGCGTCCATATCACCTTGAACATCCTCTGTCTCTACAACGTCAATTCTGACATGCAGCTCTTCGCCAGCCGCCTCCGCAACCTTCAGCTCTCCTGTCAGCACAGATCACGCACACACACTCGCTAGAGCACTCGGACACAGGAGGTTTTGCGTTGCGTACTGCTGCAACTTTTCTCAGCTTTCTTCCACTTCTCTTATTCTGTTACATGGAACGAACGAGGCCACCAACGGCCCGGGAAAAACTCCCACGACGAGCCACAACGATCGCGCCATCCCACGATCCAGTTCGTGCGGGAGTTGGACTAGTTCTGAAACAAAAAAATTATCCTAACAACCTTATCTACTTAGCTGAAGGCTAACTATGCAGCTCTTATTCTCTGCTAAACTTAAGATGACGAGCATACTAGGTTTAAGTCCACAATCACTCCCTAAACCTTGTGTGCTTCGTCGAGCTCCACCATCCCGATCTTCATGCGCTGCTCCTGAAGCTTGACTCGCCCGAGTGCTTTGGTGTGCACATCAGCCAGTTGCTCTTCAGAACGGACGAACTCGATCTGGATTTTCCCATTCTCCACGCACTCCCTAATGAAGTGATATCTGATCTATATGTGTTTGCTTCGGTCGTGAAAAACAGGGTTCTTACTCAGTGAAATGGCCGACTTGTTGTCGACGTTGAGCACCGCCGGCTTCTGATCTTCGTCTTTGATCTCCCCCAGCAGCCGTGCTAGCCAAAGGCCTTGGCAGGCCGCCGTGGTGGCAGCCATGTACTCAGATTCACACGAAGAGAGAGCAACCACTCTCTGCTTCTGTGACTGCCAGCTGACCAAGTTGCTCCCGAGGAAGAAAGCAACGCCGGTGGTGCTCCTGCGGTTGTCCACGTCTCCTCCCAGATCGCTGTCGCTGTAGCCGATCAGAGGAGCGCCGTGGTCACCATGCGTGTACCGCACTCCCCAGTGCAAGGTCCCGGCCACATAGCGCAGAACATGCTTCACCGCCGTCTTGTGCTCAACAGTGGGCTCCTGCATGAACCTTGATACATACGCAACGGAGAACGCGAGGTCTGGCCTGGTGTGGACGAGATAGCGGAGCATGCCCACGATGCTCCTGTACTCGGTGGCGTCCACCGGCTGCGCCGAGCTCACCCTGCTCAGCTTGAAGCGAGGCTCCATGGGCATGTGACAGGGATTGCAACCCGTCATGCCCGCCTTGTCGATGATCTTGGCGGCGTACGCGGCTTGCCCAAGGTCGATGCCGCCGTCGTGCTGACTTACCTCGATGCCGAGGTAGTAGTGCAGCCGCCCCAGATCGCTCATGTCAAAGAGCGCCTGCATATCCTCCTTGAACCCCGCGATCTCTTCTTCGTCGGAGCCGGTGATGATCAGGTCATCGACGTAAACGCCGACGATCAGACGTGAAGATGCCGTGCCCCTGGCGTACACAGCGTGTTCCGACGGGCATCTGCTGAACCCAAGCGAGCTCAAGCTTGCATCCAACTTGGCGTTCCAGGCGCGTGGGGCCTGTTTCAGCCCGTACAGGGCCTTCCTGAGCTTGAGCACTTTAGTTTCTTCGCCGGTGACCATGAACCCCGGCGGCTGGGCCACGTACACCTCTTCTTCCAGCTCGCCGTTGAGGAAGGCGGACTTCACGTCCATGTGATGCACCGTCCAGCTTGCGTGCGCGGCCAGAGCGAGCAGAAGGCGCACGGACTCGAGCCTGGCAACGGGCGCGAACACCTCGTCGTAGTCGACGCCGTGCTTCTGAACATAGCCCTTTGCAACCAACCTTGCCTTGTGCTTCACCACCGCGCCCTGAGCGTCCTTTTTGATCTTGTAGACCCACTTGAGGCCAATGGGACGATGGCCAGCAGGCAGGTCCACGAGCTCCCACGTCTGGTTGGCCTCGATGGAGCTCATCTCCTCCATCATCGCGCGCCGCCAGCACGTTTCACCCTCAGCTTCTTTGAACGAACCGGGTTCCTCGCCCAGTGTGAGGTGCAGCTCGTCGACGAGTTCGTCGTCGTCGATCTCGCCGTCGTCGTCGTCAGGCTCCTCCAGGCCAGGAGGCGGTGCATTGCGAGCTGCCTTTTCTGGTGTGTCCAAGTAGCGTGGGTTGGGAAGGAAGATGCCGTCCTTGCCGCGCGTCGTCATCGGGTGTGCCGGCGCAAGATTTCCGGCTGTGCGAGTGGAGGCCGGCTGGGCCACTGCCGCAGCAGCGCTTCTCCCTGTTGCGGCGACAGAGGCCGCTTCTGGGGTGCCGCCGCCGCCTCCCTCTGTCTCTGCTGTTGTGGATGGCGTCCTCGCCGGGGACGCCGACGCGGCGGGTGATCGCACAGCTCCAGGTGACGTGGAAGAGCACGCCGCTGACGGCGTGCCGGCGGAGAGTGCAGAGATGGGCTCAATTACAAAGCTCATACATGTCTGCTCCGTGCCGTTCTTCTCCCAGTCCCATGCTCGTGTCTCCTCAAACATGACATCGCGGGAGACATGGACGCGTTTGCCCACCGGGTCAAAGAGCCGGTATGCCTTGCTCCCAGGTTCGTAGCCGAGCATCACCATGGCCTTGCTTCTGTCCTCAAGCTTGGATAGGTGTGGCCGCGTGTCCTTGGCGTGCGCCACGCTCCCGAACACGCGCAGAAAGTCGACGGAGGGCTTCTTGCCGTGCCAGGCCTCAAAGGGTGTCTTGCCCGCCACGCTCCGGGTGTACGCGCGGTTGAGCACGAAGACGGCCGTGGTCACGGCCTCGCACCAAAATTCCGGCGGCACTCCCATTCCTTTTAGCATGCATCGGGCCATCCCGACGACGGTCTGGTTGCGCCTTTCCACCACGCCGTTCTGTTGGGGTGAGTACGGCGCGGTGAGGTGCCTCTGGACCCCAAGGCCAGCGAGGTATGCGCTGAACTCGCCGGAGTTGAACTCCCCGCCTCGATCAGAGCGAAGAGTGCGCAGCTTCCGCCCCGTCTCGCGCTCTGCGTGTGCCTAGAAGCGCTGGATCGCCTCGGCTGCCTCGTCCTTGCTGCGTAGCAGGCACAACCACATGAACCTGCTGTGATCATCCACGAGCAGGAGAAAGTATCACTTGCCGCCCGGCGTTGGTGCTGAAACAGGGCCGCAGAGATCGTCGTGCACAAGCTCGAGTGGCTCGGTGGCGCGGTAGTTAGCCTGTCGTGGGAAGGACGAACGCCGCTGCTTGCCGACCAGATAGGCGTCACACACCTGCTCGGAGTGGTGGATCAGGGGCATGCCCCGAACCATGTTCTGGCGCGCCAGCCTCTCGAGCCCGTCGAAGTGCTGGTGATCGAAGCGCGCATGCCAGCGCCATGCTTCGTCGCTAGAGTGTGCGGCGAGACAGACGGGGTTGGCGAGCTGGAGCCGGGCGACGAAGAGTCTGTTGCTGGAGCGCACCACTCTGGCCAGAACACGGTGTTGGCGATCGCGCACCGTCATGACGCCTGCCTCGACGTGCGTGGGGCAGCCGTTCTCGTCTAGTTGCCCGATGGAGACGATGTTGCTCTTAAGCCGCGGGATCCAGTACACATTTGTCAGTGCACGGTGCTCCTCCTCGGCCGCGGCGAACAGGACGGTGCCCCGCCCTTGGATTGCCACGAGCGAGCCGTCCCCGAACTTGACTGAGCCACGAATGCCCTTGTCCAGCTCGGCGAATGCCGCCTCGTCCCCGGTCATGTGGTTCGACGCGCCCGTGTCGATACCAGGCCGTGTCCGCGTCTCCGGTAGCGCATCGCAGTTCCACGCGTGCGCGCGACTCGTTGAGGAAGACCAGCTCCTCGCCAGTTCCAGCGCCAGGCGTGACGGCCGTGGCTGTCAGGGAGGCCTCCTCAATCGTCAGCAGGCCCGGGTCGTCGTCCTCCCCTGCTTGGCCTTGTGCGAGGAGGGGCTGCTCCTCCTCACGTTTCTTCTTGCGGCAGTCCCGGATCCAGTGGCCGGCGTTACCGCAGTAGTGACACTTGTCACGGTCCGCGTCTCCGCCGCCACCATTCTTCCCGCCACCGGCGTCCATGCCGGCAGGGGACTTGCCTCCGCGACCGCGGCCACCACCACGGCCGCGCCCACGGCCACGCCCTCGCCCGTGCGCCTGTGCGCCTGACGAGTTGCTGCCGCCGGCGCCGTTGTTTGCCACACGCTTCTCGTGCTCACGCCAGTCCTCTAGGGTCATCAGGAGGCGACCGGCGTCCTCGCCCCCGCCGTCCTGGTCGAGGCGTTCCTCCGCCACCTTGAGCAGCCCGATGAGTTCCTCCACTGTAAGCGTGTCGAGGTCGACAAGTGTCTCGATGGAGAGTGCCACCTGAGCATACTTGCAGGGTACAACACGCAGAAATTTACGTACCACACGCTCGTCCCCGACGGGATCGCCGTGGATGGAGAGGTTGTTGACGAGCCCGGTGAGCGTCATCGCGAAGTCATCGACGTTCTCGCCGGGCTTGAAGCGGATGTCCTCGAACTCCCGACGAAGGCCCTGGGCCTTGGCCTCGCGCACGGCGGCCGAGCCCATTCTCATGGTCTTGACGGCGTCCCAGGCCTGCTTCGCCGTCTCCTTCGTGGAGAGGACTGCCAGCATCTCCGGTGGCACAGCCCGGAGGATGGCCTCCAGGGCGGTGCGGTCGTGGTGGTAGTTGGTTGTTCCCGTGGTCACCGCATCCCACAGTTCGCGGGTCTACAGGATGGCTCTCATGAGGAGCGACCAGTCGCCGTAGTTGCTCCAGGTCAACGTCGGGAACACGGTGGGCAGAGCCACCTCGCGTCTCTGCACCAATGGTGTGGCGACCTCGCGCCCGCGGACGGTGCGGCTATGCCTAGCCCTGGGAGACCGTGAGAGCGTGCGCCCACGCGTCGGCGACGGCGTCCGGGACGCGTCGTCGGAGGCCTTGCCCATCCCGCTGCCGGAGCCCTTTCGAGGACCCTTGCTCCCCGCCATGATCGCCGGATCGAGCTACAAAGCTCTGATGCCAATTGTCAGCACAGATCACGCACACACACTCGCTAGAGCACTCTGACACAGGAGGTTTTGCGTTGCGTACTGCTTCAACTTTTCTCAGCTTTCTTCCACTTCTCTTATTCTGTTACATCGAACGAACGAGGCCACCAACGGCCCGGGAAAGACTCCCACGACGAGCCACAATGATCGCGCCATCCCACGATCCAGTTCGTGCGGGAGTTGGACTAGTTCTGAAACAAAAAAAAACTATCCTAACAACCTTATCTACTTAGCTGAAGGCTAACTATGCAGCTCTTATTCTCTGCTAAACTTAAGATGACGAGCATACTAGGTTCAAGTCCACATCTCCGCCGTCGCCGGTGGCCTCTCCATCTTCTCCAAATTCTCCTCCGGCTCACACAACCACACATATTTATATGCCATTGCCATTCTCCGATATAAACAAGACCCCTCACGCCATTCTCGAGTGAACACATCCTGGATGCTTTGCATCTACCAAACCAAAATTATTGTCAAGACAGAGAAAGACAATTAGCTCCTAAATGTTTGGATGATGTGCTCTATGCATGCACCATGGAATTGGGCTGGACAGTCGACAACCAGCGGTGATGTGGTGGTGCGGGAATAACAGCCCGACAGCCGGGAGGAAGTCATGAGTGTGGATGATCAGCGGGTTTCCTCAAGCACTGATGGCCGGCCGCGGTGTTCGGGTGTGAAATGGATTGGGCAGCAGACCTCGAGTGCAACGTGGTCGAGAGCTCGAGTTCTGATGGGAGGCGGCAGAGGTTGCACCGGCGACGGCGTGGACGGGCGTCGAAGGTCGGGTACAGACGTGGCAGCAAGCTCGAGCACGAAGAGAAGGCGACGGAGCTCGTATGCATGGCACTGGAGCTCGAACGACCGTTGATGGTCGAACAGGACCGGCGGAGGCGATGGAGGAACCCTAGAATTTTCATCCTGCGGGGAGAGGGCGAGAGAAGGGGAGGTATTTATCCTATGGTGCTAGGCAGGCTGGGCTTCTATGGGCTGGTCTAATTGGTCTGATGCATCCCATCGAGAGATTGTTCGTGCTCGGATTGATGGGATCGTTACCTCATTCCCCAAAGAAAAGAAAGATTGATCGGGTCTCGATGAAAGAAGCGGCCGATCGTTCGCACACTCTTATATATCCTTAAAAAAACTGAGAGATCAACCCGGACTTGCTTTTAGATAAGAGAGAAAAAAATTAAGGGATTTCTATTTATTAATCTCAGGCATTAATTTTTGTGGTTTACACGAAATCAACGGTTATAAAGAGATGATGGATGGAGAACCATGAAATCTTCCGTCCTTTATTATTAGGTAGAGATATACTCAACAGTACCAATTGATGAAGCCACACTATAGGAGAGCGGTTGGACGCGCAAGAGATGTCCTCGCCAGAGAAGAATACTCCCTCCATTCCCTTATACAAGGCCACTATGGAAAATACATTTTGCATCTATACAAGGCCACTAACAGTAATCGAGGTAAAAATTAATGATGTTTTCTCGTACTACCAACCTATTTAATACATGCATGCATTAGTCATAATGACACTGTGCTACTTTCTTCTCATTTCTTCCTTGCATGCATGCGGGCATATTAATGATCCCGATTAACAAGAAGAAAAGTTGCTTTTCAAAACAGTTATTAAATTTTACCTAGGGAATGGAGGGAGTACCATTATGCACGGATCAAAGTTGGTCTTCTGCTAACATTTTGGGGTAATCATGCTTATGTATTTTGGGGTTGAAATCCAACAGATTATCTACACAGGTAAGTTCAGAATTTTCACCTATAATTAATATATCCGCTCTGGAACTAATTTTGGAGCACAGCTGATTTTCATTTCTTGCATTTCTTAAATTGCAGGGAATGCAAGAAGAGGATGCCATCCGAATCTTCCTACCAGTATGAACCCTTTTCCCAAACCGTGAGGTGTTTGAAATTTTTTTCACACGGGTGCTCGACGTACACGTGACCCTGGAATTCAGTAACTAAAAAACGAAAAGATAACATTATTGCTGAGTTTCCATTAGTAGAAACCCGACAAATATGGAAGACTGTTAGGTCTGCTTCTCACCAACGGTCATTGGGTCCAAATGCAGACCTGACCGTGTTTATTTTCGACGGAACTCGGCAATAATACAACACTACCTAGTTTCTTTTTTTTTCACGGAGTGCCATTTCCCAGGCAGTAGGGAATTGATCGGGTTTGCTTGGTTTCAAGTCACTATTGAGTCTAACTATTGAAAACTCGGTAGACAGATTAATCTACGGCAAATTTGATATTTTGCCACTCCTTACTTTGCCATTTGATAATTTGCCCCCCCCCC
>LR738710.1:12071544-12098661 GCA_902687465.1 Secale cereale | reverse complement strand
CCCCGGCTGTACTTCGGGCGCAAGGTAGCTTCTGGAACGCTGATTTTTTATATAATTTTTCTGGATTTTTCCTGGCAGTTCTCGTAATGTGAAAACCTGAAATACAAAAACAGCCGAAAACAGAAACTGGCACTGGGGTGCACTGAGTTAATAGGTTAGTCCAAATATGATCAAAAGTGTATGGAAGTGTATAAATATCATAGCAATATCACCCAAAAGAGGCATGGAGCAAGCAGAAATTATAGATACATTTTGGACGTATCAACATCCCCAAGCTTAATTCCTGCTCGTCCTCGAGTAGGTAAATGATAACAAGAATAATTTCTGTGGTGACATGCTATTAACCATATAGGACTTACTCATAGTCATATGATAAAAGCTTACTGGGATAATGAATCTGTAGTAATTAAGTTGCCTCATGAGAAAATCACAAAGAACTGAAAGTTTTACAATATGATACTGAAGCATCAAATAGATTTGCAATGAACATGATGTGCAAATATGATAAAGTGATATCTAGCTTGCCCCCTTTAGTGAAGCAAAACATAAGTGCAGGGGCACCTTCAAGGTTTAAGTGATGACTAGATACAATGATTTCAAAATAAACGATATCACAATCATGCAAAAGACAATGCTACTTTGGGACAATGCATATTACACAAGGAATGACAATCATGCTCTCAATAGTTGGTGCTTTGAAGAAAGAAGGTGGAGACTCAACATAAAAGTAAAAGAATGACCCTTCGCAGAGGGAAGCAGGGATTACTCATGTGCTAGAGCTTTTTATTTTGAAAACATAGAAGCAATTTTGTCAACGGTAGTAGTACTTCATATGTGTCATGCATAAGACATCCTATAAGTTGCATGCCTCATGCATCGAATACCAATAGTGCTCGCACCTTGTCCTAATTAGCTTGGATTTCCATAGGTTATCATTGCATTGCATATGTTTCAACCAAGTGTCACAAAGGGGTACCTCTATGTCACCTGTACAAAGGTCCAAGGAGATAGATCGCATTTGATTTCTCGTTTTTGATAGATCTCAACTTGAGGACATCCATACCGGGACAACATAGAAAATAGATAATGGACTCCTCTTTAATGCTTAAGCATATTCTCATAAGAGATTGAGGATTAATGTCCAAGCTAAAACTTCCACCATGATACATGGCTTTGGTTGGTGGCCCAATGTTCTTCTCTAACAATATGCATACTCAAACCATTCAACCCATGGCAAATCACCATTACTTCAGACAAGACGAACATGCATAGCAACTCACATGATATTCAACAAAAGTGTAACAGTTGATGGCGTCCCCAGAAACATGGTTACCGCTCAGCAAGCAACTTATAAGAAATAAGATACATAAGCAACATATTCTTTACCACAATAGTTTTTAAGCTACTTTCCCATGAGCTATGTATTGCAAAAACTGAAGGTTTTAAAGGTAGCACATGTAAATTTACTTGGAGTGGCGGTGAAATACCACATATAGGTAGGTATGGTGGACTCATATGGCATAACTGGTTTAAGAGGATGTGGATGCACAAGCAGTCAGTCCGCTTAGTACAGGTGGAGGTTAGCAAAAGACTAGGAGCGACCAACTAAGAGAGCAATGATGGTCATAATCATGCAGAGCGACAAAGCAACATTGAATCAGGTATGGAAGTTATATCGCTACTCAGAAACAAAAGATCATCAAGGCTTGACAGACTTTCTTTACAGTCTTAAATATGCGTGAGCATACGCCGAGTCAATCAAAATAAATTCTTGAGGGAAGATATTACTAAACCATACCACATCATAGGCAAACAAATCATGTTGGTACTCCCATAACACATTGGGAATCCCCCAACTATTTGAGACTAACCATAAGAAAACCTGAACTACCAAGCGCCATTATGCACGTAGCATCCTTATCATAGACATATCAACCAATGCAACGGAAGCAAACTCTCTTAATAAGGTGAGCATGGTAGATAAAGAGAGTTCAAGCAACCAACTAAACAAAAGCTCTTCGAAAAGATAAGCATGAATACTAAGAGCAGAACATGATAGTAGCTATTAAAAGACAAAGAACACACACAGCAAAGATAGACATGAAAATTCTATGTTATGTTCTAGGTAGAAGTGGAGCATGTGTCTCTCCCACATAAAGAATGCTGAGTTCCGACTCGTTATGGAAAACTAAAAAGGAAACTAAAAGCAAGACGCTCCAAGCATAGCACATAACACATGAAGTGATTAAAATATAGTGGAACGAAAGACGAACTGATAATGTTGATGGAGAAGGGGATGCACGGGGGCATCCCCAAGCTTAGACGCTTGAGTCTCCTTGAATATTTCTTGGGGGTGCACGGGGGCATCCCCAAGCTTGAGCGCTTGACACTCCTGGATCTTTTTTATCATCTTCCCTCGCACACTTGAAAACTCCCTTCATACATAACTCATCATAATCTGATTAGCGAGGTTAGTACCCATAATAAAATAATTATACCTTGCTGGAAATAAGGATATTCTTTGAAGGTCTACTGTTTCTCAAGATTGCCAAAAGGTTTTTGCAAAGAAAAAGCAAGCTCTAGGTTTGCAAAATGAAGGAAAGGCAAAACAGGACAGAATCTGTGAAAAACAGGACAGCAGGTAGTAAATGATTTGTTCGGGGCACTTCTGCAACTCAAATCAAAAAACTCAGAACAGATGCACGAAAGACAATTATATAGAGAACGCTGTCGAAAAAATTCAGACCAAAAATATGACCTGGTGATTTTATACGAATTTTTCTATCCAAGGACATAATCTGTTTCCTGGATAGCACCTCACAACTTTTGAACTTTCTAGCAATCAGAGGCTATACTTGGCACAAAATTGAAAAGCAAAGATACAATGATGATGCTACAGTAGTAAACAACATCAAGACACAACAAAAGCAAAATAAAATTTATTCATTGGGCTGCCTCCCAAGAGCGCTTTCTTTTATGCCTTTAAGCTAGGCATAATGCATATAGATCAAGTTGTATCAATTGAACCATCATCAAGATCATCAAAAAGCTCTTCAATAATACAACTAGTCTTAAGAGGACTTTCAAATAAAGGCCTCATAGAGATACTTCTAGGTAGAAGACCAAAAGGATAAAAGTCAAGGGAAGATTCATTTATAAATTCATCAAAGACAGGTGTTTCTTCCAAAGTCTTTACAGTTTCAACCCCTTTGACAATAGGTGGATTACTTTTAGAGCGGGGAGCCTTTGGAACGTGAACGAACTTAGGCTCCTTCTTTGCCGGAGTTTCTACCTTTTTGGTTTTGATTGAGGAGAAGGTGGTTCCTAGAGTATCAAAGATATCCTCAATCTTGTCTATCCTAGAAGAGTCCAAGTCATGGAATTTGACGGTCTCCAAAATTTTGAAAATTTTATGCATGGAGCTATCAAATCTATTCAAATTCCGTTGGATCTTACGATCCAACTCATTTATCTTATTAATGCTTGGCATCTCTAGCTCTATCTTTTCAAGTTTTTTCATAATGTGAGCTAGGGTGATGTCCTCTTGAATGCTAACAACAGGGGGATTCCCAACAAGATTTTCAATAATACTAAGAGACTCCCAGACTGGGGCCTCTAGGAAATTCCCATTGATAGCAGTATCTAGAATAAACCTATTCCAAGAAGTAATTCCAACATAAAAATTTCTAAGCAAGATAGTAGTAGGTTGCTTCTTGGTGGCTCTTTTTTGTGAATCATTAATTCTATACCAAGCATCTTTCAAACTTTCCCCACCTCTTTGTTTAAAGGTGATAACTTCTGCCTCGTCAAAGACAAAAGGACCCGACATAATGACAATTAAAGAATAAGATAACTATTTTTGTGATTTTCGATAAGAGATACTAAAGCAAAAACTGAAAGGTAAACTAACAAGACTAAAAAGCAAAGGTAAAAGATAACATGCAACTCCCCTATCCTGAAGAGTGGAGTCCCCGGCAACGGCGCCAGAAATTGCTTTGCTAGGCTTCTCGCCCCTCGTTGGTTACCCCAAGTGGAAGGTTAGAGATGCAGTGGAGCAGAAGATTTCCCTTGGCAATACCAAGGATCGATTTCCCAGAGACTCCTAGTTTCAACAAGAAGGTGTCAACTGCTAACGGCGCCAGATATTAGCAATCAACGTGGACCTGCACACAGATACAAATAACTTTGCTCCCAATGAGTACAGAGAGGTTGTCAATCCCTCCGGCCTTGTAGTTTACAAAGGATCAAACACAAGTGATAATAGTGATAGATATTGCAATAGTAAGTAAATAGCGGATGTGATCAATGATGGTAATATGGACCGGAGTCTCATGATGTTCACTAGTGATGTCTCTCTCCCAAAAGACGATAAAACAGCTATGTGAGCTAAACGAATTACAGCTGGGCAATTGACAGGACCATGTGCGCAAACCAATGCTGACTACATTGCAAGAAAGGTAGAGGTTCAAAGCATGGGCGGTACGGCAAAGTAAGTAGACCGAAATCCATCAATATCTACTACTAATCATCCACCTTGAGATATCTAACCAGAACATCTCGCTGGTATTAAGTTGCGAGCCCCACCCATAGTGTAAACTCAAAGCAACAGACAACTGCATTAAAAGAACTTTGCGTAAAGTAAACAATCCTTGCACCCACGGGCACAAGCACCATTGTTTTCCCCCTTGTGGCAACAGCACATCCCCTAGACTCATGTTTCTGTCACTCAAACTAGTCATCGAGGGGCATGAACCCACAATCAAGCATAACGTTCCCTCTTGCAGTTACTACCTACTACTTGGCCAAAGCCATAAATAGCAACGGAGAACATGCAAGAATTACTTACGAACATAAATATAAAAGAGGTGAATCAAATATATTACTCAAACACAATCTGAACATAATCTCATAATCCATCGGATCCCAGCAAACTCATCATAGCAACAGCATAAGGATTACATATGTGCCTCGATCATGTAGGGTAGCTCACGAGGACTAATTAGTGAAGCACAAGAACGGGAGGAGAACATCACATAGCTACTGGTCATGGACCCATGGTCCAAGGGAGACTACTCACAACTCATCCGGGAGGCGTCCATGGTGGTGGAGAAGCTCCCGGTGGTGATCCTCCCCTCCGGCAGGGTGCCGAGAAGAGTTCTTCTGGTGCTCCCGATCTTGGAAGCGGCGGCGGCGGCGGAACAGAGATGAGATCGCGAAAAAGAGTTCCCGTCTCGAGGGTTTCGGGAGACGCTTTAAATATATGCCAAAGGGGGGCATCAGAGGAGCCTCGGGGGGCCCAGGCGCCCCCCGGCGTGGCCCAGGGGGGCGCGCCGCCAGGGCGCCCGGAGCCCTGGTGCCCCCCCCCCCCGGCTGTACTTCGGGCGCAAGGTAGCTTCTGGAACGCTGATTTTTTATATAATTTTTCTGGATTTTTCCTGGCAGTTCTCGTAATGTGAAAACATGAAATACAAAAACAGCCGAAAACAGAAACTGGCACTGGGGTGCACTGAGTTAATAGGTTAGTCCAAATATGATCAAAAGTGTATGGAAGTGTATAAATATCATAGCAATATCACCCAAAAGAGGCATGGAGCAAGCAGAAATTATAGATACGTTTTGGACGTATCACGGAGCACCTCGTGTACTCCCCCGACGCGAACCTCCCCCACAGCGCCAAGCTGAGCCTATTCTTCAGGGGAGTGGCGCCGGCCCTCGAGCAGCTCCGGGAGAGGATCCCCACGCAGCTGGCAAACGAGGCGCGCAGGCTTTGCATGGGTACTGTGGAGCGAGTGCTGACGAAGGTAGTCTACCGCAACCCCGGGATCAATCTTGACAACGTCCTCTCGACCTTGCCGCCCGACGCTGACCAGGAAGCGCTGAAGGCTCGTGTCGCCCACATCGTGTCCAAGGTGGGCAAGATTAGGAGAGTTGAGGGTGACAGTGCAGATTAGGTTGCTTTCTTTCTTGCTTCCCTTGTCGCTGCCAATCAAGTCACGGACAGTAGTTTATTAGAAAAGCGACAAGTCATCTTGTAATATAACTTTATCTTGGGTAGTTAATGTAGTGTCATTTCCCTTGCCCGATTCCTTTACTTTGTATGCTTTTACCTACGCTTTTAGGGAACTTGCCGGCAAAGGGGCCCTTGCCGCGAGCGCTGAGTGCGGAACTTCAGCAGCCTGCTGGCAATGCCTCTGCCGGCAAGAAACCTCGCCGCAGCTAGTCGCAGCACACTTAGGTTGTTGAGCGAACTCGAAAACGAAGTAAAGGCGCGACACTTGTCGCAGCTCACTTAAGCCATTGAGCGTGCTCGAAACAAAGTAAGGGCGCGGCTAGCCACTGGTAGGTTCCTCCGCGCACAGGTTTTCCATACAAAGTGTGGTCGTTCAAGGAAGATAACTAAGAATTTTAAAAATTTGAAATGCTCAAACTTTGGCGACTTAGCTTTTGTGTGCGGTTTGCTTCCCGGCAAAGCAAGGCTTTCTTGAACGGTAGTTGGTCCATACTACGGTCTCCTTCCCACCCGGCAAACTTGTGCGCGAGGAATCCTTCTTCTGCTTGAGAAAGGAAAGAAAATGGAGGAAACATAGATATGGAGCCTTGCGGCCCGTTATTGCTTACCGGAAGTGTGTGCTGCACAAAGTGTCATATAATACATGCAAGAGAAAATAAAACAAAGGCATGAAATGACAAATTGTGCAAGGCACAAAAGTTTTACTGATGCACGGGGTCTGCGCCCAGCTTTGTACAAAGGTTTACATGCAACAGCGGCAAGACTTGTACAAAAGGTGGTTGCCGGAATGGATCACGGCAACCGCGCCTCATAGGTGAAAATTGCGAAGATGCTCAATGTTCCTGGAGTTGCTCACCGGTAAGCCCTCTTCGGTCTCAAGGCGGCCAGCGCCGGGCCTTGTGACTTGCCTCACCCGATAAGGGCCTTCCCACTTCGGCGTCAACTTGTTGGAATTCTTGGCGGACTAAATGCGCCGAAGAACAAGGTCGCCTTCCTCGAGACTTCTGGCCTTAACTTTGCGGCTATGGTAGCGGCGCAAAGCTTGCTGGTATCGAGCAGCTCGTACAGCAGCCTGAAGACGGTTCTCCTCGAGGAGTAGTGCATCATCTTGCCGCAGCTGCTCTTACTCGAGCTCATCGTAAGCGAGCACTCGAGGAGACCCGTATACGAGTTCCGTGGGGAGAACTGCCTCTGCTCCATAGACAAGAGCAAAAGGTGTCTGCCCGGTGGCTCGATTTGGTGTCGTCCTGATTGACCAAAGAGCCGCCGGCAACTCCTCAATCCAGTTTCTTCCGCGCTTGTGCAGCCTGTCGAAAGTTCTTGTCTTGAGTCCGCGCAGCACTTCAGCATTTGCCCTCTCCGCTTGACCATTGCTCCTCGGGTGAGCAACAGAAGCAAAACAGACCTTGGCACCAAGGTCTTGGACGTATTGCATGAAGGTGCGACTTGTGAACTGTGTGCCGTTGTCGGTGATGATCCTGTTAGGAATTCCGAAACGGCAAACAATTGACCTGAAGAACTTGACTGCTGACTGTGCAGTCACCTTTCTCACTGGTTCCACCTCTGGCCACTTTGTGAACTTGTCGATGACGACGTACAAGTACTCAAAGCCCCCGACTGCGCGGGGAAAGGGGCCGAGGATGTCGAGCCCCCAGACCGAAAAGGGCCAGGACAAAGGGATCGTCTGGAGAGCTTGAGCTGGATGATGTATTTGCTTGGCATAAAACTGGCACGCTTCACATTTGGTTACTTGCGCAGTTGCATCTTGGAGGGCTTCCGGCCAAAAGAAACCTTGACGGAACGCCTTACCGGCAAGTGCTCTTGCGCCAATGTGGTGGCCACATATGCCTCCGTGTATTTCTTCCAACAGTTTCTGTCCATCTTCCCGGGAAATGCACTTCAATCTGACACCATTGAGTCTTCTTCTGTACAGTTCATTGCCGACGAACTGGTACATACTTGACTGCCTGGTTATCCTCTCTATCTCTTCTGGTTCTTCGGGAAGTTCTCCAGTTTGAAGAAAACGGACAATTTGCTGCGCCCATGCTGGAGCTTGAGGCTCAACAACAAGGACTAAAGGCATCAGTGCTGCTGCGGGAACGTCAGCTTCTACGGCAAGGACTTGCGGCTCTGCTGGAGCTGGACGCTCCCCGGCAAGCCTGCCGGGGCAAGACTTGTCGGGAATGCCTGCTTCAACTGTACGAACCCTAGGGTCCGCAGGAGCAGACTGTTCCTCAGCAACTTGGTCGTTGATCTTGGGGACCTTGGCGGCGGCTTCAGGGAGGTCCGCCGGCAAGTAGTCGCCGGAGACCAATTTTCTCTTCTTGCTTTGCCCAACTGATGGTGTAACGGATGGTTGAGTTAGCTTGAGCACGAAGATCCCTGGTTCCGGAGGTAGCTTCAGCGCAGCACACTTTTACAGGCCGTCTGCGACGTCATTTTGAGCTCTTGGAATGTGCTCCATTTGTATGCCTTCAAAGTGTTCTTCAAGCTTTCTCACTTCGTCTACGTAAGCTTCCATCAATGGGCTCTAGTAGCTCTTGTTCACTTGTCGGACAACCAATTGCGAATCTTCCCGCACAACCAGCTTCTTGATCCCAAGTTCTGCTGCCATTCTTAGGCCGGCAAGCAATCCTTCATACTCTGCAGTATTGTTTGTCGCTTGCTCCTTGGGAAAGTGCATTTGGACAACGTACTTGAGGTGCTCTCCGGTGGGTGCGACAAGTAACACACCAGCACCGGCGCCTTGCAGCGAGAAGGCACCATCGAAGTACATTATCCATTCTTTGCTTGCTTCTTTGACGGGGATGCTTGTTTCTGGAACTTCTTCATCCGACGTTGGTGTCCATTCTGCTATGAACTCTGCCAATGCTCTGCTCTGGATAGTTGAAGTACTTTCAAACTTAAGACCAAAGCTTGACAGCTCCAGTGCCCACTCGACAATCCTACCTATTGCTTCTGGATTTTGCAATATCCTTTTTAGCGGAAAGCGAGTGACCACCGTTATCTCATGTGCTTGGAAATAGTGGCGCAGCTTTCTCGAGGCCATGAGGAGGCCGAAAAGCAGTTTCTGCAAGAGTGCCTAGCCTGACAACAGTCTGACACAGCATCATTAGTACCGGTTCGTGGAATGAACAGGTACTAGAGATTGCCCACGAACTGGTACTAATGATCTCCGCCCGCCTAGCCGTTGAAACCGGCACTAATGGTCACATTAGTGCCGGTTCTGTTACAAACCGGGACTAATGTGCTTCACGTTTGATCCTTTTTCTACTAGTGTGAGTCCCCTTTCATCTACAAGAAAAAAATTTATCTGAATGTAATTTTCTCATTTTCCAAATAAACCTAGACACCATGCTCCACCCTTAACTCTCTTGTCACCCAATGTCAACTTAAGCCTAATTTAGTGTCAAATTGAGAAGACAATTAACTAATTCTTTTGTCACCCAAGTACCTACTAAACCTAATTTATTGTTCCAATCAAAAGACTATTATATGTTCATAAAATATCTATCATCTTATCCAATTAATGGTGAATGAAAATAATTTAGCTCAATGGCAGAATGACACATGTGAACTGCACATGTTTTATTGGAAAAAAAACTGCACATGTTCTAACCTACTACAAATCTGTAACTTCCAAAAATAAAACAAAAATCGTAGGGTTCCTTAAAAAAACTAAATGCATGGGGAGCTTAAAAGGTAGAAAAGGATATAAGAAACTTAGGGAGAAGATTAATCATTTGCAAAGAAGAAAACACAGGATGAGGTAAGCGATTGTACACCAGGGTGCCACACTACATATAGCTAATTGCTTCAGCTACAACCATTTACTGCACAGCCGTGGCATGATTCTCTAGTTCCTCGCAACACATCTGACGACAGTGACCTACGTTGGTGTGTGCCATGTACATCGTATATATAGTTCCGATATACCGAGTGGAATGATTTTTTGTTTTCAGTCGGCGGATGGGTAGGTGCTCCCTTTCCTACGTATTCAAAGCATATAGTACCAATATTTGAGATTGCTACAGATTTGAAACGCATGCCTGCTGAAAAACACAAAGCTCCAGTCTGTACGTCCCATCCGACAACCTCCTGCGCAAGGACCCATCAGCTGCGCCAAATGCAGCGGATGCGTCGCATACGACGAGCTCCCGTGTCTCGCTAGTTCCTGCCATCCGCGATCAACGTCGAGCACTGTGCTGCCGCAACATCAGCTAGCATCGATCGCAACCAAAATAACCAGTTCGATACCTTACCTCACCTCACCTCACCTACCTCTATCGCCTGTATATTAGGTCGAGAGAGTCCTGGACAATGGCGGACAGCGGCATGAGGGCCAGACCGATCGATCTTGTGCATAGGTCTCGACCCGACTGGTAGTAGCTGAGGTGATGGCCGGGGAGCTAGCTAGCTGCTCATCAAAGTTCAGTCGTCGTCATGGTTCTTATGGAGGTGCCGCTGCTGGTGAAGAAGTTGGCCGTGGTCGTGGAGGCTGAAGCGGCGGCACCGAGGAGCTACGGGGAGGCGCGGGAGGCGTTCGTGCGGGAGGCGGAGCGGCTGTGGGTCATCGCGGCGTCCATATCACCTTGAACATCCTCTGTCTCTACAACGTCAATTCTGACATGCAGCTCTTCGCCAGCCGCCTTCGCAACCTTCAGCTCTCCGCCGTCGCGGGTGGCCTCTCCATCTTCTCCGAATTCTCCTCCGGCTCACACAACCACACATATTTATATGCCATTGCCATTCTCGGATATAAACAAGACCCCTCACGCCATTCTCGAGTGCACACATCCTGGATGCTTTGCATCTACCAAACCAAAATTATTGTCAAGACAGAGAAAGACAATTAGCTCCTAAACGTTTGGATGATGTGCTCTATGCATGCACCATGGAATTGGGCTGGACAGTCGACAACCAGCAGTTGATGGTGGTGGTGCGGGAATAACAGCCCGACAGCCGGGAGGAAGTCGTGAGTGTGGATGATCAGCGGGTTTCCTCAAGCACTGATGGCCGGCCGCGGTGTTCGGGTGTGAAATGGATTGGGCAGCAGACCTCGAGTGCAACGTGGTCGAGAGCTCGAGTTCTGATGGGAGGCAGCAGAGGTTGCACCGGCGACGGCGTGGATGGGCGTCGAAGGTCGGGTACAGACGTGTGTTAGACTAGACGCTCGAGCTCACGAGAGGTAGACGAAGGAGGATTTTGTGCCGCGTTCAACTTGCAGCTTTTCTTATCTCTATTACTTCTTATTCAGTGATTACAAGACTTAACTGAAAAACGCAAAAACAGGGCACGTCCCGGGTCGTGAGCACTGCCATCCCAGCGCTCCCCGCGCGTCGCCCGCTATGCGGCCATGAGCGTCTACCTCGTACCGTCCCACGATCGGGTCAGGGCCGTGGGAAATCCTAACAAACTACGGTTGAGTCGCAGCTCAGCTTATTGGCTAACTGAAACAAAGATAACACTCTGTCGAAACTGACAAAGAACACTTCTAACTAAGTCTGACGAAACTGAAATCTGAATTCAGCAGCTGTTAACTGACATTCTCCCCCTTAATCAGCTGTTGATTTCGACCATGCCCAGCTTCTCCCGCAGCTCCTGAAACTTCACCCGAGGCAGAGCCTTGGTCATGATGTCAGCTAGTTGCTCGCCGGTGTGGACGTAGTCGACGGCGATCCTCCCATCTTGCACATACTCGCGGATGAAATGAAACCGTGTCTCGATGTGCTTGGTTCTGTCATGGAAGACAGGATTCTTGCAAAGTTGAATTGCTGACTTGTTGTCGATGAGCAGTGGCGTTGCACTCTCCGGAGCTCCCAGTAGATCGCCAAGCATCCGCCGGAGCCAGACACCTCTGCACGCGGCTGTGGTTGCCGCCATATACTCAGCTTCGCACGACGAGAGGGTGATCACCTTCTGTTTCTGCGACTGCCAGCTGATTGCACTCTTGCCGAACACAAACACCGTCCCGAAGGTGCTCTTCCTGTCATCAACATCGCCGGCGAAGTCCGCGTCACTGTATCCAACCAGTCGCGGCTCTGGCTCACCCTTCTTGTATCTGCACCCAAAGTTCAGGGTGCCAGCCACATACCTGAGCAGCTGCTTCACCGCCGCCCAGTGCTCTGTCGTGGGCGCTTCCATGAACCTGCTGACGAAACCAACCGCAAACGAAATATCCGGCCGCGAGTGCACCAGGTAGCAGAGACTACCGACGATATTGCAGTAGAGCTTTCTATCCACTGGCGGGCTCGAGCTCTCCTTGCTCAGCTTCAGACGCGGCTCCATCGGGATGTGCACTGGGTTGCAACCTGTCAGTCCCGCCTTGTCCACTATCTTGGCCGCATAGCTCGACTGCTTGAGAGTGATCGTGTCGTCTCCCTGGTGCACCTCCATGCCGAGGTAGTAGCTCAGCAGGCCGAGGTCGCTCATGGAAAACACAGACTACATTTGTTGCTTGAACTGAGAAATGGCTTCCATGCTTGATCCGGTGACCACAAGATCGTCGACGTAGACACCCAGCAGCAGGCGCTCATCACCACGGCACCGCATATACAAGGCATGTTCAGACGGGCTCTTCTGAAAACCAAGTGACACCAGTGTCTCGTCCAGCTTGATGTTACAGGCTCGTGGCGCCTAGCAGATCCCATACAGAGCCTTGGAGAGGCGGAGAACCTTTTCTTCCTCCCCGGCTCGCTCAAAACCTGGTGGTTGCACGACATATACCTCTTCTTGCGGCTCTTCATTGAGGAAAGCAGACTTGACGTCCAGATGATGCACCTCCCATACAGTTTGAGCAGCGATCGCCAGCAGCAGACGCACTGACTCGAGCCGCGCCACCGGAGCGAAAACCTCATCGTAGTCCACGCACGGTCGCTGCACGTATCCCTTTGTGACGAGCCTCGCCTTGTGCTTGACGACCTCGCCGGCAGAGTTCTTCTTCAGCTTGAAAACCCATCTGAGCCCGATGGCCCGCTTGCCGGCGGGGAGCGTGGTGAGCGTCCAAGTCTTGTTCTCATCGATGGATTGGAGTTCGTCCAGCATGGCTGCCCGCCAGGCCGCGTGCGGCTCTTCTTCCTCGAAAGTGTTTGGCTCTTCTCCGGCCACAGGGAGCAGTTCTGCCGGCTCTAGAGTGACCGGCTCCGCCTCTTCAATGACGGTGTCGACGGTGCGGTAGCGACGTGGCGCCTCACTGGTGCCTAGGACTGCATCCGGCGTGGCTCCAGAAGGAGGCGAGACATACCCGCCCCCCACGCCCTTTCCCTTGTACACATCTGGTTCCAGGGTGTGGGCGTGCACTGGCGTTTCTCCACGCACCCCGGACGCAGGTGACGCACCCCCGTCAGGAGTGTGGGTGCGCACGGGCGTGACCAGAGCAGCCGCAGGCGCAGGAGACGTTCTTGTCTGCTCTGGCTGCGCCCAGGCCACCGTGGGCACGAACTCGATGATGAAAGATCCCTCCCCCGGAGTCGCCGTCTGCCAATCCCAGCATGCCGACACGTCGAAGACGGCGTCGCGAGTGACGTGCACCCGCTTTCCTACGGGTCATAGACGCACCACCCCTTGGTCTGTCCGTGCTCGTAGCCGATGAAGACAGTGCACGGGATGCGGTCGTCCAGCTTCTTGAGCCCTGGCCGCGTCACCTTGGCGTGTGCGACGCAGCCGAACGTGCGGAGGTAGCTCACCGCGGGCTTGTCGCCATGCCAGGCCTCGTACGGTGTCATGCCACGCACCGCCTTTGTAGGCGCGCAGTTCAGCAGGTGGACAGCGGTGGTCACCGCCTCTCCCAAGAACTCGTACGGCGCTCCCTTTGCCTTCAGCAGACACCGCGCCGTCGCGACGACGGTCTGGCTCCGGCGCTCTACGACGCTGTTTTGCTGCGACGAGTACGGGGCACTGAGCTGCCGGCGCACGCCATGATCTGCGCAGTACTCCCCGAACTCAGTTGAGGTGAACTCGCCGCCCCTGTCAGTCCGCAGCGCCCGCAGCTTGACGGAGGTCTCCACTTCAACGCCGGCCTGCCAGCGCTTGATCGCAGCCGGTGCCTCATACTTTCTGCTCAGGAGCACGATCCACATATAATGTGACTTGTCACCCACAAGTAGCATAAAGTACCTCTTCTCTCCATGCGTTGGTGGCGAGATCGGACCGCACAGATCACCGTGGACCAAATCCAGGCGATCACCAGCCCGGTAGTTTGCCTCCGTGGGGAACGAAGCGCGCCGCTGCTTGCCAACTAGGCAGCTGTCGCACACCTGATCGGCGTGCGCGACCAGGGGCAGGCCGCGCACCATGCCGTCCTGGGCCAGCTTCCGGAGCGCGTCAAAATTCAGGTGGCCGTAGCGTGCGTGCCAACGCCACGCGTCCTCGCTGGCCGTGGCCGACAAGCACACCGGCCGCGTGATCTCCAAATCGACGGTGTAGAGGCGGTTCCTTGTTCTATACACCTTGGCGACGATGTTCTCCTGACGATCGCGCACCACCATCATGCCGCTCCGCACCAGAGCGGTGCACCCCGCCTCGTTCAGCTGTCCGACGAAGATAATCGAAGTGCGGAGGCGTGGTATGTAATATACCTTCGAGAGCACGCGGTGGCGCCCTCCTTGCGCGACGAAAACCACCGTCCTGCGGCCCTCGATCTCGACCACCGATCCGTCACCAAAACGTACCGTGCCGGTGACATGGCGATCCAGCTCGGAGAAGACGGTGGGGTTGCCCATCATGTGGTTTGATGCACCGGTGTCCAGGTGCCAGAGCGGTTCCTTGGCGTCGGCGGCAGCCCCGAGGCTGACCTCAGCGCCCTCCTCGTGGAGATGCACGAGCTGATCGCCGCACACGCCCAGTTCAGGCTCGTTGGGCAGTGGTGTTAGCTGCGCCATCAGAAGCGCAGGATCTTCGTACTCTGCTTCTGCAAGATGCGCCTCGCCACCACCGCCCTCTGCCTTCATCTTCTTACGGCACTCGTGAGCCCGGTGCCCGCTAATACCGTAGTAGCGGCAGTTCCCGGCTCGCTTGGGGCCAGCTTTTCCGCCGCCAGAGCGGGCGGTGCTCTTGCCCCGATCGCCGTGGCCCTTTCCGCGCTGCTTCTTCCCGCCGTTGCCCCCCCCCCCCACTGGAGGACCCGCCTTGATCACCGCGCCCGAGGCGCGCGTTCCACTCATCCAGAGTGTATAGGAGCTTGCTGCCGCCCTCTTCTTCGGCGTTCAGTTTGTATCGCTCCCCGGCCGCCTTGAAGCGACCGACAATCTCCTTGACCGAGGTTGTCTCCAGATCGACCAAGTTGTCGATGGAGACCGCCAGCTGCGAGTACCGTTTGGGAACGACCCGCAGCCACTTCTGGATCACGCGCTTTTCGGTGATCGCGTCCCCAAGTTCCCCAACGCGCGCGCACAGACCTGTGAGGCGCATCGCCAGATCGTCAATGGACTCACCGGGCTTGTGGCGCAGCTGATCGAATTGCCCTCGCAGGGTCTGGGCTTTGGCGTCGCGGACGCGCGCTGAGCCCGCGCGCAGATCGCGGATCGCCTCCCACAGGTGCTGGGAGGTCTTGTGCTTGCGTAGCATGGGCAGCATCTCCGGTGGCACCGATCGGAGAATGAACTCCATCGCGCCCTTGTCATTGCGGTACCCATACTCATCGTCGAGGTCTTCTGCTCCCTCGATCGCGCGCCACATGCCTCTCGCCTGCATCCCAACCTCCATGAGGAGGCTCCACTCGGCGTAGTTGGTGCGGGTCAATGGCGGCACATTGGCGTGACCCGACACGACCGGGGCGTACTGCCTCGCCACGGCCAGCTCGCGCCCATGGCCGGCTGCGGACTTTGGCGAGCCTTTGCTGCCGTCGTCATCGGCATCTCCCACCTTGTTCTTGCCGCCATCACCTGCCATCACAGGAACCTAGCAACGCGGCTCTGATGCCACTTGTTAGACTAGACGCTCGAGCTCACGAGAGGTAGACGAAGGAGGATTTTGTGCCGCGTTCAACTTGCAGCTTTTCTTATCTCTATTACTTCTTATTCAGCGATTACAAGACTTAACTGAAAAACGCAAAAACAGGGCACGTCCCGGGTCGTGAGCACTGCCATCCCAGCGCTCCCCGCGCGTCGCCCGCTATGCGGCCATGACCGTCTACCTCGTGCCATCCCACGATCGGGTCAGGGCCGCGGGAAATCCTAACAAACTACAGCTGAGTCGCAGCTCAGCTTATTGGCTAACTGAAACAAAGATAACACTCTGTCGAAACTGTCAGAGAACACTTCTAACTAAGTCTGACGAAACTGAAATCTGAATTCAGCAGCTGTTAACTGACAACGTGGCAGCAAGCTCGAGCACGAAGAGAAGGCGACGGAGCTCGTATGCATGGCACTAGAGCTCGAACAACCGTTGATGGTCGAACAGGACCGGCGGAGGCGATGGAGGAACCCTAGAATTTTCATCCTGCGGGGAGAGGGCGAGAGAAGGGGAGGTATTTATCCTATGGTGCTAGGCAGGCTGGGCTTCTATGGGCTGGTCTAATTGGTCTGATCCATCCCATCGAGAGATTGTTCGTGCTCCGATTGATGGGATTGTTACCTCATTCCCCATAGAAAAGAAACATTGATCAGGTCTCGATGAAAGAAGCGGCCGATCGTTCGCACACTCTTATATATCCTTAAAAAAACTGAGAGATCAACCGGGACTTGCTTTTAGATAAGAGAGAAAAAAATTAAGGGATTTCTATTTTTTAATCTCAGCCATTAATTTTTTATGGTTTACAAGAAATCAACGGTTATAAAGAGATGACGGATGGAGAACCATGAAATCTTCCGTCCTTTATTATTAGGTAGAGATATACTCAACAGTACCAATTGATGAAGCCACACTACGGGAGAGCAGTTGGACGCGCAAGAGATATCCTCGCCAGAGAAGAATACCATTATGCACGGATCAAAGTTGGTCTTCGGCTAACATTTTGGGGTAATCATGCTTATATATTTTGGGGTTGAAATCCAACAGATTATCTACACAGGTAAGTTCAGAATTTTCATCTATAATTAATATATCCGCTCTGGAACTAATTTTGGAGCACAGCTGATTTTCATTTCTTGCATTTCTTAAGTTGCAGGGAATGCAAGAAGAGGATGCCATCCGAATCTTCCTACCAGTGTGAACCTATTTCCCAAACCGTGAGGTGTTTGAAAATTTTTCACACGGGTGCTCGACGTACACGTGACCCTGGAATTCAGTAACTAAAAAACGAAAAGATAACATTATTGCTGAGTTTCCATTAGTTGAAACCCGACAAATATGGAAGACTGTTAGGTCTGCTTCTCACCAACGGTCATTGGGTCCAAATGCAGACCTGACCGAGTTTATTTTCGACGGAACTCGGCGATAATACAACACTACCTAGTTTTTTTTTTCACGGAGTGCCATTTCCCAGGCAGTAGGAAATTGATCGGGTTTGCTTGGTTTCAAGTCACTATTCAGTCTAACTATTGAAAACTCGGTAGACAGATTAATCTACCTAGCTCCCTATGAATTGAACTCGGCGTAGCCGCAGAAATTGTCGAAATCTCAAATAACAGTTGTGTTATTTTGATTGTATCATTTTGATTTGATGCTTGGAGTTAATAAAAACATCATTTGTCCAAAAATATAGTAAAATAGAGTGTGAGAATGTTTCTGGGCCCCTTAGATTCGAGTCTATATTCAGGGTAATATATTACCAAATATATTCTAGGGATTTAGTAGAAGTTGTACCGGGAGATATAACAAAATGTAATACCAACCGCTGGCAAAATAGTACTTGTCACATCCATCTATGTGTTCTATATATTGTGTCTTGGTTTCATGTGCCAACTCTTTGTGCACCGGCTAACCTCACGCTTCTTTTTGCTCAAATTGATGATCTCTTCCATCCATGTCTCTGCCAGCTTCCTTAGCTACTTTGATGGACTCCCACTTGGATCCTTGATGGATCTGGAAGAGTTTGGTTCTTGCCTTGCTGTCTTCCTTCATCTCTTTTTGATATCTTTGCACTTATTTGGTGAAACCGGGTCCATAGAGGTATTGATGTCCTCAACTATACAAAGAACAAATATTAATTGGTAGGAAATACAAATACAATCTTAAGATTACGCAACACCTATCATAGACTTGTGTGGTTTATAATTTCTGGTAGGAATCATGTTGATCTCCATTTCCTGTTTTTTTATTATAATGGTCCAATCAGTGCATACTATGGGCGGAAGGACGGGACACTATTTCCTGTTTACTCAATATGTTCTTAATTATTAAAAATGCAACAAAATCTATGGGCAGAAAAACATGCGTACTCTGGTACTACTCAAATCTAACTATCTAAGTGAACGAGTGCATGAAAGTATACTTGAAAATTCACATGGCAAAGAGACAAATGGATCGAAAGATCCACATTTATTAAAGAGTTTATTGTACATGATGTAAATCTGGAATGAACAAAACCTACTTATATCAAATATTTTTTTTCTAATTATTCAAATCAGAGGACATTGAGTCTACCATTGATATCTAAAGTTCACGGGAATCTATACGTAAAAAGGTACTAAGCAGACCTAAAAGGCTCGGAGGTACTCAGCAAACGGAGGCTCATATTTGATTAGATCAAGTCGAGAGAGAAGTGATGCATATCAGATAAAGGGACAATCTGAGATATAATAAGAGAAACCAAACCTGGTAATGTACATTCATTCAGAAAGTAGAGGATTACATATGAGTTTACAACCAAATTTAGGTACACACCAAATTGTGTTGTATGCATGAGGTTCCTTAGTAATAATTAGAATATGTTATTTCCTTGTATATCCTCAATAACACAACACAAGTATTTACGTTAACTAAAGAAGTGACCTAAAACATCTTACATTAGTTTACAGAGGGAGTAGCAGACTGGATAACAGAACATAAGAAGAAATATGCGCGACATATGAATGATTAAATAGCCTTAGCACCAATAACAGGAACAACGTACCTCTATTTAAAGTTTCCTCATGGCAATTTATTTTCACCTCTCGTGATGATCTTCCAGGTTTTGATGAACTTGCATTTTTTATAGCAGCCTTCTCATCTTTTGTCAGTAATCTTTTACGCAAACTCTCATGCTGTGAAAATAATTAGTTAAATATAAGTACGAAATACCAAGTGGACAGCTTTGTAAGCTACCAACAAAAACTTGCAATAAATATAAGTACCAAATATCCACTTACAAAACAATTTCGTTGATTATATTTTCGAAATGTTAGTAATTTTTATGCAACTCTTGTTTGGTAAAGCTGACAATTCCAACAGCTGACACATTTTGATATTCAGTTATGATGTTATGTCGTATCTGAGTAGCAACAAATGCAATCATACTAGCCATGGAGACACCGATCTTATAACAAGTTCTCTAAGCTGTTGAAAAATACCTCTGAAAAGTTGACACACCAATGAGTAAATGACCAGTTGCAAGCGGTCTAATGTAGGTTGAACAAACTGAAGTCTTTCTGGATAAACTGTGTTTCTTTTCATATATTCTTGTAACTAGAAGTATAATACATTGTCTTTGTAAAAGCTTGGTTGTCCCTCATGTACATAACAAAGCAAGTTTAGTTCAGCTGTGCACAAAGGGAGCAAAAGAAGATTATTTTATCCTATTTTAACCTATGATAAAGTTTTTCTTGGGAAAAAAAAGGTATACTCAAGGGTGCAATGGAATAGATATACTCCCTCCGTCCCAAAATTCTTGTCTTCAATTTGTCTAAATACGGATGTATCTAGTCATGTTTTAGTGTTAGATACTTTCCTATCTACACAAATCCAAGACAAGAATTATGGGACAGAGGGAGTACTCAAGAGTGCAATGGAATAGAACATCTGTTTTTTGCTGTGGATATGTAATAAACCTATGATCTGCCTTCTGGCCGAATAGTTTCAAATAATAGTTTTTTTTTTTGCATCAGTTTAGTGTGTATTACTCAGCCATTTAAAGAGTATAATAGCAAATGAGTCACAATGCATGTTCCTATAAGACAAGTCCAAGAAGAAAATATAACTTTCAGAAGAGATAACACTGCAAGGCCAATTAGTATAATAAAATAAAATCTTGGCAGCTCAGTTACCAGATCTGCAGACTTATCAAAGTTGTACACTTCATGGACACTTGTGTTCTGAATAAATGCACGTTCTGTAAGTTCTTTGGTTTCTAGGTAGCGAACTGCAGACTTCAACGTCCGGAATGTATAGCCGCTAACAGGATCCGTATAGTACTGCATAATTAATCATGATAAGTAATTCGAAAAGATTTGAACAATGTAAGGTAATTTTTTCTTGAAATGATCATGATCAGAATTTATTTTGTATACCGGATCTTTCCTCATTTCTCCCTTTGTTCCGGCTTTCCTGTATACAAATTCTAATACCCATCCGGGTGGCAACCCAGATGGGTTAAGAATCAGTTCTGCTATAACCTACAAAATAATGCAACTTGTTAGATTTGAAAAATCAAGTCATTGTAGACATGCAAAGTTATTTATGTAGTGATAGCAAGAAATGCACATTATCTCGAGAGCTTGTGTCGCATTGTCCATCAGTATCACATTTAGAGACCTTCATTTCATTAACATAGAGTAGCACTTCTTCTTTTGAGAATAATCGGATTCCCAGTGGCGGGTAAATGTAAAACTGCAAAACAATAATACCGCGAAATAGTATAATCAGAGAAACTTATTTCGAGATGTGACTAAATTATATTCTTGCCATATTAAATTAATAGAGTATTTGTCCCGGGCACATGAACGCTACCTCTAATCATGATAAATTATAGTTGCCTGAATGTGTGGGAAGTAATATGAAATATATATTACAGCCGACAATTAATCCATAATGAATTAATAACTCAAGAATAAAACTTGATTCATTGCTGATATTTTCTCAACTACATTTATTATACTCAAAAGGAAATATATGACCAAATATATGAACATAGTATGTATAATATTTCTCATGTGACTAGGTAATCATTTACATTTACTGTTATGTCAGATGAGGTAGGTCGTGTGAACGGTTGGTGAACCATCTTCATCACCTCGAGGATACACAATTACGTATAAGCCACGCTTGAGCTAGGAAACTACCAACTAGATTTGCTAGTTGTTCGTAGTGGCACTTTGTGTACAAATCAAATACCACGACCATATTTTTTCTGCATTGCTTGTCAATGCCAAGCAGCTGCATGTATACATTTTATCATGCCGATCTACTCCATAAAAGGTACAGGCTACATACGGATGATATATACGACTGTATTGCTCAAGTCATGAACAGATGGACTTCCCGTAGTCGGGTCGATCACTGTTCGCTGCCCCTCTTATTGCCAGGGTATTGCCTATACATAGGTGCAGCCATTGTTTGAGCGCAACGCGCACCACCTAGTGATCACATTTGTGGCCGAAGTACCACTGACGGGTGTTTGAGAGACCCTAGCTTCTCGGCTCAATTTGGTTAAATAGTCTTGATATTTTTTTAGATTGATTGCTAGTTTTTGTGTATTAGTCTAGTACGTGATGCATTAGTATCTTGTAAAAGGTCACTATCTTCCAGATTGGTGACATTGCCCCATTTGTGATTAAGTCCTGGCTCCCGAATTGTCCAGGACAATAAGTCCAACACATCTTGGCAACAAAACAGAACATGACAACACTCTACTAGTCACTACGACTTAAAGCTAACTTAGATTTATAAAAAGTTCTTATTAACTCCATGAACCTCTCTCTAGTCAAAGTTTATGATCACTCTAGTTTCTAACGTGTCTTTTTGCTCTCCTTGATCTCGACTCATTGCATACTCACGACTTGTGGATTCCGCTCAGACATATGTTTCGGACTACCAGTCGACTCTGCTACGTTTAGGAGACTATACAATCAAGACTACATACATCGCCAGTCTCATGTAGAAACTCAACTAAAATGGTCATTGTCCCGCTACACACCAAGCTTCATTTGTGTGTAGTCCAGGGCTAGCTCTAACATTATTCCCTGATTGAATTAGAACATGATGACTCTTGGACTACACATCCAAAATCGTCTTGGAAACAAGAGACAACACCATATAATAATGGAGTAATACTTACTACTCCCTCTTATATTTCTTTCCAGAGGTAGTACTTACTAACACGACCCAGACTGACTTGTCCTTCTTTATAAATAGGAGTCAAGATAAAAACTACCTTGTACATCTTGTCCTTGTTTTCTCCTCCTACTCTGATCTCAAGCCACCACCCCTCTGGAAGCCAGTCATGTTCCTTCTGCATACCATGATAGGTTGACACATCGGTAATGGATATAGTAGAAAATAAATATACAATGAGGTCAGCGTGCTAGGAAAAACATACATGGAGCATGCCAGGAGCAGCAGCAGCATCCATAGATTCGATGTATATCTGATCCATCTCGGAGAAGAGGTAGTTCAGGACCTCTGCTTTCATCCTGAATTCGGCCCCTGACACTGGACATATGTAGTACTAGACAAAAAGAAAAGTAACGAGAGCAAACAAATCACATATCTCCAATAATGAAGCGGAAACTTAAAAAAACAGCATATATACAAACATGTGTAGAGAATGAACATGTGTTTTGATAAGTCTATATAAGCATGTATGTTCCAACTCTACAAGAACAAGGATGGATTTGCTTACAGCAGAACAAGCATGGACTGTGAATATGTTTTTTTTCCGAAAGCGGACTGTGAATATGTTGGCACCAATAAGGCCTTTCGGTGCAACCCCAGTCGCACGGATCTGTCTAAGAGATTTCTATCCGCAAAGAGTAAGAAGAACCTACGAACGTACTGATGTAAAGTCCCTTGTACTAACCCGAGATCAGATTAAGTAATACAATTGCCATGAAATCGACCCTCCGTGTGCCCATGAATTCTCACGCGTGGGCACATGGCGGAGCCGCCAGAAGGCCGAGCTTAAGGATCAGGTCTTCCGCCACACGACACCGCGCTGGACGTGGTGTGGGCGGGCATCGGGGTGACGGGGTCCTAGCTAATAGGGGACAGGCTGCATGGGCACAAATTCGCCCATCTCCTATGCTACGGCAGACCCACGCGGCGGTGTCGCCCAGCAGCCTGCAACTCCGGCGACGGGGAGCGACTATGCGGAGAGCGATCCGGAACCAGGAGGAGCTACGGATAAGGGAAACGGAAGGCACATGTAGGAAAAACAACAGGATGGACGCGACAATAGCACCGATGGGAGCAGCAGCAGAGCAGGCAAGCTGCGTTCGGCGAGTGCGATGGGTGGGGAATACGATGCAGTACATACCTCGTGGTGTTCACCGTGGTCACCAAGGCGGACCTCCCAGATCCAGCCATCCGGGAGCCAATTTGGTGGCTCCCTCACACCACCATCCATCATCTCCCGGCCATCTTCCACCTTCTTCTGGGCATCCTTTTCCTTTCCCACTCCCTCACGATCTGAGAAGAACTTTTCTGCCATTGAAAACTCTCGCCCTTTCTCTTGTTTTCCTAGATTCAAAACTCAAAAAGTTTGTGCAATGGGAGGGGGATGGCTGGCTATTTAACCTCAGGGGCCTGACTTTTTGTGTGTGCGCTGCTGCTAGCTGGCGGCGGCAATATCTTCCATTCTGACAGAAACGAATTCATTTAATGTGGTGCTGGACTATCCTATTTTGACGTCCAAATTAGTATTACTACCACTCATTTGAGATTTTGTCAAAATTGGAAGGTTGGATCAAGATATGGTGTTAATTAATTAGGACAGACAGCAACACTTTAGCTTAGAATTGCTAGCTTTGGTATAAAATCCATGGTGATCTAGCTTTGGATGGTGGTGCTCTACCAGGGCTGATTGCCCAAGTATATGAACCAAAACTAGTAATGACTCTGAGGCGATCTTTTATAGTCTATATCTACATCTATGGTGTACATACTAACGCTAATAGATATAAATAAAAGATTTATAATATCAAAAAGGCGATTTGCGGAGATCCAACACATCGCAGCAATTCGATGTATCTATCGAACGGTCTATGTGGCTTCGATGTTTAGTATTTAGCACCCTTCCCTAATTGATGGCATTCCTAATATCAGCCCTAACCAATTATTTAGAGCCTACCTAATACAAGCATGCAATTAATCTCTTGCCAAATATTACTTTCATGTTTCTCTACAAAGAGATATACATGCAATCAGGGGATAGATACTTTCCTTTTTTAGAGGGATAAAAAGGGAATTACGACGAATTAGAAGAAATGCACCTTACATTGTGGATTTTATCAAAAAAAAAACAAATACATCTTATATAAAGGAACAGAGGAATAGTATATTTGTTCAATATATTGCTGATGAAAAAGAAATATGTGTATGTTCATACGGCATTTACTCTCATTAATTGTTGTAGCCAAAGAATCATGTTGTACAATCCTGGTGCAGATATTGGTTTTCCATAGCATGCACTGTTTTTTTTTAGAAAAAGAGGAGGACCCCCGGCCTCTGCATCTGGAATTGGCCGGGCCAGGCTTCGGGCCAGGCCTACCAAAGCCCGGTGCAAAAAACCCAGGCCCGAGCCCGGCCCGGCCCGGCCGTCGGGCCTGTTTTTTGGGCCTGAGCTCGGCCCGAACACGCAAAAGCCCGACGGACCTCGGGCCTCGGGCCGGGCCCCTTCAGAAAAACGTAATTTTGACGGGCCCGGGCCCGGCCAACGGGCTGAATATCTAGGCCTGAGCCCGGCCCGGGAGCAGCGTCGGGCCGGGCCGGGTCGGGCAGGGCCGGGCTGCCCATGGCCAGGTCTAATCTGGATGATGCATGCAGCAAATTTATTAATTATTCACACAAGACCTTGCAAAGTCATACAATAGTAAGACTAAAGCCACCGTCTAGGCAACACCTGTCGCTACTACTAACCAGTTGATGAAGGGAAGCTGATAGTCTGGGCCTAATACCAAACAGACCTCGTAGCCAAACCTAACATCTAAGACCTAGGGTCCCAACCAGGACTCCTGCCGGGTATGGGGCACCCACCAGTATGGCGCACTCCTCAACCAGGACGCCTAACGGGTATGAGGCCGCCGCAGCCACCGACCACCAATCCATCTTCAGTGTTGTACTGCTGCATCTACCTTGCCCGGTTTAGCTGCCGTCGACGCCACCACGACGCCAGACAACGCCACCATCCTGCGCTCATCCATCATCACACACCCACCGGCGAGACCCCGCTTCTCCATACCACCGAGAGCCGCCGACGTCGACGCGAGAAAAGGCACGCCACACCACATCACGCCTCTTCCGTCCGGCGCCACTCCTCAAACGATTCCCCCAATAGGGAACACGACACCGCGGCGACGCCATCATCCGATCCGGTGATCTTAGGATTTCTCCCGGAGCGGCACGAGTAGGTTGACGATAGTTGCTTGACGATGCCTTCATCCAGGTAACGACGTACACGCCGCCATCGCCCGCCATGATCGGAGTCGGCTCGGTTTTCACCGGCGACTATGTCTCCCCAACTCGCTGCCGGTGCTAATAGTGGGATCCAAGATCCGTCACTTCCAGCCTGGCCAACCGCCTTCGGTGAAGAAGGCAGCCACCACCACCATGGCCAGGCCAAGAGACCAGGATGTCCTCATGCCGCGAAGATTACCTGGGGAGGTCGCCTCTTGCCGTTGTCGAGACGAGACGAGACGCAGCCGCAGTGGATCTCGATCTAAACCCCTCGGGCCCAAATCAGATCTCAACGCACCCACAATCTCATCCGCCAACGGCCGCCGGAGATCTCCTGGCCACTGCCAACCCGCTGCACACTGCCGTTGGAGGAGGAGGGAGGTGGACGCTGCTGCCCCCACGCATTACCGCCGGCCGAGGACTGCGCCGCCGCCTCCGCCTCACCACAAGGGCATCGCCCCGTGGCGTCCTCAACGACAGCGGCAGTAGTGGGAGGAGATTGAGGGGGAGGGCTGAGGGCAGTGTGGACGGCACTCCCCGGGGGCGGCGCGGCGCCGCCGCCTCGGGGGAGAGAGGACGGGGCCATAGCATGCACTGTTGCCACGTCATTTATAGGTGCACCTCTAAAACAAGATTTACGATGCCTCATATCAGTCGTTGGCCTAAGCAATAAATATTCAAATATTCACAGATGTTCTCTTTCTTTGTCGCACTACTGTCTCTTTTATCACTCCATGGTTGCCTCATGTCATCAATTAAGAGATAAGCAAGAGAACAAGTGCATAGAAATACAAGAGCAAAAATAAGAATCATGCCTCTATTCAAGCCTCTGACAGCCACTAAAAAAAGTAACTCCCACAAACAAATGTTAGTAAAAGATGTGCAAGCCCAGTACAACGTACTTTCGCCATCCTGAGAAATGGACTCGAGGGGCGGTCTCATCAATAAATACAGCAAACATAAAAATGAAGGGCAAAGCGGCAATCATGGTAGCGTGCAAGGTTTCAAAAATTTCGACACAAGAGCTTTGTATACCTAAAATGATTTTCTCTGTCTCGCCACGAGATAGGGCCTAGGCGAGATAGTCGCCGCACGCATATAGACCAGGATGCATATGGTCACGCAAGGCGTGATTGAGCAGGCATAAACCAGCAGTGGATCACAAAGAGCTCACATATTTGATTTACAAATTTCCTTACATTTACAAATAGCTGAATAGTTACATAAGATTTTCTAGTCATTTCCCACCCACTTGTCTGGCCTATTATCATTGGCGACATCTTCCAGACAGTTCACGTCAATCGATGACTGCATCTGAAAAACTGAGAAAGCAAGGGTGGGTAGGACAAGTCATGCCTAACAAGTAGATACTTCATTATTCAACAAGGAGAATAGTATGATGATGTAGATCAGCCAATGAACTGAACAAGGAAATAATCATTGAAACATTTCTTTACTAGAATGTGTAATACGAATAGCATAACCGGAAACGCACAAGGGGATTATTGGCATCACATATGGCCGCAAACTTCCCAACCCGGGAGTCACAGGGGTGAAATTTCACACTTTTACACTCTTTACGTGAGGTACTCTGACATCGATAACCTCTACTAGAACCACATAGGTTCCAGAAGACCAGAATT
>LR738710.1:12037138-12063629 GCA_902687465.1 Secale cereale | reverse complement strand
CCCCCCCCCCCCCCGAAGAATCCTATTTATAAATGTACAAGGTAGTTTTATCTTTTTCATCAAGTACTCCTATTTATAAATGAATGGCTTCATGGAAAATGTCTGCTGGAGGTAATCAAAATTCATGTGCGGTTCCAAGTTAGTTTGGGCCGTGCTAGTAAGTATTAAGTACTAGTCCATTATCGTCTTTTGTCTTGTCTCCAAGATGTTTTGGATGTGTAGTCCAAGAGTTATCATGTTCTAATTCAACCGGGGAATAGAGTTAGTGCTAGCTACAATTCGCCCTTGACACCGCAATGTTCCTGGAATTTTAACACCATGACAGCGATGTATGCCTGTAACACCATGACATTGAGAACTGGGCAGCAAAAATAAACCAAGATTTGCAAAAGCAACAGAAACACGAGCTCCAAAGAATTTTTTTTAAAATAAACTTGATTGCGCACGGAGAAGGACCGCTTAGTACATATCTTACTTGCGAGTCGTAATTATACATACGTCACTCAAGATGCGCGTACACATTCCTGACATGTTATTTATGCTAGTGCACTTCTTCAAGTTCCTACATGATGCGCAAACAGACTACTTCCCATCAACCTAGTTTACAAATCACACATATCATACAAGCGAGCATAACGCGTCGCAGATAGACGCATTAGTCGGAGATGTTGAAGATTTCCCTCGGCCTGCCGAGGGTAAGGCCCAGTGGTGATGGAGACTCAACTTCCTCCTCACTAATAGGCTCCTGACATGGAGTACTGGTACGGGGTGTTGATGCAGGTGCTGCAGGTGGTGCAGCTCTGACTGGGGTAGGAGCAATGACCTGGTCAAACTCCTCAGTGGTAGGCAGACGGTGAGTGGCGGCTAAGATGGAAGGTGCATAGGATGCGGCGGACGAGACAAATGTCAGTGGTGGCGCAGTATGGAGTAGATCCCTCCTGTTGGCGGAACCACTCTGAACCAAGTCCATACGAGCAGCCACCAAGTCGTCCACAAGATTATCAAAGGCTGCCTCAAGTGCCTTGAGGTACTCAACCATTGATTCGATGGCTTCATCACGTTCCCCATTTGCGCAAGCAAACGCATAGTGGCACGTGTAGGGCACGTGGCATGGGAGGTAACGGTAGCGATGAGTCTTCATTGAAGGAAGAATATCCCAAAGACGAGCTATCGCCTCACGGGCAGCCATTTGCATGGCATGCCTCTCCGTAGGCATGGCCCTGCCCACAAATCGGAGGCGGCGCGCTTCAGAACGCCCTCCCTTGAAGTGCACCATGGCCTGGTGCATTGACACGCTGTCGTTGAGCTTGTGACGGTAGAGTGTAAACTCTGGACGGGTTGATGGCCCAATCGCGACCTTGGTGATGGCGAAGAGGAGCTTGAAAAACCCCTCAGGAATGTTGGCGAACACTTGTGCATCGCAGTCGCCGCTGGCCATCTACAAAAGTAGGCAAAATTTCCGAATAGTCAAGTCATAATTTACGATAACTAACAGAAAATTGCTACAGATGCAGAAATGCTGAATAGCAATTATTACGCTAATAACTAACAGAAAGGTTGTCAGGACCGGTTTTTCAGTAAAATAATTACCGAAAGACCGACCTTTTTATTAAACCAGCAAGGAAGAATACTCCTTGCCGATAGACAATTCCTTCATACAGAATTCCAGAATATAGAATATTATACAAGGTTGAGCTGAGGTTGCTCAACAATTTATTACAAGTGCGCCAATATAGTACATAAAGGCAGTTATGACACAATGGTAGGGTGGCATACTACTAACTCGAAATAAAAAGGTGATGGATATGTCACAGTGTAGTGGGTGACGTGACTCCAATATAATACAGCTCATCGAGTGTCGGAGTGAGACCCAATGAATTTATTTGGTGGTTGGCGGAAGCGGTTATATAATAGTGATCGACTCCAGGATCGCAAGAGACTGACTGGGACTCCACTAGACGTCGGACTCGCTATCGAACTCTTCATCCATGAGATCGCCTTCGTCCACATCTGGCCAAATCAACAAGCCAGGTGAGTACTTTGAATGTACTCGCAAGACAGTTCGGACATAAGATATAATAAATGCAAACATGATGCATATGAGTATTCTAGCAAAATTCAACCGGATAATAATATTTCTGTGCTGCACGTAAAATAGAAGTCGGGCGGTAATCCTCCCGAAATCCATAAGATAAATAAAAGGAAAGCAAACGAGTGTCTGAGTGACGCCTCGTGAGGATAAATAAATGGAAACATGCCACCTTCGGGCGTCTGAGCGACAGTACATAAAGGGCTTATAAAGAAAATAAAAGACTAGAATGCCTCAGTCGGACGTCTGAGCGACATCACATAAAGGGCTTATAAATAACAAGAATGCCACAGTCGGACGTCTGAGCGACATCACATAAAGGGCTTATAATGAAAATAAATAACAAGAATGCCATAGTCGGACGTCTGAGCGACATCACATAAAGGGCTTATAAATAACAAGAATGCCACAGTCGGACGTCTGAGCGACATCACATAAAGGGCTTATAATGAAAATAAATAAAAAGAATGCCACAGTTGGACGTCTGAGCGACATCACATAAAGGGCTTATAAATAACAAGAATGCCACAGTCGGACGTTTGAGCGACATCACATAAAGGGCTTATAAATAACAAGAATGCAACAGTCGGACGTCTGAGCGACATCACATAAAGGGCTTATAAATAACAAGAATGCCACAGTCGAACGTCTGAGCGACCTCACATAAAGGGCTTATATAATAGTAGTATAACGGTGAAATATTCCAGGTAGTAAATCAATACCGAGATAACTGATTAGTTCATCTACCCAAAATGAACTTGACAAAATCACCACTCTTGTTACTATCAAGAATTTACTAGAGACGGTCACCGGGGTTGACATGAAGATTGACCCTAGGCCATAAACATGGCTACTCGGAAGATTTGACTCTGCAGAAATTGTACTATTAAATCATAGCCAACGGATTCCACTAGCCACAGGGACTAGTTCCGTCTACGGTGTTTTAGCAGAAACCCAAATGACTAGTACACACCCATTTCACATCCTGCTGTCCGGAATCACCCGTGACAATATTCACGAAAAACTTTAAGACGGGGAGGCTACAACCTCGAATAGCATGGGATCAAATTTATATATGCGCGCTCTAAGGGGTGCCCCCCTCTCGGTCCCAACCGGAAACACCCATGCCCCCTGACCGGATGACGGGCTTTAATCCAGGGCCATGGAACCCTCATCCCGGCCCCTCTACTTGGTGTGTACTCAGAAAGTGGTTTGCAACTGACTAGACCGTAATCATAACAGATGGCATATGACAGTACCAAAAAGGAGATGAGCGGGATCACGACTTGATCCACGCTGATACTAAGTTAACCATCTACTGGCATGCTCCAACAATACCAGTACACCACCCATCATGTCACCACATGATCGAGGTGGTTCAACCATTATCATTCGGGGCTCACCCGAAGCATGCTTGCATGAAATATAACCATACACAAATGCTTATATGACCATGCTATGAAAAGAACTACTCGAGCAAACATGCAACACACTCATCATATCAAAGGTTCAAACATGCTTGCCTGGTTCGGAGTAGTCAGAGTCTAACTTGGTGAGGTTCGCGGCTCCGTCATGTCCTTCGGTATCTACGTATTCAAACAAAACGGATACTAACATAAATACCGCGCGTGTGAAGAAAGTTGCTCCAAATATTTTCACATAAATATGACAAAAAACTAGACAGGAAACTAAAGAGGGCAGAAAAAGAATCAACTCAAAATCATCTTTAGTTAAAAAGATATTAGAGTTTCTGTCCAGGGACTCATCTGTAATGAAACAGAAAGTTTCCAGGGGCTAGAATAGAAAACAGAAAAGCGAACCGGTACGCAGTACGCCAACTGAATACGAAGATGTACTTTGCCCGAAGGCGCTTTCCAGAAAAACGTTTCGGAGGGAAACGAGAGGCTGACGAGGGGGTCCCACTCGTCGGGTTTAAAAGCTAAAGCAGAGCCGCTCCGGCGCCAGACGCTGTGGTGGTCGCCGGCGCCGATCCACGGCGAGTTAGGGGAAGGGAGTGGTACGTACAGCTTCCTGGTGTTCTTCCGTGTCGGTGGGTGGTGGAGTTGAGCGTCGGCGAGCCCCACGTCGACGGCGACCCTGTCTCCGGCGGACGGCGGCTCGGGTGGTCGTGGGCCTCGTCGGAGGGAGCTCCTGGGGTCAAATTGGAGTGGGGGTTAGGCTTAGGTAGGTGCCAGGAGGTTACGCTCGAGTCTAGGGCGGCGGAGGAGTTCTCACCGGAAAGAACGTTGCTGGAGCCCGAGGCGGACGGAGTTGGCCGGAGTTGAGGAAGAAGGGCCCCTCGAGGCTCTTCCAGAGGCTAGGCGTGGTCTAGAGAGATGGTGGAGGTGTGCGGGCTCGAGAGTGAGCTCGGGGGCGCTTTATATAGCCGGCCCGAGGTGTTTGCCGTGAACGGGATAAGTCCGGCGAGCGATTCCGGCGGCGCAGTGGCTGGACTGTGGGTTTAGGGGCTTGAGCATCGACTAGGAGATGTACTAGTTCCATTCTCGTGCCTAACTCGGCAGGGGAGGGGCGATTACGTTCTGCCCTCGACGGAACGGCCGTGCGGCACGTCGGCGGCAGAGAACACGCCCTGTGCGCGCCAGGCCATGGCGACGGTGCTGCAGGCGTGCGCTGGCAGTGGAGAAGGCCACGCGGAGCTCTCGGGTGGCTTGGGCGGTGCCAAACGGCGTCGAGCCGCAATATGCCTCCTGTCGGCCGCCACGGGAGGTTCTGCCGCCGCGGAAGACGCCGGCGTGGGCGGGCCAGGGCGCCACCGACGCCAAGAAGCAGCCAAGCAAGCGTGCGGCGCGCTAGATAAGAAGGGGGTGCAGTGCGCATCGATTCAAGGCGAGCACTGGCGAGATTGACGCTGCGACTCTGACGAAACTGACGAACTGCACTGTCGATTGTGATCTTCAGTTAGTAGTTTCTGAAACTGACAGAACAGTGCATGCCAGGTGTTCGATGAAATGATTCTGGCATGTGGGAAATGTTTCTGGGGCTGATATTTGGTGTAGTGGCCTCTTGATGCATCTAGAGGCTGCCTGAATTTTCACAGAATTTTTGGAGGAAGGAAAATATGAATTTCACCAAAATTTGCAAATCTGGTCCAAACTTGCAGCAGGTAAAATTTGAAAATTTTGAACTATGGACCAATGAAACAAGATGGATCTAGGTTGCGGGTACTAAGGACTATCCAGGGAAGTTAGTTTGGAAACAAATAACAAGGTGGACATGGTTGTTCCTTTGCAAATCACCAAGGTTCACTTTAATGAACATAATTGTTTTTGGAGTAAAGTAAATAGAGGAAAAATTCCAATAAGGTTGAAACTCACTGGAATTAATGTGAGACTTGTCCTAAGGTGTAGAGGAGGTCTTGGAGAGAAATATTTCTGTTGGGTGTTAAGGCAAGATGAAAGTTGGAGAGGAAGATAAGCCCAAGGTTAAACCTATGATGGTTAAATCAAGAAGGGTAAAGAATCAAACAAACCCCTAAGAAAAACAACTTGTGTTTGAGCTACCACAAGAGGAAAACCTTCAAGACCAAAAATCAAGCTTGAGAAGAACACACAAACTTTGGTCAGAAAAGATTTTAGAAGGGTTTTAAAGAGAAGATCAAACATCCCCCTTCCAAAAGACCAAAAGTTTGGGAGAAAAACCAAACAAAAATTTTGGAGCGTTACAACACCTACCCCCTTAGGAAAAATCTCATCCCCGAGATTTCAGCTGATCCTCAAATAGGTGTGGGTGTTCTGTCCGAAGAAAATCTTCCCTTTCCCATGTTGCCTCATCCTCTGTGTGATTACTCCACTGAACCTTGAGAAATTTTATTGTCTTCTGATGGGTTCTCCTTTCAGACTCCTCCAATATTTTTATTGGGTGTTCCCGGTAGGTGAGATCTGGTTGCACATCGAGATTTTCATGCGACACATGCTTCTCTGGGTTGCTTACACACTTCCGTAGTTGCGAAACATGGAACACGTTGTGGACGTCTGATAGTTCCTTGGGAAGGTCCAACTGGTAGGCCACTGTGCCTCTCCGTGCAACTATACGGAAGGGTCCGATAAATCGTGGTGCTAGTTTCCCTTTGACCTTGAATCTCTGTAGTCCCCTCATAGGAGATACACGTAGGTACACGTCTTCACCGGGTTCAAAACTTACTTCCTGGTGTCTTTGATCATAGTAGCTCTACTGTCGGCTTTGGGCTGTCTTGAGTCGATCCCGTATTATTTTAAATTTTTCCTCAGCTTCTTTTAACATGTATGGGCCGAAGATACGACTGTCCCCTGTTTCTGACCAGTTTAATGGAGTACGGCATCTTCGTCCGTATAAGGCTTCGAAAGGTGCCATCCGCAGGCTGGCTTGGTAATTATTGTTGTATGCAAACTCGGCATATGGTAAGCTTGCCTCCCAACTGGTCCCATAGGTGAGGACACATGCCCTTAGCATGTCTTCTAGTATTTGATTTACTCGTTCTGTTTGTCCTCCAGTCTGGGGATGATAAGCTGTACTGAACGTTAGTTGCGTCCCGAGGGCTTGCTGCAACTGATCCCAAAGTTTGGAGACGAACTGAGTGCCTCTGTCGGATATTATAGTCTTTGGGTGTTGGAAATATGCCCTAGAGGCAATAATAAATTGGTTATTATTATATTTCCTTGTTCACGATAATCGTTTATTATCCATGCTAGAATTGTATTGATAGGAAACTCAGATACATGTGTGGATACATAGACAAACACCATGTCCCTAGTAAGCCTCTAGATGACTAGCTCGTTGATCAATAGGTGGTTACGGTTTCCTGACCATGGACATTGGATGTCGTTGATAACGGGATCACATCATTAGGAGAATGATGTGATGGACAAGACCCAATCCTAAGCCTAGCACAGATCGTGTAGTTCGTATGCTAAAGCTTTTCTATATGTCAAGTATCTTTTCTTTAGACCATGAGATTGTGCAACTCCCAGATACCGTAGGAATGCTTTGGGTGTACCAAACGTCACAACGTAACTGGGTGGCTATAAAGGTGCACAACAGGTATCTCCGAAAGTGTCTGTTGGGTTGGCACGAATCGAGACTGGGATTTGTCACTCCGTATGACGGAGAGGTATCTCTGGGCCCACTCGGTAGGACATCATCATAATGTGCACAATATGTGATCAAGGAGTTGATCACGGGATGATGTGTTACGGAACGAGTAAAGAGACTTGCCGGTAACGAGATTGAGCAAGGTATCGGTATACCGACGATCGAATCTCGGGCAAGTGCTATACCGATAGACAAAGGGAATCGTATACGGGATTGATTGAATCCTTGACATCGTGGTTCATCCGATGAGATCATCGTGGAACATGTGGGAGCCAACATGGGTATCCAGATCCCGCTATTGGTTATTGACCGGAGAGTCGTCTCGGTCATGTCTGCGTGTCTCCCGAACCCGTAGGGTCTACACACTTAAGGTTCGGTGACGCTAGGGTTGTAGAGATATAAGTATGCGGAAACCCGAAAGTTGTTCGGAGTCCCGGATGAGATCCCGGACGTCACGAGGAGTTCCGGAATGGTCCGGAGGTAAAGATTTATATATAGGAAGTCCTATTTTGGCCACCGGAAAATGTTCGGGATTTTTCGGTATTGTACCGGGAAGGTTCTAGAAGGTTCCGAAGTGGGGCCCACCTGCATGGGGGGACCCAAATGAACGTGGGTAGTGGGGGCAAGGCCCCACACCCCTGGTCAAGGCGCACCAAGATCCCCCCTTAGAAGGAATAAGATCATATCCCGAAGGGATAAGATCAAGATCCCTAAAAGGGGGGATAACAATCGGTGGGGAAAGGAAATGATGGGATTTCTTTCCCCCACCTTTGCCAACGCCCCAATGGACTTGGAGGGCAAGAAACCAGCCCCCTCCACCCCTATATATAGTGGGGAGGCGCATGGGAGCCGCACCCCAAGCCCTGGCGCCTCCCTCTCCCTCCCGTGACACATCTCCCTCCTCCCGCAGCGCTTGGCGAAGCCCTGCTGGAATCCCGCTACTTCCACCACCACGCCGTCGTGCTGCTGGATCTCCATCAACCTCTCCTCCCCCCTTGCTGGATCAAGAAGGAGGAGACGTCCCCGCTCCGTACGTGTGTTGAACACGGAGGTGCCGTCCGTTCGGCGCTAGGATCATCGGTGATTTGGATCACGACGAGTACGACTCCATCATCCCCGTTCTCTTGAACGCTTCCGCTCGCGATCTACAAGGGTATGTAGATGCACTCCCCTTTATGCTCGTTGCTAGATTACTCCATAGATAGATCTTGGTGATGCGTAGGAAAAATTTTGATTTTCTGCTACGATCCCCAACAACAATAGGGTGTTAGGCCAACTCTCGCGAAGAAACGGTGATCAAAGAAAATACAAAAATCAACCCAGAGTCCGAATTGATCGAGACTATCAAAGCAAGTGAGAACAAGCTCGGATTTCGTCATTTTCAAAGGCGTTGGAAAGCTATTGGGGAATTGAGGTGATAGGACTTCTAGTTTTTATGATCTGGAGGATTTTACATACGTGCACACACAGGATCACGTGCGCGGAAAATTTTGAGACCAAAAAGGGTCGTCTTGGCCCTCAAAAATGGCCTGCAGGATTGGAAAAAATGAAAGTTATTGCAATTACAGCTCAAATTTTGATGAGCCGGCATATCACTTTGGTGTTCAGGTCCTTGGCGCCCCACCCATGTATGGATACAATAGGGTGTTAGGCCAACTCTCGCGAAGAAACGGTGATCAAAGAAAATACAAAAATCAACCTAGAGTCCGAATTGATCGAGACTCTCAAAGCAAGTGAGAACAAGCTCGGATTTCGTCATTTTCATAGGCGTTGGAAAGCTATTGGGGAATTGAGGTGATAGGACTTCTAGTTTTTATGATCTGGAGGATTTTACATACGTGCACACACAGGATCACGTGCGCGGAAAATTTTGAGACCAAAAAGGGTCGTCTTGGCCCTCAAAAATGGCCTGCAGGATTGGAAAAAATGAAAGTTATCGCAATTACAGCTCAAATTTTGATGAGCCGGCATATCACTTTGGTGTTCAGGTCCTTGGCGCCCCACCCATGTATGGATACAATTGTTGGAAATATGCCCTAGAGGCAATAATAAATTGGTTATTATTATATTTCCTTGTTCATGATAATTGTTTATTATCCATGCTAGAATTGTATTGATAGGAAACTCAGATACATGTGTGGATACATAGACAAACACCATGTCCCTAGTAAGCCTCTAGTTGACTAGCTCGTTGATCAACAGATGGTCACGGTTTCCTGACCATGGACATTGGATGTCGTTGATAATGGGATCACATCATTAGGAGAATGATGTGATGGACAAGACCCAATCCTAAGCCTAGCACAGATCGTGTAGTTCGTATGCTAAAGCTTTTCTATATGTCAAGTATATTTTCCTTAGACCATGAGATTGTGCAACTCCCGGATACCGTAGGAATGCTTTGGGTGTACCAAACGTCACAACGTAACTGGGTGGCTATAAAGGTGCATTACAGGTATCTCCGAAAGTGTCTGTTGGGTTGGCACGAATCGAGACTGGGATTTGTCACTCCGTATGACGGAGAGGTATCTCTGGGCCCACTCGGTAGGACATCATCATAATGTGCACAATATGTGATCAAGGAGTTGATCACGGGATGATGTGTTACGGAACGAGTAAAGAGACTTGCCGGTAACGAGATTGAGCAAGGTATCGGTATACCGACGATCGAATCTCGGGCAAGAGCTATACCGATAGACAAAGGGAATCGTATACGGGATTGATTGAATCCTTGACATCGTGGTTCATCCGATGAGATCATCGTGGAACATGTGGGAGCCAACATGGGTATCCAGATCCCGCTGTTGGTTATTGGCCGGAGAGTTGTCTCGGTCATGTCTACATGGTTCCCGAGCCCGTAGGGTCTACACACTTAAGGTTCGATGACGCTAGGGTTATAGGGAAAGTATGTACGCGGTTACCGAATGTTGTTCGGAGTCCCGGATGAGATCCCGGACGTCACGAGGAGTTCCGGAATGGTCCGGAGGTAAAGATTCATATATGGGAAGTCCTGTTTTGGTCACCGGAAAAGTTTCGGGCGATATCGGTAATGTACCGGGACCACCGGGAGGGTCCCGGGGGTCCACCAGGTGGGGCCACCAACCCCAGGTGGCTGCGTGGGCTAAGTGTGGGAGGGGACCAGCCCCAAGAGGGCTGGTGCGCCCCCCCACCAAGTCCCTAGGCGCATGGAGAGGGGAGGGGGGCAAACCCTAGGTCCAGATGGGCCTTAAGGCCCACCCTAGGGCGCCCCCTCTCTCTCCCCCCCTTGGCCGCACCCTAGATGGGTTCTGGGGGGCTGCCGCCACCCCTAGGGAGGAAACCCTAGATGGGGGCGCAGCCCCTACCTCCCCCCTATATATATGTGAAGTTTAGGGCTGCCCAGAACAAGTTTTGACCTCGGTCGATTGGCGCAGCCCTACCTCTCTCCCTCCTCGTCTCCCGCAGCGCTTGGCGAAGCCCTGCTGGAGTCCCGCGCTCCTCCACCACCACCACGCCATCGTGCTGCTGTTGGATGGAGTCTTCCCCAACCTCTCCCTCTCTCCTTGCTGGATCAAGGCGTGGGAGACGTCATCGGGCTGCACGTGTGAAGAACGCGGAGGCACCGTTGCTTCGGTGCTAGGATCTTCGGCGATCTGAATCGCGGCGAGTACGACTCCATCAACCGCGTTCTTGAACGCTTCCGCTTAGCGATCTACAAGGGTATGTGGATCCAACTCTCCTCTCGTAGATGTGCATCTCCTAGATTGATCTTGGTGAGCGTAGGAAAATTTTTGTTTCCCATGCAACGTTCCCCAACAGTGGTATCAGAGCTAGGATCTTGCGTAGATGCTTTCACGAGTAGAACACAAAAGGGTTTGTGGGCGTTGATGTTTAAATTGCTGCCCTCCTTAGTCTTTCTTGATTCAGCGGTATTATGGGATGAAGCGGCCCGGACCAACTTTACATGTCCACGTACATGAGACCGGTTCCATCGACAGACATGTAACTTTTGTTGCATAAGATGGCTGGCGGGTGTCTGTCTCTCCTATCTTAGTTGAATCGGAATAGAACAAGGCGGTCCTTGTAGAAGGTTAAATAGCAACTTGAATATCACCGTTGTGGCTTTGCGTAGGTAAGAAGCGTTCTTGCTAGATACCCATAGCAGCCACGTAAAACATGCAACAACAAATTAGAGGACGTCTAACTTGTTTTTGCAGGGTATGTATGTGATATGATATGGCCAATGACATGATGAGATATATTTGATGTATGAGATGATCATGTTGTAATAGTTAATATCGACTTGCATGTCGATGCATACGGCAACCGGCAGGAGCCATAGGGTTGTCTTTAATTTTTGTATGACCTGCGTGTCAATCATTAAGCGCTTTGTAATGCTTTACTTTATCGCTAAGCGGTAGCAATAGTAGTAAGAGCATGGTGGGCGCGCGACAACCCCAATGGCGACACGATGATGGAGATCATGATGATGGGGATCATGGCGTGGCGCCGGTGACGATGGAGATCATGCCGGTGCTTTGGAGATGGAGATCAAAAGCACGAGTTGATGGCCATATCATGTCACTTATGATTTGCATGTGATGTTAATCCTTTTATGCATCTTATTTTGCTTAGGACGGCGGTAGCATTATAAGATGATCCCTCACTAAAATTTCAAGATAAAATTGTGTTCCCCCCGAGTGTGCGCCGTTGCGAAGGTTCGTCGTTTCGAAGCACCACGTGATGATCGGGTGTGATAGACTCTACGTTCGCATACAACGGGTGCAAGCCAGTTTTGCACATGCAGAACACTCGGGTTAGACTTGACGGGCCTAGCATGTACAGACATGGCCTCGGAACACGGAGGACCGAAAGGTCGAGCATGAGTCATATAGTAGATATGATCAACATGTTGATGTTCACCATTGACACCACCTCATCTCACGTGATGATCGGACTTGGGTTGGTGAATTTGGATCATGTCACGCTCGGATGACCGGAGGGATGTCAATTTGAGTGGGAGTTATAAGTAATTTGATTAGTTAAACTCACTTATCATGAACAAAAGTCTAAGTTGACTTTGCAAATTATGTTGTAGACCAATAACTGCGTTGTAGCTCCCTGTTTAATACGATCCTAGAGAAAGACTAAGTTGAAAGATATTGTAAGCAAGGATGCGGACTGGATCCGTAGTCCGAGGAGTGTCCTCACTGCTGCACAGAAAGCTTACGTCTTTGATGCACCGCTCAATGTGCAAACCCCTACAACGTTGTCTGTGGATGTTGTGAACACCTGAGAGACACGTCCTGATGACTACTTGATAGTTTAGTGCACCATACTTTACGGCTTAGAATCGGGATTCCAATGACGTTTTGAACGCCATAAAACATATGAGATGTTCTAAGAGCTGAAATTGGGATTTCAGGCTCATGCCCGTGTTAAGAGGTATGAGACCTCTGACAAGTTCTTTTGCCAAAAAGATGGAGGAGAATAGCTCAACTAGTGAGCGTGTGCTCAGAATGTCTGGGTGCTGAAATCACTTGAACCAAGTGGGAGTTAATCTTCCAGGTGAGATAGTGGTTGACAGAATTCTCTAGACACTATCACCAAGCTACTAGAACTTCGTGATGAACTATGACATGCAAAGGATGGAGATGATCCCGGTGCTGTTAGCGGTTCTTAGTACCGCAAAAGTAGAAATCAAGAAGGAGCATCAAGTGTTGATGGTTTAGCAAGACCACTGGTTTCAAAAGGGGCAAGGGCTAGAAGGGAAACTTCATGAATGGCAAACCAGTTGTCGCTCTAATGAGGGAACCTAAGGTTGCACCCAAACCTCGAGACTAAGTGCTTCGATTGTAAGGGTAACGGTCACATGGTAGCGGAACCACCCCAAATACATGGTAGATATGATAGCTGGCAACTTCAACAAAGTATATTTGATATACGTGTTATTGATGTGTACCTTAGTAGTACTCCTTGCAGCACCTTGGTATTGGATACCGGTTCAGTTGCTATTATTAGTGACTTGAAGCAAGAGCTACGCACTGAACGGAGACTAGCTAAGGACGAGGTGACGATGTGTGTTGGAAGTGTTTCCAAGGTTGATGAGATCACCATCGCACACTTCCTCTATTTTCGAGATTGGTGTTGAACCTAGATAAATGTTATCAGGTGTCTACGTTGAGCATGAAAATGATTAGATCATGTTCATCGCAATACGGTTATTCATTTAAGTAAGAGAATAATGGTTATCCTGTTTACATGAATAATACCTTTATGGTCATGCACCCAATGGTTCGTTGAATCTCGATCATGGTAATACACATAATGATAATATTAATGCCAAAAGATGTAGAGTTAATAATGATAGTACCACTTTCTTGTGGCACTGCCGCTTAGGTCATTTTGGCATAAAATGCATGAAGAAACTCCATGCTGATGGACGTTTGGAGTCACTTGATTTTGAATTGCTTGACACATGCGAGCCATGCCTCTTGGGCAGGATGACTGAGATCCCGTTTTCAGGTACAATGAAACGGGCAAGTGACTTGTTGGAAATCATACATGCTGATGTATGTGATCCAATGAGAATTAAGGCGTGTGGTGGATATCGTTATTTTCTCATCTTCACTGACGATTTGAGTAGATATGGTATATTTACTTAATGAAGCAAAAGTCTGAAACGTTTGAAAGGTTCAAAAATTTCAGAGTGAAGATTAAGAATCATCATAACAAGAAGATCATGTTCCTACGATCTGATCAAGGGGATATTATCTTAATTATGAGTTTGGCAATCACTTGAGACATTGTGGAATTGTTTCGCAGTTGAAGTCCCCTGGAACACCACAGCGTAATGGTGTGTCCGGACATCGTAATCGAACCTTATGAGATATGGTGCGATCTATGGTGTGTCTTACCGATCTACCGCTATTATTTTTGAGGTTATGCATTAGAGACAGCTGCATTCACTTTATATAGGGCACCATCTAAGTCCGTTGAGACGACGTCGTATGGTTTGGCAAGAAACCAAAGTTGTCGTTTTCTTAAATGTTTGGGGCTGCGATGCTGATGGCTTCAGCCAGGAAAAGCTCGAACCCAAAGCGGACATATACATCTTCATGGAATACCCACTGGTAACGGTTGGGTATACCTTCTATCTCAGATCCAAGGACAAAAATGTTTGTCGCTAAGAATGGGTCCTTTCTCGAGAAGGAGTTTCTCTCGAAAGAATTGAGTGGGAGGAAGATAGAACTTGATGAGGTTGTCGAACCCTCACTTCAACCGGAGAGTAGTGCAACACAGAAAGATGTTTCTGTGGAATCTACAACAGTTGAAGAGGAAACTAATGATAGTGATCATGAAGCTCCAGATCAAGTTGCTATCGAACCTCGTAGGTTGACAAGGATATGTACTACTCCTGAGTGGTACGTTGATCCTGTCTTAGAGATCATGTTGTTGGACAACGATGAACCTACGAACTATGGAGAAGCGATGGTGGGCCCATATTCCGACAAATGGTTAGAAGCCGATAAATCCGAGATAGGATCCATGTATCAAAACAAAGTATGGACTTTGGTGGACTTGCCCTGTGATCGACAAGCCATTAAGACAAATGGATCTTTAAGACTAAGACGGATGTGGACGGTAATGTCACCGTCTATGAAGCTCGACTTGTGGCGAAGAGTTTTCCACAAGTTCAAGGAGTTGACTACGATGAGATTTTCTCACCCGTAGCGATGCTTAAGTCCGTCGGAATCATGTTAGCATTAGCTGCATTTATGAAATCTGGCAGATGGATGACAAAACAAGTTTCCTTACCAGTTTTCGTAAGGAAAGGTTGTATGTGATACAATCAGAAAGGTTTTGTCGATCCTAAGGATGCTAAAAGGATATGCTAGCTCCAGCGATCCTTCCATGGACTAGAGCAAGCATCTCGGAGTCGGAATATACACTTTGATGGAGTGATCAAAGTTTTTGGGTATACAAAATTTGTTGGAAACTTGTATTTGCAATGAAGTGAGTGGGAGCACTACAACATTTCTGATAAGTATATGTGAATGACATATTGTTGATCCGAAATGATGTAGAATTTCTAGAAAGCATAAAGGGTTGTTTGAAATGAGTTTTTCAAAGGAAGACCTGGATAAAGCTGCTTACATATTGGGCATCAAGATCTATACAGATAGATCAAGACGCCTGATGATACTTTCAAAAGAACACACACCTTTGACATGATTTTGAAGAAGTTCAAAATAGATCAGTCAAAGAAGGAGTTCTTACCTGAGTTGTAAGGTGTGAAGTTGAGTAAGACTCAAAACTTGACCACGGCAGAAGGAAGAGGAAGGACGAAGGTCGTCCCCTATGCTTTTGTCATAGGCTCTGTACGGTATGCCATACTAAGTACCGCACCTGATGTGTGCCTTGCCACATGTCTGGCAAGAGGGTACAAAAGTGATCCAGGAGTGGATTACTAGATAGTGGTCAAAATTTTCCTTAGAGGAGTAAGGAAATGTTTCTCGGTTATGGAGGTGATAAAGAGTTCGACGTAAAGAGTTACGTCGATGCAAGCTTAACACCTATCCGGATAACTCTAAGTGGAGATACCGGATACGTATAATGGAGCAACAGTTTGGAATAGCTCCAAGTGGAACGTGATAGCAGCATCTACGATATGACATAAAGTTTTTGCGAAGAACATAGGGATCTGAATGTTGCAGACCCGTTGACTACAACCTCTCTCACAAGCATAACATGATCAAACCCAGAACTCATTGAGTATTAATCACATATTGATGTGAACTAGATTACTGACTCTAGTGAACTCTTTGGATGTTAGTCACATGGCGATGTGACCTGTGAGTGTTAATCACATGGCGATGTGAACTAGATTATTGACTCTAGTGCAAGTGGGAGACTGTTGGAAATATGCCCTAGAGGCAATAATAAATTGGTTATTATTATATTTCCTTGTTCATGATAATCGTTTATTATCCATGCTAGAATTGTATTGATAGGAAACTCAGATACATGTGTGGATACATAGACAAACACCATGTCCCTAGTAAGCCTCTAGATGACTAGCTCGTTGATCAATAGATGGTTACGGTTTCCTGACCATGGACATTGTATGTCGTTGATAACGGGATCACATCATTAGGAGAATGATGTGATGGACTAGACCCAATCCTAAGCCTAGCACAGATCGTGTAGTTCGTATGCTAAAGCTTTTCCATATGTCAAGTATCTTTTCCTTAGACCATGAGATTGTGCAACTCCCGGATACCGTAGGAATGCTTTGGGTGTGCCAAACGTCACAACGTAACTGGGTGGCTATAAAGGTGCACTACAGGTATCTCCGAAAGTGTCTGTTGGGTTGGCACGAATCGAGACTGGGATTTGTCACTCCGTATGACGGAGAGGTATCTCTGGGCCCACTCGGTAGGACATCATCATAATGTGCACAATATGTGATCAAGGAGTTGATCACGGGATGATGTGTTACGGAACGAGTAAAGAGACTTGCCGGTAACGAGATTGAGCAAGGTATCGGTATACCGACGATCGAATCTCGGGCAAGTGCTATAACGATAGACAAAGGGAATCGTATACGGGATTGATTGAATCCTTGACATCGTGGTTCATCCGATGAGATCATCGTGGAACATGTGGGAGCCAACATGGGTATCCAGATCCCGCTGTTGGTTATTGGCCGGAGAGTTGTCTCGGTCATGTCTACATGGTTCCCGAGCCCGTAGGGTCTACACACTTAAGGTTCGATGACGCTAGGGTTATAGGGAAAGTATGTACGCGGTTACCGAATGTTGTTCGGAGTCCCGGATGAGATCCCGGACGTCACGAGGAGTTCCGGAATGGTCCGGGGGTAAAGATTCATATATGGGAAGTCCTGTTTTGGTCACCGGAAAAGTTTCGGGCGATATCGGTAATGTACCGGGACCACCGGGAGGGTCCCGGGGGTCCACCAGGTGGGGCCACCAGCCCCAGGTGGCTGCGTGGGGTAAGTGTGGGAGGGGACCAGCCCCAAGGGGGCTGGTGCGCCCCCCCACCAAGTCCCAGGGCGCCTCCAAGAGGGTAGGGGGGCAAACCCTAATGCAGTTGGGCCCTAGGGCCCAATAGTGGTGCGCCTCCCCCTCTCTCCCCCTTGGCCGCCCCCCTAGAGGGTTTCTAGGGCTGGCCGCACCCTAGGGGAGGGAAACCCTAAAGGGGGGCGCAGCTCTCCCTTCCCCCTATATATATGTGAGGTTTTAGGGCTGTTGGACACACGAGAACATCTCCCTCTTGGTGCAGCCCTACCTCTCTCCCTCCTCGTCTCCCGCAGCGCTTGGCGAAGCCCTGCTGGAGTCCCGCGCTCCTCCATCACCACCACGCCGTTGTGCTGCTGTTGGATGGAGTCTTCCCCAACCTCTCCCTCTCTCCTTGCTGGATCAAGGCGTGGGAGACGTCACCGGGCTGCACGTGTGAAGAACGCGGAGGCACCGTCCGTTCGGTGCTAGGATCTTCGGCGATCTGAATCGCGGCGAGTACGACTCCATCAACCGCGTTCTTGAACGCTTCCGCTTAGCGATCTACAAGGGTATGTGGATCCAACTCTCCTCTCGTAGATGCATCTCCTAGATTGATCTTGGTGAACGTAGGAAAATTTTTGTTTCCCATGCTACGTTCCCCAACACAAAGAAAATACAAAAATCAACATAGAGTCCGAATTGATCGAGACTCTCAAAGCAAGTGAGAACAAGCACCGATTTCGTCGTTTTCATAGGCGTTGGAAAGCTATTGGGGAATTGAGGTGATAGGACTTCTAGTTTTTACGATCTGGAGGATTTTACATACGTGCACACACAGGATCATGTGCGTGGAAAATTCTGAGCCCAAAAAGGGTCGTCTTGGCCCTCAAAAATGGCCTGCAGGATTGGAAAAAATGAAAGTTATCGCAATTACATCTCAAATTTTGATGAGCCGGCATATCACTTTGGTGTTCAGGTCCTGGGTGCCCCACCCATGTATGGATACAATAGGGTGTTAGGCCAACTCTCGCGAAGAAACGGTGATCAAAGAAAATACAAAAATCAACCTAGAGTCTGAATTGATCGAGACTCTCAAAGCAAGTGAGAACAAGCTCCGATTTCGTCATTTTCATAGGCGTTGGAAAGCTATTGGGGAATTGAGGTGATAGGACTTCTAGTTTTTACGATCTGGAGGATTTTACATATGTGCACACACAGGATCACGTGCGTGGAAAATTCTGAGCCCAAAAAGGGTCGTCTTGGCCCTCAAAAATGGCCTGCAGGATTGGAAAAAATGAAAGTTATCGCAATTACATCTCAAATTTTGATGAGCCGGCATATCACTTTGGTGTTCAGGTCCTGGGCGCCCCACCCATGTATGGATACAATAGGGTGTTAGGCCAACTCTCGCAAAGAAACGGTGATCAAAGAAAATACAAAAATCAACCTAGAGTCCGAATTGATCGAGACTCTCAAAGCAAGTGAGAACAAACTCCGATTTCATCATTTTCATAGGCGTTGGAAAGCTATTGGGGAATTGAGGTGATAGGACTTCTAGTTTTTACGATCTGGAGGATTTTACATACGTGCACACACAGGATCACGTGCGCGGAAAATTTTGAGACCAAAAAGGGTCGTCTTGGCCCTCAAAAATGGCCTGCAGGATTGGAAAAAATGAAAGTTATCGCAATCACAGCTCAAATTTTGATGAGCCGGCATATCACTTTGGTGTTCAGGTCCTTGGCGCCCCACCCATGTATGGATACAATCGGGTGTTAGGCCAACTCTCGCAAAGAAACGGTGATCAAAGTGTTGGAAATATGCCCTAGAGGCAATAATAAATTGGTTATTATTATATTTCCTTGTTCACGATAATCGTTTATTATCCATGCTAGAATTGTATTGATAGGAAACTCAGATACATGTGTGGATACATAGACAAACACCATGTCCCTAGTGAGCCTCTAGACGACTAGCTCGTTGATCAATAGATGGTTACGGTTTCCTGACCATGGACATTGGATGTCGTTGATAACGGGATCACATCATTAGGAGAATGATGTGATGGACAAGACCCAATCCTAAGCCTAGCACAGATCGTGTAGTTCGTATGCTAAAGCTTTTCTATATGTCAAGTATCTTTTCCTTAGACCATGAGATTGTGCAACTCCCAGATACCGTAGGAATGCTTTGGGTGTACCAAACGTCACAACGTAACTGGGTGGCTATAAAGGTGCACAACAGGTATCTCCGAAAGTGTCTGTTGGGTTGGCACGAATCGAGACTGGGATTTGTCACTCCGTATGACGGAGAGGTATCTCTGGGCCCACTCGGTAGGACATCATCATAATGTGCACAATATGTGATCAAGGAGTTGATCACGGGATGATGTGTTACGGGACGAGTAAAGAGACTTGCCGGTAACGAGATTGAGCAAGGTATCGGTATACCGACGATCGAATCTCGGGCAAGTGCTATACCGATAGACAAAGGGAATCGTATACGGGATTGATTGAATCCTTGACATCGTGGTTCATCCGATGAGATCATCGTGGAACATGTGGGAGCCAACATGGGTATCCAGATCCCGCTGTTGGTTATTGGCCGGAGAGTTGTCTCGGTCATGACTACATGATTCCCGAGCCCGTAGGGTCTACACACTTAAGGTTCGATGACGCTAGGGTTATAGGGAAAGTATGTACGCGGTTACCGAATGTTGTTCGGAGTCCCGGATGAGATCCCGGACGTCACGAGGAGTTCCGGAATGGTCCGGAGGTAAAGATTCATATATGGGAAGTCCTGTTTTGGTCACCGGAAAAGTTTCGGGCGATATCGGTAATGTACCGGGACCACCGGGAGGGTCCCGGGGGTCCACCAGGTGGGGCCACCAGCCCCAGAAGGCTGCGTGGGCTAAGTGTGGGAGGGGACCAGCCCCAAGGGGGCTGGTGCGCCCCCCCACCAAGTCCCTAGGCGCATGGAGGGTGGAGGGGGGCAAACCCTAGGTCCAGATGGGCCTTAAGGCCCATCCTAGGGCGCCCCCTCTCTCTCCCCCCCCTTGGCCGCACCCTAGATGGGTTCTGGGGGGCTGCCGCCACCCCTAGGGAGGAAACCCTAGATGGGGGCGCAGCCCCTACCTCCCCCCTATATATATGTGAAGTTTAGGGCTGCCCAGAACAAGTTTTGACCTCGGTCGATTGGCGCAGCCCTACCTCTCTCCCTCCTCGTCTCCCGCAGCGCTTGGCGAAGCCCTGCTGGAGTCCCGCGCTCCTCCACCACCACCACGCCATCGTGCTGCTGTTGGATGGAGTCTTCCCCAACCTCTCCCTCTCTCCTTGCTGGATCAAGGCGTGGGAGACGTCATCGGGCTGCACGTGTGAAGAACGCGGAGGCACCGTTGCTTCGGTGCTAGGATCTTCGGCGATCTGAATCGCGGCGAGTACGACTCCATCAACCGCGTTCTTGAACGCTTCCGCTTAGCGATCTACAAGGGTATGTGGATCCAACTCTCCTCTCGTAGATGTGCATCTCCTAGATTGATCTTGGTGAGCGTAGGAAAATTTTTGTTTCCCATGCAACGTTCCCCAACATTGGGACCCCATGTAGGCATACTATACGGGCGAGGTAAAGTTTGGCAAGTTTTTGGGTGGTGTGGGTTGTCTTGACTGGAATGAAGTGTGCCACCTTGGTCAGTTTATCTGTGATGACCCATATGGCATCATTTCCGTGCTGTGACCGTGGCAGTCCAACAATAAAATCCATCCCAATATCGTCCCATTTCCACTCTGGTATCTTGTTTGGCTGTAACAGTCCTGCGGGTTTTTGGTGCTCGGCTTTAATGCGTTGACATGAATCGCAGCATGCAATATATGTGGCTATATCCCTCTTCATGTCGTGCCACCAAAATCTTTCCTGAATGTCCTTGTACATTTTAGTCCCTCCAAGGTGAATTGAGTACGGAGCGGTGTGGCTCTTTGCTAGAATTTTCTGTTTAAGTTCTTCGCTATTTGGTACGCGAAGCTTGTCTCCGAACCATAATATTCCCTCACTGTCTATGGTAAATTCTGAGGCCTTGCCCTGACTTACTTTTCTTTTTATTCCTTCAATGTTGGGGTGTCCATGCTGAGCCTTCTTCATTTGCTCTATTAGCGTAGGCTGTATTTCCACATTTGACACTTCGCCTTCAGTGACCATCATTAAGTTGAGCTTGGCGAATTCTTGCTGAAATTCGGGTCTCAGGTTCTGTAGGCTACCGTTGTTCGGGCTGGGGTTACGGCTGAGAGCATCAGCTACCATGTTTGCTTTTCCTGGGTGATAGTGGATGCCAACGTCATAATCTTTTACCAGTTCCAGCCAGCGTCGTTGTCGTAAATTTAGTTCTGGTTGCGTGAAAATATATTTGAGGCTCTTATGGTCCGTATATATTTCACAACGATTTCCGAGAAAAAAGTGCCTCCACTCCTTGAGTGCATGAATGACTGCTGCCAATTCCAAATCGTGAGTAGGATAATTTTCTTCATGTTTCCGTAGTTGTCGGGAAGCGTAGGCGACTACTCTGCCTTCTTGCATTAGTACGCATCCGAGACCTTTTCGGGATGCGTCGCAATATACTTCAAAACTCTTGTGTATGTCTGGTACAACCAACACTGGGGCTGTGGTTAATTTCTTTTTGAGTTCCTGGAAGCTTTTCTCACACGCTTCGGTCCATACGAATTTCTTATCCTTCTTGAGTAACTGTGTCATTGGTTTGGCTATGGTGAAAAATCCTTCAATAAACCTTCGGTAATATCCAGCCATTCCGAGGAAACTCCGTATATCCGTTACATTGGCCAGTGACTTCCAACCAAGTACAGCCTTGACTTTTTCCGGGTCCACGGCAACTCCCTCTTGGGTCAATACGTGTCCTAGAAAACCGACTTGTCTTAACCAAAATTCACATTTGCTGAATTTGGCGTAGAGTTGATGTTTCCTTAATTCTACCAGTACAATACGGAGGTGTTCAGCATGCTCTTCTGGTGTCTTTGAATATACCAAGATATCATCAATAAATATCACCACAAATTTGTCCATAAATTTCATAAACACTTTGTTCATGAGGTGGACAAAATATGCGGGGGCGTTGGTCAGTCCAAACGGCATTACTGTAAATTCATATAGCCCGTATCTGGAGGTGAATGATGTTTTCGGGATATCTTCTGTACGTACTTTTTATTGATGATAACCCAATCTTAGATCAACTTTTGAGAAAACCTTGGCTTGCGCGAGCTGGTCAAATAAATCATTTATCCATGGCATCGGATATTTGTTCTTGATAGTGACCATGTTGAGCGCTCGGTAGTCTATACACAATCTCATAGTCCCATCCTTCTTTTTTTCAAATAATACCGGCGAACCCCAAGGTGAGGAGCTGACCCGTATAAACCCTTTGTCCAGCAATTCCTTTATTTGTTTCTTTAGTTCAACCAACTCGGATGGTGCCATTCTGTATGGCTTCTTGTATATGGGGGTGGTTCCAGGCGCTAGTTCAATAATAAATTATATTTCTCTGTCTGGTGGCATGCCTGGTAGTTCTTCGGGAAATATGTCCGGAAAATTCACATACTACTGGAACTTTGCTTAACTCAGAAGTGTCTACCTTGTTTAATTTTGGTTGCCGCGACATTGGTCTTTCTTGAGCTGCGACTCTTATTGTCTTTCCGTGATGATGAGTAAGAATCACAGTCCGGTTGAAGAAGTCGATAAATCCTTTGTTGGTGGTTAGCCAGTCCATACCCAGGATAACATCCAGTCCCTTGTTTTCCAACACGATGAGGCTTGCGTGAAACTTTAACCCTTCTATTACAATGGTTAAACCTTGGCAGTAATTCTGAGTGATCTGTTTACTTCCGGGGGACTTGATGGTCATTGACTTTCCCAAGGGAAGCATCGAAAAACCATGTTGCAAAGCAAAACTCTTCGAAATGAACGAATGAGAAGCTCCAGAATCAAACAAAACCGTGGCAGGTATTGTGTTGACAGGGAACGTACCGAGTACGATATCCGGGGCATCATGTGCTTGCTCCTTGGTCACATGGTTCAGGTGGCCTTTCTTGTGATTGTTATTGGGGTTGAAGTTGTTACGCTTGGGCGCGGAATTGTTTCCGTTGGTGTTTGGCTTCGGTGCTGAGTTTCTTAGCTTTGGGCATTGTTTAGCATAGTGTCCCTCTTCTCCACAAGCGTAGCAAGTAACACCTGGGCGATAGGTGAAATCCTTGTCCCTTGCATGAAAATTCTTGCTTGGACGTGTGTCATTTGTCATGGGTTGTTCGCCCCATTTTTCTGGAAATTTATCTTATTCCTGTTGTTGCGAGGGTGGTTGGTCTGATCCCTTTTTCTCTTGCGAATGTCTTCCAGACTGCGACGTTCATTCTCCAACGTAATATCCTTGTCCACCAGTGTCTTGAAATCTGGAAAAGTGTGTACGACTAACTGGCATTTAAGTGCTGGTGCCAGACCGTCCAGAAATTTTTCCATCTTCTTATTTTCAGTCATACGCTCTCCGTTGGCATAACGGGATAATTGAGTAAACTGGTTGTTTTACTCAGTTACTGTCATGCCCCTTTGCTTGAGGTCATCAAACTCTCTTTTCTTGATCTTCATAATACTCTTAGGGATGTGCGCCCCACGAAAGCCTTCTTTGAAATCTTCCCAGGTGATATCATTTATGTTGGGGTGCATATGCAGAAAATTCTCCCACAATGACGCGGCTGCTCCAGTAAGATAATGTGGTGCGTAAAGTACCTTTTCATGGTCTGAGCATTGTGTCACAATTAATTTTCTTTCAATATCTCGAAGCCAATCATCGGCCTCAAGAGGTCTGTCTATGTGAGAAAATGTTGGCGGACGTGTCTTCTGAAATTCAGATGATTTTGTGTGCTGCTGGTATGGCTCACGGTGATTTCCCATGTTAATGACATGGTTCATCATTTCCTGATGTTGTTGCTGACTTTGCTCGTAAAGACGGCATACTTGAGAAAATGCTGTTTCGTTGCTCTGCTGACTTGACTGCCCCTGCGTGAAATTGTTACCTGTCTGTGTGCCATAATTTTCCTCTGGCGGACTTGGCATGGAACGCGTCCAGGGACGAGTCATTTCTTACTCTGGGGTATTATTGCAGAAATCATGAGGAGAACTGGGCAGCAAAAATAAACCAAGATTTGCAAAAGCAACAGAAGTACAAGCTCCAAAGAATTTTTTTTAAATAAATTTGATTGCGCACGGAGAAGGACCGCTTAGTACATATCTTACATGCGAGTCGTAATTATACATACGTCACTCAGGATGTGCGTACACATTCCTGACATGTTATTTATGCCAGTGCACTTCTTCAAGTTCCTACATGATGCGCAAACAGACTACTTCCCATCAACCTAGTTTACAAATCACACATATCATACAAGCGAGCATAACGCGTCGCGGATAGACGCATTAGTCGGAGATGTTGAAGATTTCCCTCGGTCTACCGAGGGTAAGGCCAAGTGGTGATGGAGACTCAACTTCCTCCTCACTAATAGGCTCCAGACGTGGAGTACTGGTACGGGGTGTTGATGCAGGTGCGACAGGTGGTGCAGCTCTGACTGGGGTAGGAGCAATGACCTGGTCAAACTCCTCAGTGGTAGGCAGACGGCGAGCGGTGGCTAAGATGGAAGGTGCATAAGATGCGGCGGACGAGACAAACGCCAGTGGTGGCGCAGTATGGAGTAGCTCCCTCCTGTTGGCGGAACCACTCTGAACCAAGTCCATACGAGCAGCCACCAAGTCGTCCACAAGATTATCAAAGGCTGCCTCAAGTGCCTTGAGGTACTCAACCATTGATTCGATGGCTTCATCACATTCCCCATTTGCGCAAGCAAATGCATAGTGCCACGTGTAGGGCACGTGGCATGGGAGGTAACGGTAGCGACGAGTCTTCATTGAAGGAAGAATATCTCGGAGACGAGCTATCGCCTCACGGGCAGCCATTTGCATGGCATGCCTCTCCGTAGGCATGCCCTGCCCACAAATCGGAGGCGGCGCGCTTCAGAACGCCCTCCCTTGAAGTGCACCACGGCCTGGTGCATTAACACGCTGTCGTTGAGCTTGTGACGGTAGAGTGTAAACTCTGGACGGGTTGATGGCCCAATCGCGACCTTGGTGATGGCGAAGAGGAGCTTGACAAACCCCTTACGAATGTTGGTGAACACTTGTGCATCGCAGTCGCCGCTGGCCATCTAGAAAAGTAGGCAAAATTTCCGAATAGTCAAGTCATAAATTTATGATGACTAACAAAAAATTGCTACAGATGCAAAAATGTTGAATAGCAATTATTACGCTAATAACCGATTAGCGATCGCACCTAGTGGCTTCCTACAGTCAGCCTGGCTCTGGTACCAAGGTTGTCAGGACCGGTTTTTCAGTAAAATAATTACCGAAAGACCGACCTTTTTATTAAACCAGCAAGGAAGAATACTCCTTGCCGATAGACAATTCCTTCATACAGAATTCCAGAATACTGAATATTATACAAGGTTGAGCTGAGGTTTCTCAACAATTTATTACAAGTGCGCCAATATAGTACATAAAGGCGGTTATGACACAATGGTAGGGTGGCAAACTACTAACTCGAAATAAAAAGGTGATGGATATGTCACAGTGTAGTGAGTGACGTGACTCCAATATAATACAGTTCATCGAGTGTCGGAGTGAGACCCGATGAATTTATTTGGTGGTTGGCGGAAACGGTTATATAACAGTGATCGACTCCAGGATCGCAAGAGACTGATTGGGACTCCACTAGACGTCGGACTCGCTATCGAACTCTTCATCCATGAGATCGCGTTCGTCCACATCTGGCCAAATCAACAAGCCAGGTGAGTACTTTGAATGTACTCGCAAGACAGTTCGGACATAAGATATAATAAATGCAAACATGATGCATATGAGTATTCTAGCAAAATGCAACCGGATAATAATATTTCTGTGCTGCACGTAAAATAGAAGTCGGGCGGTAATCCTCCCGAAATCCATAAGATAAATAAAAGAAAACCAAATGAGTGTCTGAGTGACGCCTCGTGAGGATAAATAAATGGAAACATGCCACAGTCGGGCGTCTGAGCAACACCACATAAAGGGCTTATAAAAAAAATAAAAGACTAGAATGCCTCAGTCGAACATCTGAGCGACATCACATAAAGGGCTTATAAATAACAAGAATACCACAGTCGAATGTCTGAACGACATCACATAAAGGGCTTATAATGAAAATAAATAACAAGAATGCCACAGTCGGACGTCTGAG
>LR738710.1:11904249-12030774 GCA_902687465.1 Secale cereale | reverse complement strand
TTGGCGGCGGTGGCTTGCGGCGGCGGTGGCGTGCTGCGGCGGTGGCGGTGGCTTGCGGCGGCGGCGAAGCTTGCGGCGGCGGCGGTGCTTGCAGCGGCGGCGGTAGCTGGCTCGCGGCGGCGGGGTGCGGAAAGGGGCAGGGGGCGGCGGTATTTATATTGGGGGGGATTGGTGCTTGGAGGAGGGGGCAAGCATCGGCGGCGGCGGTGTCCGACACGGGCACGGCGGCGAGCGCCACGGGGAAGGTGGCGCGGCGGCTTGGGCCTGGCTCGGCTGGGCTTCGGCCCAGTCGGGCTCGGGTTGCCTACCCTTTTTTTTCTAATTAACGCCTACGCTACGAAAAAGAAATCCTAGAAAAATAAAATAAAAGACTAAAATTGCCAAAACAAATTTTCACCGTCTAAATCGAATATTTAGAACAAGATGAACATTTTCTTGGCACTAAAATGCATTTTTGAAAACATGCAATTTTTCCTAATTCAAATAAAACTCCAAAGAAAACTTATTTGATTTTTCTTATTTAATCCTCACTATTTCTTTATTTTTGGGAGAGTCATTTCACTCCCTATCTCATATTTTCATAATAGAAATACTTGAAGATAAAATAAATAAAATCAAAGATCCTATTTTCAAAATTTGAGAAATCTCAAATATGAAAATATCGAAATCCCCAACTCTCTCCGAGGGTCCTTGAGTTGCGTAGGATTTACTTGGATCCACCAAAAGCAAGAAAATAATGATATGCATGATGATCTAATGTATAACATTCCAAATTGGAAATTTGGGATGTTACAAACCTACCCCCCTTAAGATGAATCTCGCCCTCGAGATTCGGGTTGGCTAGAAAATAGGTGAGGGTGGTCCTTCCGTAGGTCTTCCTCTCGTTCCCAGGTAGCTTCATCCTCGGTGTGGTGACTCCACTGAACTTTGCAAAATTTGATAACTTTGCTGCGGGTGACTCGGCTGGCATACTCAAGTATCTTGACTGGTCTCTCTTCATAGGTCAAGTCACTGTCCAACTGAATAGTTTCCAATGGCACAGTATCCCTCAGCGGTATCTCAGCCATCTCGGCGTGGCATTTCTTCAACTGGGAAACGTGGAATACATCGTGAACTCCTGACAATCCTTCGGGCAGTTCCAACTTGTAGGCTACTTCTCCCATACGTTCCATAATCTTGTATGGTCCTACAAAACGTGGCGCTAGCTTTCCCTTAACTCCAAAGCGCTTAACTCCTCAAAGTGGAGATACTCGAAGATAAACTCGGTCTCCGACTTCGTAAATGATCTCTTTGCGTTTTGAATCCGCGTAGCTCTTCTGCCTGGACTGGGCTATCTTGAGCCTATCGCGAATCAACTTTACCTTATGTTCCGATTCCTTGATCAAATCTGGCCCAAACAACTGGCGGTCTCCAACTTCGTCCCAAGACAGCGGGGTCCTACACCTCCTTCCGTATAAGGCTTCGAAAGGGGCCATCTTCAAACTGAATTGATAGCTGTTGTTGTAAGAGAACTCCGCATAAGGCAAATTGTCGTCCCAACTAGATCCATAATCTAGCGCACAAGCTCTTAGCATATCCTCCAAAATCTGATTGACTCTCTCAGCCTGTCCATCTGTCTGCGGATGAAAAGTTGTGCTAAACTCTAGCCTGGTACCCAAAGTTTCGTGTGACTGATTCCAGAACTTTGAGGTAAACTGGGTTCCTCTGTCTGATACGATGCTCCTCGGAACTCCATGCAGGCATACGATTCTGGTCATGTATATCTTTGCCAACTTCGCACTGGTATAAGTAGTCTTTACTGGGATGAAATGGGCTACCTTCGTCAGCGATCGACTACAACCTAAATCGAGTCATAGCCCGAACGAGTTCTGGGTAATCCTGTAATAAAATCCATGCCTAGCTTATCCCACTTCCACTCGGGTATTGGCAATGGTTGTAACAATCCTGCCGGCTTCTGATGTTCTGCCTTCACTCTCTGACATACATCACAAAGGGCTACATACTCCGCAATGTCTTTCTTCATACCGGTCCACCAGAAGATATCCTTCAAGTCCAAGTACATCTTGGTATTTCCTGGGTGAATTGAGTATGGTGAATCATGGGCCTCCTGCAGAATCAACTTCCTGATCCCTGGGTTGTTAGGCACATATACGCGGTCCTCAAACCATAGGGTGTCGTGCTCATCCTCACGAAATCCTTTAACCTTTCCTTTGCTCATCCTCTCCTTTATAGAGTCTACCTCCTCGTCAGTTTTCTGAGCTTCTCTGATTTTATCCATCAAGGTAGACTGAATCTCCAGTGTTGCTACATAGCCTCTCGGAACTATCTCCAAACATAGTTTTCATAAGTCCTCGGCTAACTCCTTTGGTAAATCCTCTGTCATTAGGGTATTGACATGACTCTTACGGCTTAGCGCATCGGCTACCAAGTTAGCCTTTCCGGGATGATAATGCAATCTCATGTCATAGTCCTTAATGAGTTCCAGCCATCTCCTTTGCCTAAGATTCAGCTCCTTCTGAGTGAATATATACTTCAAACTCTTGTGATCCGTATATACTTCACAATGGTTTCCGATGAGGAAATGTCTCCAAGTCTTCAATGCATGAACTACGGCTACTAACTCCAAATCATGTGTGGCATAGTTCAATTCATGAGGTTTAAGTTGTCGTGAAGCATACGAAACAACTCTTCCTTCCTGCATAAGAACTGCTCCAAGTCCTCGACGTGAAGCGTCGCAGTACACCTCATTGTCCTTATGTTGATCTAGCAGAATCAACACAGGTGATGAGACCAAACGTTTCTTTAATTCTGGAAACTGGCCTCACATTCTTCTGTCCAATTGAACTTGGTATCCTTCTTTAACAACTCCATCATAGGCTTTGCAATCCTCGAGAAATTCTCAATAAATCTCCGGTAGTATCCTGCAAGTCCAAGAAAACTCCGGATCTCTCCAACTATTGTCGGTGCTTCCCAATTTGTCACAGTGTCCACCTTGGCGGGATCTACTGCTATTCCTTCTCTGAATATAACGTGTCCGGGGAATCCAACTTCCTTCAACCAAAACTCGCATTTGCTAAACTTGGCATATAACTGATGTTCTCTGAGCTTCTCCAATACCAAACGCAAATGCTCTGCATGTTCCTCTTCATCCTTTGAGAAGATCAATATATCATCTATGAACACCACGACGAACTTATCCAAAAACTCCATAAACACCTTGTTCATCAGGTTCATAAAGTATGCTGGTGCGTTAGTCAGACCAAAAGACATAACGGTATACTCGTACAACCCATACCTGGTGGTAAAGGCTGTCTTAGGTATATCCTACTCTCGAATCTTCAATTGATGGTACCCTGATCGCAGATCGATCTTGGAAAATACCTTAGCTCCTTGCAACCTATCAAACAGATCATTGATCATCGGCAGTGGGTACTTGTTCTTGATTGTTACTTCATTCAATCCTCGATAATCAACAACCATTCTTAACGATCTGTCCTTCTTCTCCACTAGAAGTACTGGCGAACCACAAGGCAAAGAACTTGGGTGAATGTAACCTTTATCCAGTAACTCCTTAATATGTTTCTTAATCTCCTCCAAATCCTTTGCGGGCATCCTGTATGGTCTCTTAGAAATTGGCCCTGTGCTTGGCAAAAGCTCGATCAAAAACTCAATATCTCTATCTGGTGGCATGCCTGGCAGTTCCTCTGGAAATACGTCAGGAAAATCTTTCACCACTGGTACTTCCTCCTGAACAACTCCTGATAAGGAATTTACTCTGTTCCTTTTCGGCACATGCCAGGATACATACTTGATCCTTCTTCCTTCTGGCGTAGTAAGCAAAATGGACTTACTGGCGCATTCAATGTTCCCTTCGTACTTAGATAACCAATCCATGCCTAATATCACATCCAATCCTTGAGATTCCAATACTATTAGGTCCGAAGGGAATGTGTAGTTTCCAATCCTTAATGGCAACTGATCACACCATAACTTAGCCATATACTCTGCTCTAGGTGAGGTTACTAACATGGGTGACCTAAGGGCTTGGGTTGGCAGCTTATACTTATCCAAAAATCCCCTTTGAAATATATGAATGTGTTGCACCAGTATCAAAAAGAACGAGTGCAGTAAAGGACTTAACTAAAAACTTACCTATTACTGCATCTGGCTGAGCTTCAACCTCCTCTACGCTAACGTTGTTCACTTGCCCCCTATTGAAAGGGTTCGGCTTCTTTCCAGAGCTTGCATTGCCATTTCCATTCTGGGCTTCTGGACATTCATTGGCGTAATGTCCCATCTTCTGGCACTTAAAGCAAGTGATTTGACTCAGGTCTCGCTTGGCTGGTGTTGATGGGTTGGTGCGGTTCTGTCTGTTGCTTCCTCCATTCCCATTCCCATTCTTGGGGCCACTATGATTGTGCGAGCTACCTCCTCCATGGGTATGTTGAAATTGTCCTACCATTTTAGGGGTAAAACGTGGCTTCTTTTGAGCTCCATAATTGTACTTTCCTTGTTCATACTTCCTCTTGCGACTTTCAATCTGTTGATGCTTCCCTTCAATCATTAGAGCTCGATCAACCAGTTCCTGGTAGTTGTTGAAGCTTGCTACCATCAACTGTACGCTCATCTCATCATTCAGCCCTTCCATAAATCTTTCCTGCTTAGCGGCATCAGTGGCCACATCATCTGGGGCATAACGGGATAAAGTACTAACTCATCTACGTACTGAGCCACAGTATGATTGCCTTGGCGCAAGTTGCGAAACTCTCGCTTCTTCATGCTCATAGCTCCAGTTGAGACATGGGCGGTACGAAAAGCTTGCTGAAACTGATCCCAAGTAACATTGGCTATGGGAAAAGTGGCTCTGTAATTCTCCCACCATGCTGTGGCTGGTCCAGACAACTGATGTGCGGCAAAACGCACCTTCTCAGCATCTAAGCAGTTAGAAGTGGTCAAATCCCTTCCAATCTTGCGCAGCCAGTCATCAGCGACTATTGGTTCAATGCTACTAGCAAACACCGGTGGTTGTAACCTTAGGAAATGGGCCAGGTTATCCATGGGTGGTGGTGGTGGTGGAGGGTTGTTGTTGTTCTGGTTGTTCTGAGTGTTCTGGACAAGAAGTTGCATCAAAGTGTTCTGCTGCTGGATCAACTGAGTGAGCTTAGGGAAACTCAAACCCGGGCTCACGTCTTGGAGGCATCTGATGGGTGTAGAGGGAAGAGATTAGAATAGAAAAGAGGTCTAAGGGAAAATCACTACCCAAATGCACATGAGACAAACACAAACATATCACACCAATAACAATTAAAAACAAGGGCTTACACGGATCTAACGTTACAAAAGTGCTCTAAGTCTAATAAATGGGAAAAACTACTAGTCATAGGAAGGTCTTCTGGAAATTTTGATCGGCAGAGGATTCCATGATGTCAGCTCCAGCTTCATCTTCATAGTCCTCATCATCGCTACCATCGGGGTCTGAGTTCGTGTCGTCAAGGATGATGTAGTCCTTAGGTGGAATCTCATTGGGTTCTTCTTCCTCTTCTTCCCCTCCTGGTGCTGGATCTCCCATGAATACTCCTAGCTTTCATGTCAAATCATCATTCTTCTCCACAAGTATTAACATCTCCTCCTCGTATCCGTCACGTGTAGACTTGAGTTCCTCCTCGAACTCCAAGTTTCTGGTTAGTGCTTTCTTCAAGTCTATCATCCATGCACACATCTGGTGCTCCTGGCGACGAATGTGCTGGTTTAACTCTTGAATGAATGATGCAATGAACCTGTCCTTCCGAGTGTTGATCATGTCCCATCGCTCATCTCGACGTCCACAAATCTGGTAGATGGTATCCTTTAGCTCCTGCTTGTAGATTTCTCCAATCCTTCCCATAGCGATGTGGGCTGCCATGCTCCTGCCTAGGCTCCATGTAGGCGCATTAAAGGAAAATTCTATGGGTACGGTGACGGGCATGAACGTCCTTCCTGGAACTTGAGCTTGAATCAACCAGCGCTCCTCTTCAGGTAAAGTGGCGTTGTAGGTTCCGGTGAAACTGGGTAGTCCGATGTTTAGATATCTGGTGACTTCCTTCAGGTGTCGTCCAAATGGTGTATCTTCATCAGGTTGCGTGAACTTGTTCCTTGCATCCACCATCCTAAAAGAGTAGAAAAGATGAGGAGTCAGAAAAGAGAAGAGTGAATAGTGCTCTAGGGTTTTAGCTTAGTGGTCGTGTCCTACAGTCAGCGTGTGCTCTGTTACCATCTTTGTAGCGACCAGACCTCAAACAGTCTGATCTCTGCGCATCAATGTCATCCCTGGATCAGTAATGCTGACACGCATAGTACTTGAAGGAATTATAACAGAGTGGCAATCACACACTTATTACATCGATAGTCCAACGATGAACTTACAATAAAAATGGCTTAAGGCCATCTAACACGATAACAGCGAAAGGCTTGGAAGATAAGTGAGTCCATCAACTCCAACGACATCACTGAGTATAGAACCACGACCTAAAAGGCACCTTACTCGTCGTCTGAAAAGTCTGCAACATGAACTTTGCAGCCCGAAAACGGGTCAGCACATGGAATATGCTGGCAAAGTAACACATAGAGAGTAACAAAAGTAAAACTATACTATATGCAATATGGCTGGTGGAAAGCTCTATGGTTACAGTTTTTGCGTAAAGCCAGTTTTTCCCTACTGCAAAGGAATAGATTTTTAATTAACTATCATGGTAGTTGAAACATCATTGAGAAGATAGACATCCTCTCAATCCCAATTAAAGTAAACATTAACCCAACAATATTAATTAAAGTAACATGGTGAGATTCAGATGATAATCCAAGTACTAGATACTCAAGACGTCCGTAACCGGGGACACGGCTAATCATGGTCAGTTTGTACTCTCTACAGAGGTTTGTGCAATTTTCCCCACAAGACTCGATCTCCTCCGTTGGGATTCTCGCACTACATGATGTTTGAGAAATGGATGACCGAGACACAGTCTTTCAGAAGCACTAGCACCTTACGAACGGGTGGACCGTACCAACCTACATCCGCTAGTCCACCACTGTAAGAGTTCGCACGACTTAGTCAACTATGCTAGAGCCCATAATAGCTTGTGGCTGCACACGGAAGTTACTAGTATGAAAAATCTCATGATCCCTTTGAGCCTGGGTGGCGGTCCATAAAGAAAACAGGCAATCGCTGGAATACCCAGGTGCCTCCATCCACCCAGATGTGTATTTAAGTTGCCACCTTAAGTTGAACCATTAATTAATAATCTCACATCTGTCATGAATACAATCACCCAATCCACGTCTACGAGCATAGCATAACCTAACAGGAACGTAGAAGTAACTCCCAAGGGTTTGAAAATAAAGCAGGTAATAGGTACTACCTCATCTACTTCCCAGTCCCACATGTTATAGATCCTACTCATGCAATGTGTGAGGGTTTGACTAATGCAATGAAAATTGGGTATTGGAAAGTATGATCAAAGTGTTACTTGCCTTGCTGATGATCCGCAAAACCTAGAGATTCAAAGTAGCAAGCGGCGCACTCCGGGTACTCTATCGCAAACAAACAAACACACAATAAGTACTTAACTAATGCACGGGTAATACTCAAATAAGAGATCTAACCAGAAAGTTCAACTTAAGAACTCCGGTTTGCAAAAGAAACAAACCAAATGAAACAACAAAAGTCAAACGGCGAAAGAGAAACAACTACTGTATCAATCTGGACCTAAGTCCAAATTTAACAGAGGCAAACACTTGGGTGACTAGGTTAAACGGAAAGAGGGTTTTGAGACGAAACTACAGGCGCTTGAATCGCCTGATTCCGATAAACGAGCGAAAAGATAAACTAGAACGAAGATCGGATCAGAATCGCGGTCAGAAAATAACTACGAAAAAGAAAACTAAAACAACTTAACGAACGGGCGTTTGTCGGCTGAAACTAAACGATGAACTTGTTCGTTATAACGAACGACCGGGTGAACGCTCACTAATCAACTAAACCGGGAAAAGAAAAAAACCGATCTAGCTAAAAAAACGAACTAGGGTTCTAAAAAAACGGGCGGTTTTCCACCGAAAACCGGCGACGGCGCGGCTACCTCGTCGTCGTCCGGCGGGAGGGCGTCGGCGGCGGTGGCTTCCGGCGGCGGCGAGGCTACCTCGTCGTCGTCCGGCGGGAGGGCGTCGGCGGCGGTGGCTTCCGGCGGCGGCGAGGCTGCTGCGGCGGCGGCGAAGCTTGCGGCGGCGGCGGTGGCTGGCTCGCGACGGCGGGGTGCGGCAAGGGGCAGGGGCGGCCGTTAGTGGGGGGAATGGTGCTTGGAGGAGGGGGCAAGCATCGGCGGCGGCGGCGGTGTCCGACACGGGCACGGAGGCGCGCGGCGCGGGGAAGGCGGCACGGCGGCTTGGGCCTGGCTCGGCTGGGTTTCGGCCCAGTCGGGCTCGGGTTGCCTACTCTCTTTTTTTCTAATTAACGCTGACGCTACGAAAAAGAAATCCTAGAAAAATAAAATAAAAATATAAAATTGCCAAAATAAATTTTCACCGTCTAAATCGAATATTTAGAACAAGATGAACATTTTCTTGGCACTAAAATGCATTTTTGAAAACATGCAATTTTTCCTAATTCAAATAAAACTCCAAAGAAAACTTATTTGATTTTTATTATTTAATCCTCCATATTTCTTTATTTTTGGGAGAGTCATTTTACTCCCTATCTCATATTTTCATAATAGAAATACTTGAAGATAAAATAAATAAAATCAAAGATCCTATTTTCAAAATTTGAGAAATCTCAAATATGAAAATATCGAAATCCCCAACTCTCTCTGAGGGTCCTTGAGTTGCGTAGGATTTACTTGGATCCACCAAAAGCAAGAAAATAATGATATGCATGATGATCTAATGTATAACATTCCAAATTGGAAATTTGGGATGTTACACACTTGCTAAAGGCTTACCACCCATTTTATGATTATATGTTGCCGGCATGGGCTTGTAAAGTCTTTTTTTGATCCTGGAAATTAGGACCGTCAAATAAACCAACTCCCATAAAGTAAAATAATATCCATTTCGAAATAGAATGATATACTATAGGTATTGAGGTTCAACGACACTTCATTGGTCATTGCAGCACCTTACTTTGATATATTATTTCTATGAAGAGTGGCTTATGATGTTTGTTAACCTTACGATCAAGGGGGAGAATGTTGGAACTGATCTCAGTGTAACAAACTGAGAGATATTAAAGGGAGACAAAGTCTCCTCCCCATACAAAAGTGCACCACGATCGGAGGTGCCAAACCAACGTTTTGGTTTCGGTCCCTGTTCCCTAGCGCCCAGATATATAAGGGCGGTACGTGTCCCCTTAAAAAAAGATAATGACCTACAGGTAAGACACTAAAAAGGCATCAATTGCCGATCCTAAAGAAGCGCTAAGGGTCCAGAAGACCGATGACCACCGCCAGCCGCCGCAAGGTCTATGCTGGCGGCGCTCCTGCTGCCATCTGCGTCGCCTGCTCCTGCTCTACTTCCTGGCGATCTCCCTGTTGCTGTTGCTGGAGATTGGAGACTGCAAGATGCAGCCATGGTCTGCATAGGGGATGAATCGAGCAGGCATTAGATTTCATAACTGTAAGTTCTCACGCTTCCGCTCATGTAGGTGTTCTAATCACGAGATTAATATCATGTCATGTTAATCCTAAGGAATTATCTAACACATGTATCCCCATCGTGACCTGGATTCCCTATGCCACCAGTACGCCGGCCACCTCAAGGTAAGCCCCCCCCCCCCCACCCCACGTGCGCGGCATCCGCCGATCTGCCCTTCCTGTGGCGGACATTTTGGCGTTTGTTCTATGGAGGCGGCTGTTTTCGGGGGTGATCGGGCGCGTCCCAATGACACAGTGATGCGTATGTGGGTGTCCAGCCGAGGTCTTGATCAGTTCTGGTGAGAAAAAATTGTATCGAGGAGATCGGGATAGGGTTTGGGGATGAGGACTGTTGGGGAACATCATTTACCGAATCTTATTCAATAGTCTGCGCCTCTGCGGTGTTAGATTTGTAGCCGGGGAGTGAGTTTTATCCTGGATGTGGAAGTTCCTGTTTTAAACAATAATTTATGTTTGACTACTTGCTGGTAGAATGTAGTATGTTTGTGCTAATACATGTTGTTGTTGATTTCGACTGGCAGATTGGTACTGTATGTGGTAGGAAGTGCATGGGAGAAAAAAATGCCATAGTTGCATAGTGGAGTGTGATAATCTCTTCAAGTCAAGGGAAGTTGTGGTGACCACCACGATAATCCAGCAGGGACTCTGCAGGAATCATGGCCCTCATGTGTGCTACCTTCCAACATAGGCGCTACCCTTGCACACTACCTCCACGCAGGCCGTGCTTTCCCTACAGGTACAAATTGCTTCTCTCCCTTCTGCAATACGACTAGGCTGGATGGGGGTGTCATGGCTTCAGATCAGGCGCCAACATTGACTGCAGATACATTCTGAAAATATAAAAATGTTGAATCGTGTGAGATTCATAGTATATGCAATTCTGTCAATTGTATTTGTATGTATGTGAAGGTCTTTTCAAATTGGTTTAGATTAGTAAAGAAAGGCTAGAAAAGAGAAACATAGTTCATTTATATCACAGGAATGGGTGTCTAAGTGTCTTGTGCATTTTATTCCGAGGGGATATCACATCCAGAGAAAAAACAAAAATTAGTTGTCCAACCAGGTTAGCTATCCACCTATGTATTTCTCTTTTTATTGTATGTAATCATTACTCATTTTCGGTCACTCTTCATGTCTTGAAATTATTATAGAAACAAATATCATTTTGGGTTGTTGTGCACAAATCATATTTGAAGTTTCCATGCACAACGACGATGACTATGTGCCTCTTTAAGTCATCTGCGGTCACATTCATTCTTGTCTTGGCTCTAACTTGGGCAAACACTGGAATATCCTCTTTGGGAGTGATGTTAGTCAGAAACTCAATATTAATTTTGTACTTTTAGAAAGAGTCAAGTTTGTTATGTAGCATTATATTTGGCTCACATAGTTCTTAGATGCTTTCCACGGGTCGATGGGATGTTTGCTCACCTTGTAAAAGTAAAGGCAATGAAGAAATTTGTAAGGTGGGGTGGAACACTCAAAATTTTAGAGATAAGTGTGCCATGCTCTCCCTCTTGGCATATTGAAACTGGTTGCTAATTTGATTTTTGAAAATTAAATATTCATCTTCAAGCATGGATGAAGCTTTGGCATAAACGATGCCACTTATAAGCTGCAAGGCTTGCAAGGCAGGTGGATTCAACTTACAAACCTCACAGAATGATCCCCTGTTGCTAGAGGTTTAATTGATCAGATATTTTCCCAACTGACTCGGTGAATTTACGTTAATCTATCATTACAAAATGCTTTCTTCTGCTTTTCCAGTCTGCATGCTTTGTTAATTTATGACTTTCCGAAGATGGGAAGAGTCTCTGACTTTTCTAATTGCTCTCATGGTTGCTTTCCCTTTTGACGAATCATATGTGTCTTATCATTGTCAATCATCTTATATCACATTTTTTGTGACTCGGCTGTTGCATCTGGGAATTTCGTGTAAACAGAGCTAACCATTGATATATATCGTACATAATTACTTTAAGCCTTCCTGCAAAAACCAAACAACAGCTACTTTAAGCCATATGCAAGCTATTTTTACATGAAATGTTCTGGTTTTATCACTTTATATTATTGTCCAACGATGAATTGAACCATGCACATTTCTTCAGATTGTTTCATGGGTGAGCCCAAGTTCATGACTAAGAGTTTGTCCTACTAGCACATCATGAGCCCACTCATAAGAAAATATTAAGCCTTTGTGAGAAATATCGAGAGCACATTTACAAGTGAACTACTTGTTGCTCTTCAACTTTACTGGTCAACCAATTGTCAAATGAAACAACTCTCTTTGGTCTGCCTCTCTTATGCCTAGAAACTATTTCAGCCATGTGTAGGATTACCAGTAAGGGTAGGGGCACAATAGTTCTTTTTTATTTCATTACAACTCGTATGAGCTATGATCGTCTTTGTTTGTTCTTGAAAGATCAAATATAATAGCCATTAGTAAATATGCATGTCTTTTCAGATGAGATTGCTTGATGCTATATAGTTTTACTCTCTTAATGTAGACTGGATGCATACTTTCATCAATAGAACCAACTACTCATGGAAGGAACAAAAGATCCAAGCTAGGAAGGCATGTTTCAAACGCACAAGCATAAGTCATGGAATTATTGCTTTTGGTGGTTGCAAAATTCATGTACGTGGTCCATGAAAAATGTTAAATCTGCTTGCTCTATATGTCTAATTTTTTTGCTGGCGAACAGGTGGATGTTGGGTACATTAACATTTCCGTGTGTGGCCTTATCAATGTATGTCAAAAAAATGCGGATCATGTGGAAATGCAAAAATACGAGCTTCTGGCTGTTCTTTGCTTTCTTTTTGGTTGCACTTGTTTTCTTATTCGTGGCTTTGTACTATAGGCCACTTGTGTGAACATATCTCCTTTTGCATCGTGTTCATGTCAACATGTGCCGAATGAGAACTCATGCCCTTTTTTGTCAATGTTCAGCGCTAAAAGTAACATTACCTTTGAATTTAGTGATCAAGTAATATGTATATTCGCAAAACTTCCTATTGTTATATCGTCAAAATAGACGGGTGCGGCAACGCACGCCATCAACGATCCAGTAGTTCTTAAAGCATGTGCACTGCGTTCAATTCCCTTCGACACATATTTTTTTTAGTGGGTTATTGCGCTACGCGTGCATGGTCCAAGTGGTAGTGATCCTCTTGCAGGTTTTTTGCGCCCTGAGTTTGATTACCTGCGACACATATTTTTTTGGGTGGGTTTTTTGCACTACGCATGCATGGGCCGGCCCACTAGGTTCTCCTGTGAGAGCCAGTTCCCTTCCGGGGTACTTGAAGCGCGGAATAGAAGATACATGAACAATGTTCTTGTTTTGTTTTAAATAAAATCAAACGTACGCAAAAATACAATATAGCCTGGCCTGCTGTCTACGCTGTCCAAGCAGGCGAAGGATAGAGTTGAGCCGCTTGGTCATTTGTTTTTGTAAATCGCAGAGAAGGTTTTGGGATCCTAAATAATTCGAAATAAAGTCAGAAATTTCAAGAAACTAATAAATTTATCTAGTATATCATATAGATATTTGTGAAAAAAATTTGGTGAAGTAAAGTAAAACAATCCAAATATTATGTTATGCAATAAAATCAATTTGGGCAGTAAGAATATTACCTGAAATTAATTTTAACGTTTATTAAATGTCCAAATATTTATAAAACTCCAAAAAATATTAAAAATATTTTCCCAATTATTTAATATTGAACAAGTCATATTATCTTCTCTCGTTTGTTTTCTTTTTTAAATGGGAAATGGTGTGAATATTTCAAATCCAGATAAAGTTTCAAATGCAACCAAAACAAGAGGGGAATTTTGGAAAAGTCATTTTATTCCCTCTCTTTTATCTATTAAGATAAACTCTCAAAATTTTCAAATTCAAATAGTATCAAAAAACTATATTATTTAATTTATATAACATTCCAAAATTTAGTATTTTGGGATGTTACACTCGCCCACCTCCAATTCACCCTCAACGACCTTCCCAACACTAGTACATTAATGAACATTAGAGGCGTCCCTCGGAGGTGGTTCTGGCCAAAGAATTTATGCCGCATGTAATACACATAGGAGGAAATTATCTTTGCTACCGAACTATCAGAGGCGGGTAGTATTTTCACCTGCCTATAGGAATATGTTTAGATTATTGGAATTAGAAAAAACACATATAGTTTCTCTTGAGCATAATTGGTTTCACATTCTGAATTGCCTCTGATTGGATAGTAACTTGACACGCGGACATTTTAATCCTCTCTCTCCTTCAATTATCTTTCATCCCTCTTCATTTTTTGTCCCTTCCCAAACCCTAACACCATCACTAATGTCTTTCAAGTGCACAGGTTTGGGTTGTAGCCTTTTTGAAGTAAGAGTATTGATACCGGAGAGAGCTTAGGAAATGGTCTTTGCCTCTTATAGAGGTTTATCACAAAGTGCCTTCAAGTTAATTGTGATTCAAAGCAAAAGCGACACGAAAGGTAAAAACATCGTACAATTATGATGCACACAACTAACAGTAACACACAGAAACACGGCAAAAAATAGCAAAGTCATATAAAACTAAAGCTATGCGTAGGCGAGGATTCTTTTTTAAATAAAGCGATCAGATCCAGGGGTGGTATATACCCACCCCCTTCCAATGTAAATATTGCAACCCTAGGGACCTCGTGGGCATAGGGTCACCAGAAAGATGATCCCTAAACCTACTAGGCATGTGGGTCACATACCCCATGCATAGAGGGTTTTGAGAGGGAAAATGCCACGGACCCCTTCGACATGGGGGTCCAATGGCCCATGGGCACAAGGTGTCCAGCGAGATTTCCTAGACCCCTTGAGGGGGTACCCATTTTCGATGAAGTAACACACATGATTAAATCTCTAGTATGTTGCTCCCGCAAATTGGGACACCATGGATGTCGGAGATATGGACCACGGGTACCCTCAGCGCCTACCCTTGGTATTTTAAGACAAATAACAGCCGCATGGTCCACCACGGCCGCCTGCTCCTCGAGCCGCCTCCTAGGGTAGCTTGCCCTAGGAGCCGGCTGCCAGCAGGCGGCAGGGACCCAACAGACGCCAACACCAAGCACCACCAGCCAGCAGACGGCCCCGCATCCCACCCTCAGGGAACACACTGAAGTCGGTCCCGGCGGGGCGGGGGCATGGCTACAGGAGAGCATGTCCTTAGAAGATCAATAAGGACGTGGCTACAGTGACCATGTACTTTGGGAATATCTCCTAAGCGGCGGAACACTGTAGCCACGAGGCTCGTGACCAAGCAGCGGTCAGAGGAAGTCACGATCCCACTACCCACAAACGGCGGGGCCAGCAGGCGGCTGGCCCCATCGGTCAGCGAGCAAGCTCAAAAACAAACCGCCTCTGGCAGACGGCCGGGGTAGACGGCCGTCTGGTAGCAGATGGCACCCCCGCCCTAGAAGTCCGAGCCTCATCAAGATGACGGGACGGGGCGGGGCGGCAGCGTACGGCGAGGGACGATGGGACTGTAGCCATATCCTTCCCGTCGAGGCTGTCGTCAGCACAAGCGCCCCCACAGTGAATGACAATCACGAGGGGCCCGCAGGCGGCGGGCCCCAGCAGATAGGCGGCGAGGCCGGCGCCAGCAGACACTGACGGCTGGGGACCACGCCGTCGAGATTACCGTTGTACCCCTGGGGGGTAGGCCTATATAAACCCCCCAGGGTCATCCATGCTGAGGGCTGGACAGTCGGCTATTAGAGGTTTACAAGACAAGAACCCTAGAGGGGAGGTGAGCTAGCCTTGTTCATCTTCTTCCTTCATACACCACAGCTCGAGGAGCAACCCTGTAATCACTCTAGTGCTATCAGTGATGACGCGGAGTCCCCGCAGAGCAGGATTAGGGGTGTTATCTCCCCGGAGAGCCCCGAACCTGGGTAAGATTCGTAGGCGTCCTAAGTATCGCCTTATCCCGCTTCCCGAGCCCGGCGACGTTCTTTTGATCCCATGCATGATAAGCCATCCTTTGGCATATGTCGTCCCAAAACTCTGACATTGGGCGCCCACCTTGGGGCTAGATGCGCCGTCGTCCGGAGACATGTTCTGGACGGGAACCTTGTTCTTTCCTGGCGAGAGTAGCCAGCTCGGCACGCCCGCTGGCGTGGAGACCGGGATGCTTCGCAGCGCCGAGGCTGCATGCGCCGTGAGCGGGCTCGCCGATCTGCTTGGCGCCGCCCGCGTCCACGACGAACCTTCTCCGGCAGCCGAGTCCGTGGCGCCGGAGAGCTTCCTCGTCGAGCTCCTCGACAATCTCCACCTCGTCGATGAGCGCGCATCTGACGTGAAGTCAGTGGGCTCTTCTGACCCACCAGTAGACATGATCGTCGACCCCGACGACTCCTTCCCCGAGAACGTGGAGATCGTCAACGACCCTCTTCCCGTTCTTTCGATCTGCGACACCATCGGCATCCTCACGCAGGTGCTCATCACCGACCACGGCGAACCATCGTGCCGAACGGGCCCAGACCCGCTCGAGGCCGCTCTGCAGCACCTCGCCGCCCCTGTAGCGGCGGGGGCAGACGGCGCGGAGTTGGAGGCACTCCGCGTCTCGCTCCTCGACAGCGCCAACAAACTGGCCGCCTCCAGACGCCTCACTGAAGCTTACCGTCGTGAAATGGACCGCGCCATCTGTGGCACGCCGGCTGCTGGCGAGCCTAGCCGAGCCAGCGTTGTCCGTGATCGCGGCGGGCTGCTAGCAGACATGCTGGGGGCCCCGCGGCCCGTGTACTGCACTCCGTCGGAGAACCTAAGGGCTGCCCAGGCGGCAGTCGATGAGATGGGCCACTTGGAGGGAGACGAGCTCCGTTGCATGACCCAGGGTGCCCGCCAGCTCCTCGACGCTGCTGCTACGCAGCAGGAGGCCCTTCGCCGGGTATCAGAGGTGACTGCGCACGCTGGCAACCGCCCTCTTCGGCGGGAGCAAGGAGCCACGTCCCGCTCTCCAACAGTCGGCGCCACCAACCGGCGAGACTCAGAGCCCGTTGCCAGCCGCAGCCGGCAGACGCGCTTCACCATCGAGCGCGACGAAGATGGCTGCCCAAGGGCCGTAGAACAACGAGGGGAGCAGCCGCCTCCTCCCAGGCGGGAGAGGCGCGTGTCTCCTCCGCCTGTCGACCACCCCTCTCTGGCAGGCCGCTGGGCCGCCGCGAGGGGGTTGGGGAGAACGACGCCCGCCACCGCCTGGACCGTCTGGTTCGCTCCCAGGCGGTTGAAGAAGAAGATGACCTCGGTCCGGCCTGTTTCGGCCCCCGCATTCGCAACGAGCCTTTTCCCAAGGGCTTCTCGCTCCCCAGAGACACCCCCAAGTACAACGGATCGGTGAAACCAGAGGACTGGCTGGTGGACTACTCCACGGCCGTCAGCATAGCCACCGGCAACAGGCGTGTCGCGGTGAAGTACGTGCCTCTCATGCTCCAGGGCACGGCTCGGACGTGGCTGAACAGCCTCAAGCCCAACAGCATCAACGACTGGCTAGACTTCACCGACGCTTCACAGTTAAATGCACATCAGCAAAGACCATATAATGGTGCTTCTAAAACATCTAGACATGTGGCATGAGGACAAACACATCACTAGCAAAGAGCAATTGAAATCAGCATCTCATAACAAGTTTCAGCACTTAACAGTCAAATGCACTTTTGCAATAGAGATTAACATGGCAATATGGACTCAAACAAGCATGCTACAGCAACCATCATGTAGTACGCTTCATAATTAACATTTTGACATATCATATGCATCATTTGGATAAACATGCACCAAGTTATCATATCTCAAACATGGCAACAAAATAACAAGTAGCAGCAGTTTATAACAAGTAGCACTCTTGGAACAGAGATTAGAGCATCTAGATGAACTCAAATGAGCATGGCACAATGGAACAAAGTGTAGAGCACATCACCACGATCATTTTGACATATCATTCACCCAATTTAGATAAGCACACAACAAGTTATCACTATGCAAACATGCAACAAAAATTACACCGAAAAAAGACTTAGCAGTTTTTACTCAGGGAAAAAACACAAAACGAGCGCAAGATAATAAAAGGTGCTCGAGCGGTGTTAAAGCATGCTCACCAGGTGGGCCTGGCCCAGAGGCAGAAGGAGGAGGTAGAGGTAGGCCTGGGCTGGGCCTGGAGCAACGTGGAGGCTGGTTTGGACATGTCCGGCGGCAGAGATGGACATGTCCGGCGCGGTGGGAAGAGGGTTAGGGTTTCATCTGCGAGGAATTTCGGGAGGAGCCACATATTTATAGGTAGAGGGAGCTAGAAGTGTCCAAATGAGGAGCCGTTCGCGGCCACACGATCGTGATCGAACGGCCAAGAGCATGGAGGGGTTTGAATGGGCTTGGTGGGCTGTTGGAAAGGGGTGCTGGGCCAAAAGAGAAAAAGGCTTTTGGCGGTTAACGCGGTTAACCGTTGGGCTATCAAACGAGCTCCGAATGTGACAAAACTTGACAGGCGGTCTACCTATGCTATAATAAGACCACATGCCAAGTTTCAACTCATTCCGAGAACGTTTTTCGGCCACTCATAAAATAAATATTCGGAGGCGCCGCGTGCGCGTGTGAGTGTGTCCGAGCTCAGAACGGACAACGGAAAGGACGGGCGGACTCGGGCGGATGCAAGTTTTGAAAACATGCTGATGCAACACGCATGATGACATGGCAAGATGCAACACGCAAGCAGATGACATGGCAAAGGCAACGAATAACTGGCTGACACCTGGCGCACCGGTCTCGGGGTGTCACAAGAGTACACTCAAATCGGTTGAAGAAGGTTTTGCCAGAGATTATTTCACAGGAGCAGTCAGTGTTCGTACCTGGACGGCTCATCACTGACAACATTATAGCAGCATATGAGTGTTTACATTTTATGAAGCGCTCTAGGAGTAAGAAGAATTCGCAATGTGCACTTAAGCTTGATATGATGAAGGCCTATGACCGTGTTGAATGGGATTACCTGAAAGCAATTATGCTCAAACTTGGCTTCAGGCGTGCTTGGGTGAACAAAATTATGGCTTGTGTAACGACAGTTTCGTTTTCAGTATTGGTGAATGGTGAGAGGACAGAAGAGTTCAAACCTTCACGAGGGATCAGACAGGGAGACCCCAACTCTCCGTACTTATTTCTTTTGGCTGCTGAAGGACTTTCATGTTTACTAAGGCATGCAGGTTCCAACGAGAATGCTAAAGGGCTGGTGGTTGCGCCCTCGGCACCCCCGGTTAATCACCTGCTTTTTGCTGATGATTGTCTTATGTTGTTTAAGGCAAATGTAGAAGGGGCGGCCGTTATTAGACACCATCCGGCAGTACTATGAGGGCATGTACAATGGTTCTAGCTTAAGGATGCCACGTAAGATAAATGATGAGGTGGAGGAGAGAGAAATCATAAGAGAAGGCTTGTCTTAGCTTATTTAAGCAAAGACAAGAGATGATAGCTTAGCACAATTTGTCTCACCATGTTTTTAGGAATAACTAATTATTGAAGATAAGGCTAAGAGATGACCCATTGTAGACTTGTTTTTTTGTCATCTCTAATTTACATACAAAACTTAAGATAAGACTATCTTAGCAACCATTGTACATGCCCTGATGCGTCCGGGCAGAAAATCAATCTCAACAAGTCTAGTATATTTTTTGGGAAAGGCTGTCCTAAGAGCATCTCCAACAGGCGCTGAAAAAGGCGCGCGCGCTAAACCGGCGATTTCGCGCGCGCGGGAAAAATAACGCGCTCCAGCGGCGGCGGGAAAGACGCGCGCGCGGGAACCGCTTGCGCGCGCGCGAAACGGCGGCCTCTCGCGCGCCTTTTTTGCGGCGGCGCGCCCCGCGCGCCTATAAAACGCCGCGCGCGCCCGTCCTCGCTGCACCGCTCTCTCTCCCTCTCTCTTCCTCTCTCTCGCGCCCGCCGACCCCGACCGCCGCACCGGAGCACCGCCGCCGCCCCCGACGCGCCACCATGCCGCCGCGCCGCCGTTCTTCTTCGGGCTACCGCGGCGTCCGCGAGCGCCCGAACGGCGGCGGCTTCTACGCCGAGATACGCTTCGGCGATCTCCGGCTTCCCCTCGGCACCTACGAGACGGCGCACGAGGCCGCCCGCGCGTACGACGCGGCGGCGTGGCGCCTAGGCAGGCCGCGTCGTCAGATGAACTTCGACGACGCCCGCACGCTCGAGCAGGCGTTGGAGCTCGCCCCGCCGCCTCGTCTACACACCACACGAGATCGTGCGGAGCACACGGCGGCGCAGAACCGCCTCCTCATCGCCCAGGAGGACGAGCGGCGCATGGCGGAGTGGCGCCGCCTCCACCCGGAGGACGTCGTCGCCGAGCATCAGTTCTGGGAACGTCGCCGCGAGGACAGGCGTCGTCGGAGGGAGTTGGCGTGTCAGCAGAGCGCCATCCGCGATGCCGGCGGCCAATCGATCTTCGCTGATGAAGATGACCGCTGGTTCGACATCTGGCTGTCGACCTCCTCCGACAGCAACAACGAAGGCGATGATGATGACTGGAGTGATTAGTTTTTTTTTATGTTTTCGAACTATATATCTATCTATCTATGTTTTACTATCTATCTATGTTTTACCTATGTTTTAGAACTATGTTTTTTATCTATGTTGAACTATCTATCTTTGTATTAAAATGCAATTTTAGTATGAAAAAAAAGTGTGCGCGCGCTGTATTTTTTGGGCACCGCTGGAGCAGCACGCGCGCGCTGCAAAATAGCGCTGCTGCTGGAGCCAGCACTGCGCGCCGCGGCAAAACAGGCGTTGCGCGCGCGGTAAATGGTTTTTTTGGGCGCGCCGCTTAGCGCGCCTGTTGGAGATGCTCTAAGGGAACAAGGCAAGCTGTGAAAGGAGTTCTAGAAGTTGCTAATGAGTCCCTAACGGAGAAATATTTGGGGCTGCCAACCGAGGTTGGAAAATCATCTAATGGGACGTTCAAATATATAAAGGACAGGCTTTGGAGGAAGATTCAGGGATGGGTGGAGAGATGCCTTGCTGCTGCAGGTAAAGAAGTGCTAATTAAATCTGTAGCGCTGGCTATTTCGACCTTCTCAATGTCATGTTTCCTGCTCCCAAGAGGGCTTTGCCAAAGCATTGACACCATGATCCGAAAGTTCTATTGGGGAAGCAAGAACGGGGAGAGGAAAGTTGCCTGGGTGTCTTGGGACCTTCTAACGATGCCCAAGTACATGGGCGGGTTAGGGTTCAGAGATAGATATTTATTTAACCTTGCTATGGTTGCTAAACAAGCATGGCGCCTCACCCAGGATACGGAATCATTAAGTGCAAGATTACTCAAGGCAGTGTACTACCCTACAGTGGATGTGCTGGATGCCGAGCTAGGGAATCACCCTTCCCAGATTTGGAGGGCCATATGTCAAGGAAAGGAAGTGTTAAAGCAAGGATTGGTAAGGAGGATTGGTAATGGGAGAACGACGAATGTGTGGAACCATAACTGGATCCCTAGAGACCATATGCTCTGAGCTGTACATCCGCGCACACAAAACCCGCCTGTCTTTGTCGCTGAGATGATCAACGAGATGGAAGGGAGCTGGAACAAGGAGATGGTGGAAGAGCACATGCAGCCCATCGATGCGCAGGCAATTCCGCAAATACCAATCCCCACGATGCACACTGAAGACTGTTGGGCTTGGCATTATGAGCGCAGCGGCTACTTCACGGTCCGGTCCTGCTATCGCATGTCGAAAGAAACGAAGAAAAGGAGAGAAGATTGGCTTGAGGGAAATGATGGGAACTCAGAATTGGAAGCTAACAAGAAACAATGGTGCAGATTGTGGGCTGCTAGAATACCAGCCAAGTTGAAGAATTTTGTTTGGCGTCTTTCACATAATACCATCCCGACAGAAGGGGTGAGGTTCCATAGACATATGTCAGAATCGAATGTGTGCAAGATTTGCGAGGGGGCTGTTGATAGCTGAAAGCACGCCCTGATTGACTGTCATATGGCAAAGTGTGTATGGGCCATGTTGGATGAAGAGTTGGTGGAGCAGATGATATCTATCAGATCGGAGGACGCCCGCTTATGGCTGCAGGAGATGCAACTTTCCTGTAATGAAGAACAGTTTGTGAAGGCAATTGTCACTCTCTGGTCCATTTGGTGGGTGAGAAGGAAGGCAATACATGAAGATCAATACCAATCACCTCATTCCACCTTGTGTTTCATCAACAAGTATTTAGCTGATCTATCTCAAGTTCCTCGAAAAGTGTCTGTAACGCAGTAGAGAGGTGGAGCGCCGCAAAGTTCGTCTCGTCGCCAGTTGAAGTGGAGTCCTCCTCCAGCGGGGTGGGCAAAGCTGAATGTTGACGCTGCAATATCAAGATGCGGGAACAAAGGAGCTGCTGCGGTGGTTTGCCGGGATTACACATTACACCGGCTTGTATCTGGGCGCTTCGGCACTCGTGACAGAGAACATGACAGATCCGGAGACGCTGGAGGCTATGGCCTGCAAAGAGGGGCTATGTTTGGCCCTCGACATGAATTTGCAGCATGTCCAAATCAGCACAGATTGTCTGGCAACAGTGAAGCATGCAAACAAGGCGTTTCTGGGACCGAGCAAGGTGATAGTAGACGAGATTAAGGAGATGCTGCCTTTCTTTCCTTATTCAGTGCTTGTTCATGAAAATCGTGAATGCAATTTAGAAGCTCATATGCTTGCAAAAGCTGCCACTTCATTAGCCTGTGGTCGCCATCTTTTGCTCACAGGAACCCCGAACATCATTTGTATTCCGTCGAACTTGGTTATTGAATAAAAGCAGCTTTAGCCCTCAAAAAAAAAAAGGAGAAGAAAGTTGTGTGCGCCGCCAAAGTTCCACCATTGTCGGGTCCGTTGCTCATCTGGTTATCCCGACGGGCATGAGGCGCAAGTGCCCTAGGCGCTCCCCTCCATCAGGAGACTTCCTCCCTGGCCTCTCGTTTTCTCTTCCGACTGTCGAACTGGTGGTGTAGCGCCGCGATAGCGCCGCTTTCGCAGAGCTGAAGCCGGCGAGATCATGTTGTTGGAACTGATCTCAGTGTAACAAACTGAGAGAGATTAAGGGGAGACAAAGTCTCCTCCCCATACAAAAGTGCACCACGATCGGAGGTGCCAAACCAACGTTTTGGTTTCGGTCCTTGTTCCCTAGCGCCCAGATATATAAGAGCGGTGCGTGTCCCCATAAAAAAAGATAATGAACTATAGGTAAGACACTAAAAAGGCCTCAACTGCCGATCCTAAAGAAGCGCTAAGGGTCCAGAAGACCGACGACCACCGCCAGCCGCCGCAAGGTCTGTGCTGGCGGCGCTCCTGCTGCCATCTGTGTCGCCTGCTCATGCTCTACTTCCTGGCGATCTCCCTGTTGCTGTTGCTGGAGATTGGAGACTGCAAGATGCAGCCATGGTCTGCATAGGGGATGAATCGAGCAGGCATTAGATTTCACAAATGTAAGTTCTCACGCTTCCGCTCATGTAGGTGTTCTAATCACGAGATTAATATCATGTCATGTTAATCCTAAGGAATTATCTAACACATGTATCCCCATCGTGACCTGGATTCCCTATGCCACCAGTACGCCGGCCACCTCAAGGTAAGCCCCCCCCACCCCACGCGCACAGCGTCTGCCGATCTGCCCTTCCTATGGCGCACATTTGGGCGTTTGTTCTATGGAGGCGGCTTTCGGGGGTGATCGGGCGCGTCCCGATGACGCAGTGATGCATATGTGGGTGTTCAGCCGAGGTCTTGATCAGTTCTGGTGAGAAAAAATTGTAGCGAGGAGATCGGGATAGGGTTTGGGGATGAGGACTGTTGGGGAACATCATTTGCCGAATCTTATTCAATAGTCTGCACCTGTGCCGTGTTAGATTTGCAGCCGGGGAGTGAGTTTTATCCTGGATGTGGAAGTTCCTATTTTAAACAATAACTTATGTTTGACTACTTGCTGGTAGAATGTAGTATGTTTGTGCTAATACATGTTGTTGTTGATTTTGACTGGCAGATTGGTATTGTATGTGGTAGGAAGTGCATGGGAGAAAAAAATGCCAGAGTTGCATAGTGGAGTGTGATAAACTCTTGAAGTCAAGGGAAGTTGTGGTGACCACCACGATAATCCAGCAGGGACTCTGCAGGAATCATGGCCCTCATGTGTGCTACCTTCCAACACAGGCGCTACCCTTGCACACTACCTCCACGCAGGCCGTGCTTTCCCTACAGGTACAAATTGCTTCTCTCCCTTCTGCAATACGACTAGGCTGGATGGGGGTGTCATGGCTTCAGATCAGGCGCCAACATTGACTACAGATACATTCTGAAAATATAAAAATGTTGAATCGTGTGAGATTCATAGTATATGCAATTCCGTAAATTGTATTTGTATGTATGTGGAGGTCTTTTCAAATTGGTTTAGCTTAGTAAAGAAAGGCTAGAAAAGAGAAACATAGTTCATTTATATCACAGGAATGGGTGCCTAAGTGTCTTGTGCATTTTATTCCGAGGGGATATCACATCCAGAGAAAAAACAAAAATTAGTTGTCCAACCAGGTTAGCTATGCACCTATGTATTTCTCTTTTTATTGTATGTATTCATTACTCATTTTCGGTCACTCTTCATGTCTTGAAATTATTATAGAAACAAATATCATTTTGGGTTGTTGTGTACAAATCATATTTGAAGTTTCCATGCACAACGACGATGATTATGTGCCTCTTTAAGTCATCTGCGGTCACATTCATTCTTGTCTTGGCTCTAACTTCGACAAACACTGGAATATCCTCTTTGGGAGTGATGTTAGTCGGAAACTCAATATTAATTTTGTACTTTTAGAAAGAGTCAACTTTGTTATGTAGCATTATATGCTCACATAGTTCTTAGATGCCTTCCACGGGTTGATGGGATGTTTGCTCACCTTGCAAAAGTAAAGGCAATGAAGAAATTTGTAAGGTGGGGGGAACACTCAAAATTTTAGAGATAAGTGTGTCATGCTCTCCCTCTTAGCATATTGAAACTCGTTGCTAATTTGATTTTTGAAAATTATGTAGGAGATATGCCCTAGAGGCAATAACACAGAGCTGAAGTTGTCGGATCCGTCGGACATCAGGCTATACCACAAGCGAAGCATATTTACACCGATGTGCCACAGGTGTGAAGTGCATTAGCATTAAACTAGATTATTGACTCTAGTGCAAGTGGGAGTCTGTAGGAGATATGCCCTAGAGGCAATAATAAATGCTATTATTTATCTCCAAGTTCATAATTATGTTTATGTTCCATGCTATAACTGTTGTGGTTCCCGAGCCCGTATATCCATAAAGGCTCTGGGAAAACCCATGTGCACGTGTGGAATAATAAACGGTAAAATGTATTCCTAGTCATGCCTCTAAGACTAGCTCAAGTGTTGCATGATGACTATGTTTTCCCAATCATGGGCATGTCTATGCCAGCAACTTTGAGGGCACAATGTTAAGAGAACATTTGTGTTAAATCGACCCGGATTGATGTTATGCTATGAGATTCATTCATCACAAGTTAATGGTAAATAACACAGAGATGGTTAAAGTTTGCATGATTCCTTAGACCATGAGAGTATCGAGTTTCTTCATGCTTGCTTCATGAACTTTGGTGTTTGTAAAACGTCATCCGTAAATGGGTAGCTATTACGGTGGCTTACGGGTTCATGGAAAAGTATGTCAAGTAACTTGATAGCTCAAGATTGGGATTTGCTCCTCCGACGATGGATAGATATCTCTGGGCCCTCTCGGTGTTACGGTATCCATCATCGTCTGGCCAGACACAGTGTGATTTGATCACAGGGATGCCGGAACACGGGAACGAGAAAAGAGAACAATACCGGTAACGAGGTAACTAGCATAGTGGACAAGTTGTTGATCCACGGGAATGCCAACATATCTCACCTCGGGTATTTGTAACATATCACGAAGGAACAAGAATAGCACACGGCAACTGGAGGTTCACTCGAATATTCATTCGTGTGGGTATAGGGGTCAATATGGATGTCCACGGCTCCGATGTTGATCATTGATCAGAAAGGGTTCCGGTCATGTCTATACTTCACCGAACCTATAGGGTCACACGCTTAAGGGTCATCTATCTGCTGAATACTAGACAAGGAGTCTGAGAGAAAATCACCGAAAAAGTTTCGGACACCGGAAAAGTTTTGGACACCGGAAAAGGTTCCGCAAAGAGAGGTCATCGTATGAGTTTCGATGAAACTGAAAAGTTGTTTCAGGGGATACCATTAAGTCAAATTGGTTTCGGCACGTGCCTGATAATTCTTGGAGGGTGCCAAAATCATTCTGGAAGCTTTTTGGAATTTTCCGGGATAATAACCGGATATGCTCCGGAGCTGCCGGAACCACTTCAGATGCTTTTCGCAGATAAAAATCACTAAACCGGAATTGTTTCGGAACGCGTTGAAAATCATTTTGGTGGGTACTGGAAATGTTCTAAGCCCACATAAATATTTTCAGTTCGAACGGACGCTGAAAAATGTCGTCGTGAATAGTGAAAGTACTTTTTGGGATATTTATGGAAAGCCACCTTTTGGGGCTTTTCCCAAAAGGCTTCTAGAAGGATTTGGGGAACAAGGAACCCCCTTTGGGGGGCCCCCATGAAGATGGGACGTTGGAGGGTGCAGCTCCTCCATGGGGCTCCACTTGTCATCCCTTTATGCCTTTTATACCCTTTGTGTGTGACATAAAGTGGGGGCACTTTTGGTATTTTAGAATACCCATCCTACCCCTTGGTTTCCCTATAAATAGGAGGTGAGGGGGCTGCCCAAACATCATCCCTTCTCACATACAAGTGCCATGCAATGATCTGGCTTCTTCTCTCCCTCCCACGAAAAGAGTTTCGTAGAGCCGTTAGGCTGTCTGGGTTCCGGCAGGAACTAGTTCTGGACGGCGAAGCCTTGCCGGATAGATGACATCGTATGTGTGCAACTCTGTAGAGAGATTGTAGTTTCGGTCTTAGTTCGTGAGTGCCTCCCGAAGGGCTGTCCGTGTGACCGTCCGAGTTTTGAAGGTCCTCCCGAAGGGCTGTCCGAGTGACCGTTCGAGTTTCGAAGGTCCTCCCGAAGGGCTGTCCGCGACACCGTCAGAGGGGCCTGTTCGACCGCCTCTCAGAGGGCTGTCTAAGGAGCAGATGAGGGCATACATCCTCGTGGTTGGGAGGTTGTAAATCCTAGCTGCGGGGATCTACACCGCCGATCGTCATCGACTCTACTTCCCGCTGCGCTACGAGTCGGTAACGAAAAGGATCAAACCATGTATGCAGTCTCCATGTGGTCCTGGACTGGTGCGTAGGTTGAAATTTTTTTGTTTTCTGCTGTGTTCCCCTACAGTGGCATCATGAGCCGTGCTATGCGTAGATGCAGGTTGCGATCTAGAATACATAGAGATGTATGGGTATTGCATAATATAATTAGGTAGTAGATGAGATCTATTGCTGAAAATTATTTATGCGGGTGACAGATGAAATCTGTGACCCGATGTTCTTGTTGCTTCCCTGGAATTTGCCTATTTCTGATCTTGATAATAGTATGGTGGAGTTTCAATGTTCTGGCAATCTGCGATCCTGATTGATCAACGAAGTGCTAACAGTTCATTAAATTCCATCGTAGTTAAAAAGAAAGATGAAATTTAGCAGACTAAAGGGCAATGCAGATATGATCTGCACGGGGGGTCATGCGTATGACGAAGTTCAGTGTGGGGCTCGAGATTTTATTATCTCGTGTTTCATACACCCCGATAAGTTAATCTAGCGCTTGAATTATCATACTTGATGATGGACGTTGGTAACTTCGGTTTGTTTCGAAACCTTAGAAGCCACGTAAAACAAGTTTTTGCATGAACCGATTAGAGACGTCTAACTTGGTTTTGCAGGAGGGTTTGCATGTGCATATGATGTGGTATAGCAGTGCTCATAATAATTTGATTATGTATGAGATGTCTATATGATGTAAATTGATTAACATGACCTGCGTGTCATGATTTGGCATGATGGCTGGAGCCATATGATTGCACTTCAAATGACCTGCGTGTCAACCTTGTGTAATGCATTATTTTATTAGCTAGAGAGATAGCAATATTATCTGGTGCATCGACAAGGTGGTGGAAATCTTCGCGAAGGTGAACACCGGCGAGAATGCCGAAGACGAAGAAATACTTGACTTCTCCGTCAGAAGAGGCTATACCATATCATGCTATTATGAATTGCCTGAGATGTTTATCCCTCTTAATGCACCCTTCTTGATTGCGCGGTAGTCGCTTTTATTAGGGTGATCTCTCACAAAAATATCAAGTAGTTAGTGTTCTCCCAAGTGTAGCACCGTCACGGCACCTATCTTTTCGGGGTGCGTCGTGTCACACGGGTACGAACGATTAGGGATGTGTGAGGCGGGTGAGTTGAGACCTCGCAGCGAGATCACTTGGTTGACTTGACTTCAAGCATGACCGTCATGAGCTCAGAACACTCGCATCGAAAGATGAACAAGAGTCACATAGAGATGTGATTGGCAAGTTGGCCTACCGGTTGAGATTTTCGTCATCAGTGGTGTTACACCAATGGCGAACAATTGAAATACGGATCTTGAATCACTCACAATCAATTATGAGAGATATTGATTTGAGTGGGAGCGCGCTTTAGAAGTAACTTGTTTAAATTCTCAGTGCAATTAATTATGGACATTGTCTAAGCGTTATATGCATAATAGTTGTAGAATAATGGCTCGCGTTTCCACCTTCCCTGTTAAAATTGAATAGCTATTAAATATCTGGTTAAATCTTTACGGTTGGTAACGTAATGTGAGGATTGTCCTCAAAAGTGCCGAGAAGGACTTTGTCCTATCGCATACTTTCGGTATTCTCTCGCTTATGCTATGGACATGACTCTCGTCCTTCGATCCAAAAGCTAGAATTCCGTTTCAGTCAAGTGCAATATGTTTGCTTCCATGAGACCCGAACTTCGAAAGTTTGGATAGTTATGTGATATTCATGGAATCTGAAAAACATTTTCAGAGACAGACAAAGGCTAAAAGATATGAGATATCCAAAGCAATGTTTGTTTGCAAACTATTAGTAAAGGAGTTTACTATGCGTTAGACTGTTAAGAGAGGAATCCAGAAGAACGTCTGTCATATGATGAAAGGTGAATAAAACAACAACTTAAAGAGAAAGGAAGTGTCCGAAGGGTGTTAGTGAAACTTTCACGCCTAGGAAGTCCGGGGCTAACGCCACTCTTAGGTTGAGTGCTTCTTGTGAGAGTAGGAGAAATATTGAAAGTTAAACTGCTAGAAGTATACAGGCAAAAAGAATGAAGACTGGAATATCCAGCTCATATGTATGAATGTCATACGAGTTATTGATGTATAGAAGGCTGGTCAGAAGAAATTGCTCTTGGGAATTATGATTAAACTTGTTAATCACTAATTCTTGGGTATTGTGAGTTTATCACAAAGATACCCGCTCGATTGCATTCTGTTGCAAATCCATGCAACAACTACTACCGCCTGAAAGACTGGTCAGGAATGAGGTTTAGATACACACATGGAACATAGTAAATGTTACTGTATCTTCCATCGGTGTATTACCCTATGTATTTATTTTCATAAAACATTTTAGAGTTTTATACACTCTAGCCCATTGCATAAAGTATCCTGCAAGAAGGTTGTTCATAAGAGAACTTTTGATGTTCGATGTTATGAATAACAGAAGAGCCATACTTTCATTGTGAATGAGATGTATGTTATGAATAATGATATTAATATATTACCACTATGTTTACTTTCATAATTCATTTTAGAGTTTCTTACACTCTAGCCCATTGCACAATGTTTGTTGCAAAAGAGTTGTTCATAAAACAACAATTGTTGTTAAGTATTATGAATAACATGAAGGTCTATGCTTCCATCCAAGATGGGATGTATGTTGTGAATATTGATGGTAAAATGATACATCCATAACGCTGACGCTAAATGTCGCAAGACTATGAGAATACCACACATGTGTGGCACTGCATTTGGTCACATTGGAGAAACCCGCATGGAAAATTCCATTATGATGGATTTTGAAGTCGTTTGATTATGAATCATCTGACACTTGCAACTTTCCTCCAAAAAGTGAAGTGACTGAAATACCGTTCACAGGCCATAAGGAACGAGCAACAAACTTATTGGTTATCATACATTTTGATGTGTGTAGTTCAATAAATGTTGTTGCAAGTGGTGGATTTATTTATCTTTAGAAATGACTCAAGTAGATATATGGATATTTACTTGATGAGACGTAAGTCTGGATCTTTTGAAATCATTCGAAAGGTTTTCAAAAATGAAGTAGAAGTTATTGTAACAAGAAAATTATGTTTCTGCAATTTGATTGCACAAAGGAATATTTGAGTTACATGTTTAGCGAATGTCTAATGAGTTATGAAAGAGGTTTCATAACTTGCACCTCCTGGAACACCACTGCAAGTGAAAAGTCCGTGAAGATGTAATCTAACCATTTATGACGTGGTAAGGTCAAAGAAGACATAAATAAAATTGCCATTATCCCTTTTAAAGTGATGCTTTAGAGACTGCGGCTTTTACACTGAAAAGGGCTACATCGGGTCTCTTGAAATGAAGCCATGGTATGGTACGCCCAACCATGTTATATATTTTCTTAACATTTGGAATATGGGGCTTGTGTAAAAGGTTACAAGCCTATTCCAAATCAGACAAGTGCTACTTTGTAGGTTATACCAAAATGTTGGGTATTCCTCCCTCACTATACCGAGGCAAATAGTTTTGCCGCGAAACGGTGTACTTTTAAAGAGAATGGTTCTTTCAAAAAGGTGAGTGGGAGAATAGTGCAACTCGACGAGATAAACAGTATCTTCGTCATCAGATCAAAGGAAAGAGACATTGGAAGTAATTCCAGAGTTTCCTACTGTGACTGATACGGAAGTCTCTACAATAAAATGTATGAACTTCGGCCAAACTTGCAGCTGAACCACGTAGGCAAGGCTCGTGCAAACCTCTCAGGTGCGCAAACGAGATATTGTTGTTAGACAACATTATACCTATGATACACAAGGAAGCGTTGATGGGCCCTGACTCCGTAATTGGCTAAATGCCAATACAACCCGAGTTAGTTTCCATATAAGTGATTCAAGATTAAAACCTTGATATACCTTTTGGAAGACTTAGAGTCTAACGAATATTTATGGAACTTAAAACTGATACGGATAAAAATGTTTTATCCATAAAGCTTGACTTGTTGAAATAACAAGTTCAAGAGTTGACTACGATGAAGTTGTTTTCATCGTAGCGATGCTTAAAGTCGGTTCGGGTTGAACTAGCAATTAATACATATTTCAATCATGAGATATGAAACATGGATGACAATAGGATTTCCATCTGATGGAAATGAAACCAAGGACTTGCATGTGTTACAGTCCAAGGCATTTTGTCTATCCAGAGGATGCTAGTAAGGGTGCAAACTTCAGAGTTCCAGCGATGGACAGAAGAGAGCAAAATGGAGTTGGAATCTTCGTGCTTTAATGAAATGGTCGAAGGGGTTTGACTTCATCAATGGGTAACGAAGATGCTTGTAATTCAAGAAAGTAAGTGGGAGCGTAATAATATTTCTAAAAACCTTGTGTGCTTGACACATTGTTAATTGGAAATAAATTTCTTGACACGAATTAGGACTTCATTTGAAAATAGTTTTTTGATGAAGTGCTTAGGCTAAATAGCCTCAATATTAGGCATAATGATCTATGGAGATAGATTTACCTAATAGGGCTAAGAAATAAATACATATTGACAAGATGCTAAAACCGTTTAGCACTAAGAACGACAAGGAGTGATTCTTGCCGAAGTCACATGGAAAGAGTTTTTGCAAGAATCGGTGTCCCAAAACACTGATGAGCAAAATACATGATGCAGATTCCACACACTTTTGTGTTTGGATTAATCATGTATTCCATGGTATGTAAAACAACCAGAAATGTCCGATACTCCCAAGGTGTTGCGGGTATGGATACTAATGTGATCAAAGTACTGATCATGGGACAACAGTGAAAGATGTTATTAAGTACTAGAGTAAGTACTGATGATATGTTTTCTCGCAAGCAGAGATCGTGAAGAGTTCGTTGTAAAATGTTACATCGATACAGCCTTCATCTTTTCTCCATGCGATTTTCGATTTAAGTTAAGGGTTTTGTGTAATACACAATATGGTGGCACGGTAGTTGGATATTGTTCCCAACAGAATACTGTGGCTAATTCTATAACAAATGACTAAGTATGTTGACGCTTTAGAAGCGACAAACAAGATGTTGAATCATATAGTTCATTCATGAACTTAGTATGCTTCCAAGATGGCTTTTGTCTATGGGACACTGCTGCAGGTAGTTTCTCCATAACTCAGTCTGAGGAATCCAGGTTCGACCTGTGATTCACATACATAAAAGCCAAGTCCGCACAAAATATGAATTTTGTGAAAGCGTCAAAACGCGAGGATATGCAGAGATAGACACGGAGCTGAAGTTGTCGGATCCGTCGGACATCAGGCTATACCACAAGCGAAGCATATTTACACCGATGTGCCACAGGTGTGAAGTGCATTAGCATTAAACTAGATTATTGACTTTAGTGCAAGTGGGAGTCTGTAGGAGATATGCCCTAGAGGTAATAATAAATGCTATTATTTATCTCCAAGTTCATAATTATGTTTATGTTCCATGCTATAACTGTTGTGGTTCCCGAGCCCGTATATCCATAAAGGCTCTGGGGAAAACCCATGTGCACGTGTGGAATAATAAACGGTAAAATGTATTCCTAGTCATGCCTCTAAGACTAGCTCAAGTGTTGCATGACGATTATGTTTTCCCAATCATGGGCATGTCTATGCCAGCAACTTTGAGGGCACAATGTTAAGAGAACATTTGTGTTGAATCGACCCGGATTGATGTTATGCTATGAGATTCATTCATCACAAGTTAATGGTAAATAACACAGAGATGGTTAACATTTGCATAATTCCTTAGACCATGAAAGTATCGAGTTTCTTCATGCTTGCTTCATGAACTTTGGGGTTTGTTAAACGTCATCCGTAAATGGGTGGCTATTACGGAGGCTTACGGGTTCATGGAAAAGTATGTCAAGTAACTTGATAGCTCAAGATTGGGATTTCCTCCTCCGACGATGGAGAGATATCTCCGGTCCCTCTCGGTGTTACGGTATCCATCATCGTTTGGCCACACACAGTGTGATTTGATCACAGGGATGCCGGAACACGGAAACGAGAAAAGAGAACAATACCGGTAACGAGGTAACTAGCATAGTGGACAAGTAGTTGATCCACGGGAATGCCAACATGTCTCACCTCGGGTATTTGTAACATATCACGAAGCAATAGGAGTAGCACACGGCAACTGGAGGTTCACTCGAATATTCATTCGTGTGGGTATAGGGGTCAATATGGATGTCCACGGCTCCGATGTTGATCATTGATCAGAAAGGGTTCCGGTCATGTCTATACTTCACCGAACCTATAGGGTCACATGCTTAAGGGTCATCTATCTGCTGAATACTAGACAAGGAGTTTGAGAGAAAATCACCGAAAAAGTTTCGGAAACCTGAAAAGTTTCGGACAGCGGAAAAGGTTCCGCAAAGAGAGGTCATCGGATGAGTTTCGATGAAACTGAAAAATTGTTTCAGGGGATACCATTAAGTCAAATTGGTTTCGGCACATGCCCGATAATTCTTGGAGGGTGCCAGAATCATTCAGGAAGCTTTTTGGAATTTTCCAGGATAATAACCGGATATGCTCCGGAGCTGCCGGAACCACTTCAGATGCTTTTCGCGGATAAAAATCACTAAATCGGAATTGTTTCGGAACGCGTTGAAAATCATTTTGGTGGGTACTGGAAATGTTCTAAGCCCACATAAATATTTTTAGTTCGAACGGACGCTGAAAAATGTCGTCGTGAATAGTGAAAGTACTTTTTGGGATATTTATGGAAAGCCACCTTTTGGGGCTTTTCCCAAAAGGCTTCTAGAAGGACTTGGGGGTCAAGGAACCCCCTTTGGGGGGCCCCATGAAGGTGGGACGTTGGAGGGTGCAGCTCCTCCATGGGGCTCCACTTGTCATCCCTTTATGCCTTTTATACCCTCTGTGTGTGACATAAAGTGGGGGCACTTTTGGTATTTCAGAATACCCATCCTACCCCTTGGTTTCCCTATAAATAGGAGGTGAGGGGGCTGCCCAAACCTCATCCCTTATCACATACAAGTGCCATGCAATGATCTGGCTTCTTCTCTCCCTCCCACGAAAAGAGTTTCGTAGAGCCGTAAGGCTATCTGGGTTCCGGCAGGAACTAGTTCTGGACGGCGAAGCCCTGCCAGATAGATGACATCGTATGTGTGCAACTCTGTAGAGAGATCGTAGTTTCGGTCTTAGTTCGTGAGTGCCTCCCGAAGGGCTGTCCGTGTGACCGTCCGAGTTTTGAAGGTCCTCCCGAAGGGCTGTTCGAGTGACTGTTCGAGTTTCGAAGGTCCTCCCGAAGGGCTGTCCGCGACACCGTCCGGGGGGGCTGTTCGACCGCCTCCCGGAGGGCTGTCTGAGGAGCAGATGAGGGTATACATCCTCGCGGATGGGAGGTTGTAAATCCTAACTGCGGGGATCTACACCGCCGATCGTCATCGACTCTACTTGCCGCTGCGCTACGAGTCGGTAACGAAAAGGATCAAATCATGTATGCAGTCTCCATAGTGGTCCTGGGCTGGTGCGTAGGTTGGAAAAATTTTGTTTTCTGCTGCGTTCCCCTACAAATTATATATTCATCTTCGACCATGGATGAAGCTTTGGCATAAACGGTGCCACTTATAAGCTGCAAGGCTTGCAAGGCAGGATAGCTTAATTTCTTAACGAATGAAGTTTATTTATACATATTAAGGTGGATTCAACTTACAAACCTCACAGAATGATCCCCTGCTGCTAGAGGTTTAATTGATCAGATATTTTCCCAACTGACTGAGTGAATTTACGTTAAGCTATCATTACAAAATGCTTTCTTCTGCTTTTCCAGTCTGCATGCTTTGTTAATTTATGACTTTCCGAAGATGGGAAGAGTCTCTGACTTTTCTAATTGCTCTCATGGTTGATTTCCCTTTTGACGGATCATATGTGTCTTATCATTGTCAATCATCTTATATCACATTTTTTGTGACTCGGCTGTTGCATCTGGGAATTTTGTGTAAACAGAGCTAACCATTGATATATATCGTGCATAATTACTTTAAACCTTCCTGCAAAAACCAAACAACAGCTACTTTAAGCCATATGCAAGCTATTTTTACATGAAATGTTCTGGTTTTATCACTTTATATTATTGTCCAACGATGAATTGAACCATGCACATTTCTTCAGATTGTCTCATGGGTGAGCCCAAGTTCATGACTAAGATTGTGTCCTACTAGCACATCATGAGCCCACTCATAAGAAAATATTAAGCCTTTGTGAGAAATATCGAGAGCACATTTACAAGTGAACTACTTGTTGCTCTTCAACTTTACTGGTCAAGTAATTGTCAAATGAAACAACTCTCTTTGGTCTGCCTCTCTTATGCCTAGAAACTATTTCAGCCATGTGTAGGATTACCAGTAAGGGTAGGGGCACAATAGTTCTTTTTTATTTCAATACAACTCGTATGAGCTATGATCGTCTTTGTTTGTTTTTGAAAGATCTAATATAATAGCCATTAGTAAATATGCATGTCTTTTCAGATGAGATTGCTTGATGCTATATAGTTTTACTCTCTTAATGTAGACTGGATGCATACTTTCATCAATAGAACCAGCTACTCATGGAAGGAACAAAAGATCCAAGCTAAGAAGGCATGTTTCAAACGCACAAGCATAAGTCATGGAATTATTGCTTTTGGTGGTTGCAAAATTCATGTACGTGGTCCATGAAAAATGTTAAATCTGCTTGCTCTATATGTCTAATTTTTTTGCTGGCGAACAGGTGGAAGTTGGCTACATTAACATTTCATTGTGTGGCCTTATCAATGTATGTCAAAAAAATGCGGATCATGTGGAAATGCAAAAATACGAGCTTCTGGCTGTTCTTTCCTTTCTTTTTGGTTGCACTTGTTTTCTTATTCGTGGCTTTGTACTATAGGCCACTTATGTGAACATATCTCCTTTTGCATCGTGTTCATGTCAACATGTGCCGAATGAGAACTCATGCCCTTTTTTGTCAATGTTCAGCGCTAAAAGTAACATTACCTTTGAATTTAGTGATCAAGTAATATATATATATTCGCAAAACTTCCTATCGTTATATCGTCAAAATAGACGGGTGCGGCAACGCGCGCCATCAACGATCTAGTAGTTCTTAAAGCATGTGCGCTGCGTTCAATTCCCTTCGACACATATTTTCTGAGTGCGTTATTGCGCTACGCGTGCATGGTCCAAGTGGTAGTGATCCTCTTGCAGGTTTTTTGCGCCCTGAGTTTGATTACCTACGACACATATTTCTTTGGGTGGGTTTTTGCGCTACACATGCATGGGCCGGCCTACTAGGTTCTCCTGTGAGAGCCAGTTCCCTTCCGAGGCACTTGAAGTGCGGAATAGGAGGTACCTGAACAACCTACCCTCTCGTTTAGGGTTTTTGGCTCTGGCGGCGATCCCATCGCCGTCGAGAGATCTCTCCGAGTGATTTGACCGTGGCTACCTCTACATCGATCGGCATAGGCGACGAGGGAGGGAATCGGATCGGGTTATCTGGAACACAAGGCTGGCCTACGGGAAACCCTAGATGGCGGAACGAGCGGAACCTTCGTCTGCTGGAGGCTCAGGGAAGAATCTTGAGGAGATGCTGCAACACTTGGATCTCCAGGATGACGAGCTTGACGATGTGGTCGTAGGGGAGGAGGAGGTGAAGCGTTTTGAAGCGGATGCTAGGTGGCTGGCGATTGCGAAGGTGAACACGACCCGCACTTTCAGTTCGTCGGCGATGTTCGAGTGCATGAAGTCCATCTGGTCACTTGCGCACGTCCCCAAGTATAGAGAGGCGGGCGAAAACTTATTCATCTTCCAGATGTTCTGCCTTGGTGACTGGAAGAGGGTGGTGCACGGCGGCCCATGGCTCTTTAGGGGGATGGGTATGCTGATTGAGGACTATGATGGGAAGAAGGAACCCACATCCTTTGACTTCGATGGGTTATACGTGTGGGCTCAGATTCACAACATTCCGGAACTCTACCGCAAGGCGGAAGTAGTTGACCAGCTAGCTCGCTGCATCGGGCGCGTGAAAGAGACCCAGCTAGCTCCTCGGTTGTTCTACGAGGGGGATTACGTCAGGGTTCGGACGAAAGTTCTTATCTGTAAACCTTTAACGCGGATCACACCACTGAATGTCGTGGGCGAGGGCAGGCTGCTCCTCCCGGTCAAATACGAGAAGATCCCCTATTTCTGCAAGGTCTATGGTCTCATGGGTCATAACCACGAGGAGTGTGGCGATGGAGTCTGGGAGGAGAAACACAAGCAATGGGGCAGTTGGATGATGGCACAAAGAAGGGAATCTATACCAGAGCAGCAAGGCGGTTGGGCTACCCGCGGAGGCCGTTCAGGCGGGGCCAGAGGCGGGGCTAGAGGCAGAGCTGGCAGGGGTGCCCAAGCTCCCAGGCAGCGCTCGCCGCCGCGGAAGCGGTCATCTCAAGAGGCAGGCTTCACAAATGCAGAGGAGGAGGAGGAGGTTACCAGTCCTTTAAAGTCTGGGGATGCAAGGGAAGGGGTGCAGGATGCTCCAATAGCACGTAGAAACCTAAACCTAGCCTTGACAAATAGCACGGTCACGGCCGAAGTTTTGGAGAGGAACAGTGCCATTGTCACTATTGACTCGGCCGCTATGGCAGTCCCGCCACCACCACCGGCGTATGTGTCCCCGAGGGAGGCCATGAAAGCCAAGAAGACAGGGTCACCGATGAAGCAAGGAACAAATAAGATGGCATTATTGGCGGGCTCCTCCGTGGAGCACCGCCAGGCCCAATGAAAATACTAAGTTGGAACTGCCGTGGGATAGGCGATCCCGCGACAGTTCGTGAACTCCGCGAACTCGTGGAGCTTAGTTCGCCTACTATTCTTTGCTTGGTAGAAACTCAGCTGCAGAAAAATCGTGTCGAAGGTCTTCGGTTTTCTTTAGGTTTTGATTTCAGCTTTGGTGTTGGTAGCAGTGGTCGGAGTGGTGGCATCTGTATCTTTTGGAAAAATTCAGTTGATGTTGCAATAAAAAACTTTTCGGAGTATCATGTTGACGCTTGGGTGCTTGAAACAGGGAAGGAACAGTGGCGGCTCTCCTATTTCTATGGGGAAGCAACAAGATCCCTCAGGTACAAAACTTGGAACACTATGAAAAGGTTGAGGGGGGAGAGTACTCTCCCATGGCTGTGCATTGGGGACTTTAACGAGATCTTAAGGGCCGAGGAACAATTTGGGCCAAATGAGCGTGATAGTGCGCAGATCGAAGCATTCAGAGAAGCTGTTGATGTTTGTGGACTAGCTGATCTGGGCTACCGCGGGCTAGATTGGACTTGGGAGAAGAGAGTGGCAGGAGGGCACTTTTGTAGAGTGAGGTTGGATAGAGCCTTGGGCTCGGCAGACTGGTCTACCCTTTTCCCCTTTGCCACGGTGGAACATCTAACGGCGGTAAAATCTGACCACTGTCCTATACTACTGGAAACGGAGCTTGTGGTTGCGAGTGTTCGAGCACAGCAGAAGCGGTTCCGGTATGAATGTATGTGGGAACGCGATCCAAGCTTTGGCGACGTGGTGGCGGATGCATGGAATTCTTCTGGGAAAGCACAAACTGTTGGGGCGCTCTCTGAGAAACTGGCTTCTGTAGCCGGAACATTGCAAAGGTGGGGACGATCAAAATTTGGGGCGGTCAGGATGGAGCTGCAGTCTCTTCGCTCGCAGCTTGCGGAACTGCGTGCGCTACCAGGTCGGGTTGGTCCGTCACCGTAGGAGGAGTGCGTTGAAGCAAGAATGGCTGAGTTATGCTTGCGGGAAGAAATCATGTGGCGACAACGGGCACGTATATAGTGGCTTGCAGAGGGGCATAGCAATACAAAATTTTTCCACAGAAAAGCTAGTGCAAGGAAAGCAAAAAACCGCATCAGTGAACTACAACGTGCTGATGGCACGGTGTGCACGGACGAACACGAGATGGCTGGTATGGCCACCAGCTTCTATGGTAATCTCTATGCTTCTGAAAATACAATTGGAATTGAGGAAGTTTTGTCCCATATACCAACTAAGGTGAATGCAGATATGAACAATATGCTCAACGCTCAATACACTAATTCTGAAGTGAAAGCGGCGTTGTTTCAAATGTTCCCTACTAAGGCCCCGGGCCCCGATGGCTTTCCTGCACACTTTTTTCAAAGGCATTGGGAGTTGTGTGGTGATGAGGTAACTGGCATGGTGCTCCGTGTTCTGAAGGGAGAGGATTCCCCGGAGGGGATAAATCAAACGTTCATTGTTCTAATTCCCAAGATACCGAGTCCAAAAAATCTAGGACAGTTTCGACCGATCAGTCTCTGCAATGTGATCTTCAAGATTGCATCGAAGGTTTTGGCTAATCGGCTCAAGCTCATTCTACCCGACATCATCTCTGAGGAACAATCGGCATTCGTACCAGGACGGCTTATTACGGACAACTTCATTTCTGCTTATGAGTGTCTCCATTATATGAGTAAGCTGAAGAGTAATAGATTTTGTGCCTTGAAGCTTGATATGATGAAAGCATACGATAGAATCGAATGGAACTACCTCGAACGGGCGATGCTAAAATTGGGCATTAGTCCACGCTTCACCAAGATTTTCATGAGGTGTGTTACTTCGGTCTCTTTCTTCGTTTTTAACGGTGAAAAGCAAGAAGAGTTCCACCCATCTCGAGGTCTCCGTCAAGGCGACCCCATATCCCCATATTTATTCCTGCTGGCAGCCGAGGGCCTATCTTGTTTGCTGAAATCGGATGATTCGAACGAGAGAGTGCGGGGTATTAAAGTGGCACAGGATGCACCAGAAGTCAATCATCTACTCTTTGCCGACGATAGTCTCCTCTTTTTCGAGGCCACACCGGAGATGGCTGCAAACAGTCTCTGTTGCGTCGTTACTGTGATGCTTCGGGCCAACGCATCAACAAGGAGAAGTCCTCCATATTCTTCAGTAAAGGCTGTTCGAATACTTTGAAGAATGAAGTCAAGCATACTCTACAGGTCCAGAATGAGCAGCTCTCTGACAAATACCTGGGCCTTCCGACTGATGTGGGGCGAGCCAAGGAGGGGTCCTTCAAATATCTAAAGGATCGCATATGGAAGCACGTGCAAGGTTGGATGGAGAAGGCGTTATCAGTCGGTGGTAAGGAAGTGCTAATTAAATCAGTTGCGCAAGCGATTCCTACTTATTCCATGGCTTGTTTCAAACTGCCTCGAGGCCTTTGCCAGCACATCAATGGCTTGCTGAGGAAATTTTGGTGGGGCTCAAAGAGAGGCGAGAGGAAGACTGCCTGGGTCTCATGGGAAGTTATGTCACAGCCCAAGTGCATGGGCGGCATGGGTTTCCGTGACATTGAACTTTTCAACTTGGCGCTACTGGCTCGTCAAGCATGGCGGCTACTGACTCAGCCGGACTCGCTTAGCGCCAAGATCCTTCGAGCGGTGTACTACCCTTCTTCGTCAGTCCTCGAAGCAGAGCTAGGAAAGAATCCATCGCAAGTATGGCGTTCCATCATTGAGGGAAGGGATGCACTTAAGCTGGGCCTTCTGAAGCGCATCGGACCGGGGGATAGCACTAACATATGGCATGATAATTGGATCCCCCGGGACTTTAAGCTTCGGCCAGTTTGCCCGAAATCACAGAACCCTCCCCACCTCGTTTCTGACCTTATCAATCCGATCACTTGTACATGGAACAGTGCTAGGCTACGGGAGCATCTGTACCCGATGGATGTTGAGGCAATCCTCAATATTCCCCTCAGCAACAAGGTTCAAGAGGACTTCTGGTCGTGGCATTATGACAAAAGAGGGATATTCACAGTGAGCTCAGCCTACAAACTGCTTGCAGCGACAAAACAACAACGCACGGATTGGTTGGAACACAATGATGGCCACTCGAACGTCGCAGCAGATAGACGCTCATGGTCCAAACTCTGGGGGGCGGCGATGCCCTCAAAAGTCCGTACTTTCGCCTGGAGACTAGCCAAAACATCCATACCCACAGGGGCGGTTCGACAACACAGAAACATGACTGAGTCTGTGGAATGTTATATCTGTCATGGGACGGTGGATACATGGAGGCATGCCCTCTTTGACTGCCATATGGCTCGCTGCGTATGGGCGCTTGCTGATGAGGATATTGTTGGAACTATCATCTCCAACCGAACAGAAGACGCTAAGTTGTGGATGTTCTGGTTAGTGGACACTCTTCCCACGGCGGATCTGGCATGAGTGCTTGTAACGATGTGGGCAATATGGTGGGCGAGGCATCGAGCTATCCATGACGAGCAGTTTCAGAGCCCCCTGAGCACACATATTTTCATCACCAAATTTCTGGCGGAGCTTGATCAGATCCCGGAAAGGGGAGCACGTACCAGGGACCTGCATGCACAATCCAGGGACCTGCATGTAAGGCCCAGGGGCATGCATGCAACACATAGCGACCCGCGTGGATTGATTGAAGGAGCGGAGAAGCTAGTGCGCAGTACATGGCTGCCTCCGATGTCCCACTCGGCTAAGATCAATGCAGACGGCGGTTTTTCCAAGATTGGAGACAAGGGTGCTTCTGTTGTGGTGTGCCGCGATAAAAACGGGAACTATCTGGGGGCCTCAGCGGTCATCTTTGAAGGCCTTCTGGACCCGGTGATTCTCGAAGCGCAGGCGTGTAGCGAGGCACTTGCACTAGCTGTGGATCTTCAAGTGCAGTCTATATGTGTGGCCACAGATTGCCTCGAAGTGGTATCACGGATCAAGGACGACTCCCCATGCAAGATTTTCCCAATCCTTCAAGATATTAAGCATCAAAGTGCATCGTTTAGTGCGGTGGAATTTATCCACGAAGGCCGGAAACATAATGCAGAGGCTCATGCTTTAGCTAGAGCGGCTGCCTCTCTCTCCCCCGGGCGCCACGTGTGGCTTGCAACTTTGCCCGATATTATTTGTATCCCCATGACTTTGCATGATTAATAAAGGATACAGATTTCGCTCAAAAAAAAGGAGGTACCTGAACAGTGTTCTTGTTTTGTTTTAAATAAAATCAAACGTACCCAAAAATACAGTATGGCCCGGCCTGCTGTCTATGCTGTCCAAGCAGGCGAAGGATAGAGTTGGGCCACTTGGTCATTTGTTTTTTTAAATCGCAGAGAAGGTTTTGGGATCCTAAATAATTCAAAATAAAGTCATAAATTTGCAGAAACTAATAAATTTATCTAGTGTATCATATAGATATTTGTCAAAAAAAATTGGTGAAGTAAAATAAAACAATCCAAATATTGTTTTATGCAATAAAGTCAATTTGGGCAGTAAAAATATTACGCGAAATTATTTTTAACGTTTATTAAATGTCCAAATATTTATAAAACTCCAAAAAAAAAATCAAAATATTTTCCCAATTATTTAATATTGAACAAGTCATACTATCTTCTCTTGTTTGTTTTCTTCTTTAGATGGCAAATGGTGTAAATATTTGAAAACCAAATAACTTTCAAATGCAACCGAAACAAAAAGGGAATTTTGGAAAAGTCCTTTTATTCCCTCTCTTTTATCTATTAAGATAAACTCTCCAAAATTTCAAATTCAAATAGTATCAAAAAACTATATTATTTAATTTATATAACATTCCAAATTTAGTATTTTGGGATGTTACACTCGCCCACCTCCAATTCACCCTCGACGACCTTCCCAACACTAGTACATTAATGAACATTAGAGGCGTCCCTCGGAGGCGGTTCTGGCCAAAGAATTTATGCCGCGTGTAATACACATCGGAGGAAATTGTCTTTACTACCGAACTATCATAAGCGGGTAGTATTTTCACCTGCCTATAGGAATATGTTTAGGTATTTGGTATTAGAAAAAACACATCTAGTTTCTCTTGAGCATAATTGGTTTCGCATTCTGAATTGCCTCAGATTGGATAGTAACTTGACGTGCGGGCATTTTAATCCTCTTTTTCCTTCAATTATCTTTCATCCCTCTTCATTTTTTGTCCCTTCCCAAACCCTGCCACCATCACTAATGTCTTTCAAGTGCACAGGGTTGGGTTGTAGCCTTTTTGAAGTAAGAGTATTGATACCAGAGAGAGCTTAGGAAATGGTATTTGCCTCTTATAGAGGTTTATCACAAAGTGCCTTCAAGTTAATTGCGATTCAAAGCAAAAGCGACATGAAGGTAAAAATACTGCGAGACTGCTGTGACGACCAAAAGCTTTCGAGTGTTTTCAATGGAGGAGGAGCTGAAATGTAAGAATAGGTCTAGGGGTGGAAGAAAGGATGGTATATTTTCGACAAAATGTGGATTTTATTTGCTCAAAATCGAGCATCAAGAGGATACAAACAGAAGAAGCACACTGTACAATTATGATGCACACAACTAACAGTAACACAGAAACACGGCAAAAAATGGCAAAGTCATATAAGACTAAAGCTATGCGTAGGCGAGGATTTTTTTTAAATAAAGCAATCAGATCCAGTGGTGGTATATACCCACCCTCATCCAATGGTTGTGCATGGAGCTGCTAGGCACTGCGCCACTATTGACTTCGTTTTTACATAGGAGACGCATGCTACTTGAGGTAGAAGACCGGAGTTTTTTTTTCATTTCTTTGGTTTTCTTATTTCTTCTGTGGTTTGTTTTTTTTCTCATTTTTGTTCTTTTATTATTTATCTTATTTGTTCTTTTTTATTTGTTTCTTCAATTTATTTTCATTTTCTTTATTCATTTGGTTTCTTTTGTTTCTTTTTTGGGTTTCATTTTTTGATTTCTTGGTTTCTTTTGGTTTTTAATATACATTTTTTTATAGGTCAACAACATCTTTCTAATGCATGTTTAACATTTTTCCAATAGAAAGTTAACATTTTTTTCATATATAATCAACATTTTTATACACATTTTCAAATGCTTGAATAATATTTTCAAAAAAAAAAGACTAACATTTTTATATACATGCTCAACATTTTTCCGATACACACTTTAAATTTTTTCAAATGCTTGATTAACATTTTTCTATCACATGGTCAACATTTTTTGTATAAACATTTAATATTTTTAAATGCTTTATCAACATTTCCAGATGCAAGATTAATATGTTTTTTAATATGGTCAATATTTTCTCCATGCACATTTAACATTTCCAAATGCTTTATCAACATTTTTCAAATGCAAGATTAACGTTTTTTATATGGTCAACATTTTTTTATACACGAGCCAGCAAAATGGACACGTGGTGCGCCCTGGCAGGTGCCACAAAGGGTTACAAGCCTGTGAGGCTAGGCTCGTACAAAACTGGTTGCGGGGCAAGGTCCGGCAACCGCGCCTTACAGGTAGAACTTATGAAGATGCTCGATATTTCATGAGTTTTGCATTGGGATGCCATGTTCGGTCTCCAGATGGACTGCGCCAGGTCTGGGGACTCGTACTACCCGGTAAGGGTCTTCCCACTTCGGTGTCAACTTGGTTATTCCCTTGGCGAACTGAACGTGCCTAAGCAGAAGGTCACCTTCCTGCCACTACCTGCTTTTGAAAGAGAAGTCATTAGTGAACCTATGCCCCCTGGGTCAATTCTCTATTAATACTTGTGTTGCTCTATTTCTCTTTTATTTACTTTTACTATTTTTTTTTCATTTTTGCCATATCACTATCTGTCATTATTTCTTTTAACCTTGCAACTAGCAACACGAGGGGATTGACAACCCCCTTGTCAAGTTGGGTGCAAGCATTTTTGTTTGTTTGTGTGCATGTGTTGATTATATTGTTAGCTTGTAGACTCCTACTAGTTTGATTAAACCTTGATTCTTAACTAAGTGAACTAGTGAAGTACTTACTGCTACTATGCTACATCACCCATCCTCTTGGGTGAAATCCAACAATTTCTACAGGATAAGCAGTTGTCACATCCGCTCACATAGCATGGAGCAACGGGTGGTAGTTGGCAGGCCTTCGAATGTTAATTATGGGTACATATTGGGCACAAAAGGGTTACAAGCCTCTGAGGCTAGGCTCGTACAAAACTGGTTGCGGGGCAAGGCCCGGCAACCGCGCCCTACACCTTTTAAAATTCCTTTTTATTTTGTTTTGTGTTTTTTTACAAAATTTTAAAATTGTTCCCTTATTTAAAATAACATTCATGAACTCATAAAATGCTTGAAATTTTTGAAAAAAACACTAATTTAGTAAATGTTATGAATTAGAAAAATGTTCATGAATTTCAAAAATTGGAAGTGATTTTTTTTCAAATTTCAATAGATATTTCATGAAGTTGAATAGGTGTTCACAAATTTCAAAAATATATTTGTGGGATCCAAAAATGTTTGCAAATTCAAAATAAAATCTTGAACTTAAAAAATATTCACAATTTTGGAAAACAATTGTAAACTCAAAATGTTCAGGTATTTGAAAAATGTTCCCAAAATGTGAAAATTATCATTTAAAATTTTTCACTAATTCATTTTTTCTTCTTCAAAAATAAAAAAAGATCATTAATTTGAAAAACAATGTTCATGAATTCTAAAAAAACACAAGTTGGAAAAACATTTGGACATAAAAAAATACTAGTGGATTTAAAAAATGTTCACAAATTTTAAAAGGTGTACGTAAATAAAAAATATTATAAATTTATATAATATTCATGAATTCAAAATGGAAAAACAAAAAGAAACAAAGAAAGATGCAAAAGGTAAAAAAATAAAAAGTTAATAACTAAAAGAAAACCAAAAAAAGGGAAAGAAAGAAAAACAATACAAGGGTTTGTGGATGCTGTTAGTTTGGGTTGTCAGTGTGAGCATAGCGCCAGACTGGTCCAGCGCGTACCATTGGGAGGATATTATTTGATGGTTACGTGCACTCGATTTCATTGTTAGAGTATATATAACCAGAGCCCTCATATTCGCCCCAAAAGTCTAGGCGGCCTGCCCGGATAGAGAAGTGCAACGCAACGCAAATCCGGCCAAACACCGGGGCTGACCGACACTCCCCATACTATGCCCATATCTGGGCTAGATATGGGGTTGCACGGATGTACCTGCCACGTAGGATTGGCCACAAGGGCCCGCGCCAATTCACTTGAAGACATTCCCCTCTTTGTCCGACCAGTCATGTTCCTCTTGACTTTTCTCCCTTGTTCGCACAACCGCCGTCGTTGCTCCACGGTCGTCCCCAAACCACAGCTTCGCCGCCGAAGGCACGAACCCACACCACCTCCGATTGTGCCGCAAGCCCGCAACAGGTCAAGGACACAGTCTCGGTACATCCAACTCCACTGGATATACACCTCGCGCTCTATGCGTTCGATGAAATGTCCAAATAGTTTTTTTTTCTTTTGGTCATTTGTAGGTCACCGATGGATCCGACGTGGAATGGTGGCTATGGAAACATAGACCTTGACGGATCCGTATTCAATGAGTTCATCTATTCGTCGGATTCAAACGATGAAGATGGTGGAATGATGATGATGATGGTATGTTGGAAATATGCCCTAGAGGCAATAATAAAATGGTTATTATTATATTTCCTTGTTCATGATAATTGTCTAGTGTTCATTGTATTATCCGGAAATCGTAATGCATGTGTGAATACATAGACCACAACATGTCCCTAGTGAGCCTCTAGTTGACTAGCTCGTTGATCAATAGATGGTTACGGTTTCCTGACCATGGACATTGAATGTCATTGATAACGGGACCACATCATTAGGAAAACTAGATGATACCCCCACGCGTTGCTGCGGGATATTTGCTCGATTTTGTGAAGGTGTATTTTTTTGTATAACAAAGAAAGAAGCCAATGATCGATGAAGAAAAAAGAGGCATGACACCAGGCGAGGCATTGCTTGAAAAAGCTTAAGCAATCATGTTCCATGATGAAGGTAAACTTTCATCAATTGAATGGCATTACTCAAATTGTCACATAGGAGATTGGAGGCTCGCAAATATGATTACCACATTATGGTTCAGATAATTTCTCGCAGACAAATATGCAACGGAAAAGGTTAAATCGATTTGAGAGTTGCACGCAAAAAATTAATATACACACATACAATGGGGATGAAATTACAATTTATTCAATGAAAAGAACTAACAGATAGTTGCATAGTTGAACAGTTTCTGAAGTCTATGTAGCCGGGGATGTATTCTGAATTCTGATATATGTAAATATGCCGAAGAGGCCTGCTTAGTTGAAGCATCAACTTAGTAGTCAAAGAACCTATCTGCAAGTATATATCAGACAAAAAAGAATTGAAAGCAACTTCCATGGAGATGAGATAAACATTCATTAATAATAGTGATCCCTTTCCTGAAAGAAATTTAACTATGTCCAAGTATATATCTGCTTATCTATCCATCTCTTGTGGGAAAAAATATTATACTGAATCCAAAAATTGCTTACCACTATCAAAAGCATGAACAAAGGAGGGATGCACCACCCGTCCATACAAAACAATATTAATAAAAACACAAAAGGAGTTCGGGGTATCGATTCATCATACTGTACAACAAATTAAGGCAGAGTGGGTCAGTGGAAAAAATGTATCCAGAGAGGAAGAATGGCATGCACATATTGTGGGCATCACAGACCCATGGTTTAAGCCTTTAGGGCGGAGCGAAAAACCTGTATACACAGAGGATTTCTGAATGGCATCTACATGTTGTCGGCATCATAGAGTAGGCACCCATGGTGGCGGAGCCTCCAACCAGGCTTCTTCATATGAGGCTTGGTGAAGGCTTGATGTGAATAAACCTCAATGGAAAATCGGTGGCCTCCTCTTACCCCAATAGTTTCTTCATATTAGAAATCAGATCAAGCATGGCCAGGAACTCGTCCTCCACCATGCCCAACTCCTAGTCTACTGGTACTGGACTCATAGTGAGGCTATCGTAGGACAGCCGCACATGCTGCTTCTGCATGACGATGATGTCAGCCAACGACTCGTCGTCCCTAGATTCGAAGCCTCATAGGAATTGCACGTCTATTTCTGCTGATGGCTCTTCTTGGTGGTGTTGCTCGCCCACCGGTGCTGTCGACAGCCTGCTGTCAACGGCAGGTGGTTAGTACTTGTAGTAGTAGTAGTAGTAGGTCTTCCTAGTCAGTGGAGCATGCAGGTGAGCAGGCCCCTGCCGCAATGCTGGTGAGCAGGTAGGTGAGGATGCCCAGCTGCTCGCCGGCGAGGTGGACCTGCAGGTATCGTTGTTGTTGTTGCCGGTGTCCTCGATGGCTAAGGGGGATGGTGATGATAGCTGTGAGGGAGGAAGCGAGGAAATCGCAATGGAGGAGGAGGCTTTGGAAGTTTCCGCTACTGCTGGAGGCAGATGCGCATGCGTTGTCGAACCAGGGATGTGAGAATAAGGAGGAGGCTGATGTATTTATGGGGGATGAAACCCAATGGAGATGAGCCGAGGGCATCGTTGGGGACTCGCGGGGGAGGCGTGTGTTGGTTACACTCCACGAGGAAGGAGAAGAGACAGTGTGATTTGATGGAGATTAAAGAAGGCAGAGAGGGAGAGGAAAGTCAAGAGGCATTCCATCAACAACTCTCTCGGGAAGGGGGGCGAAAATGCTAATGAAGACAGGAAACGTTGCGTTGCAGAGGAAAACTCTTTGGTAACAATGGTAAAAAAAAGATGACATCAGTAAGGATGATGAGTTAGTGGGGCCGCTGATGTGGATGAGCTACATGTCAAGAGAATTACTTTAGTGGGGATGAACTATTTAAGTATTATAGATGATGTGATGGACAAGACCCAATCCTAAGCCTAACACAAGATCGTGTAGTTCGTATGCTAAAGCTTTCCAATGTCAAGTATCCTTTCCTTAGACCATGAGATTGTGCAACTCCCGGATGCCGTAGGAATACTTTGGGTGTTCCAAACGTCACAACGTAACTGGGTGGCTATAAAAGTACACTACGGATATCCCCGAAAGCATCTGTTGGGTTGGCACGAATCGAGACTGGGATTTGTCACTCCGTATGACGGAGAGGTACCTCTGAGCCCACTCGGTAAGACATCATCGTAATGAGCTCTGTGTGACTAAGGAGTTGGTCACGTGGTGATGTGTTACGGAACGAGTAAAGAGACTTGCCGTAACGAGATTGAACAAGGTATCGGTATACCGACGATCGAATCTCGGGCAAGTGCTATACCGGTAGACAAAGGGAATCGTATACGGGATTGATTGAATCCTTGACATCGTGGTTCATCCGATGAGATCATCGTGGAACATGTGGGAGGCAACATGGGTATCCAGATCCCGTTGTTAGTTATTGGCCGGAGAGATGTCTCGGTCATGTCTGCATTGTTCCCGAACCCGTAGGGTCTACACACTTAAGGTTCGATGACGCTAGGGTTATAGGGAATAGATGTACGTGGTTACCGAATGTTGTTCGGAGTCCCGGATGAGATCCCGAACGTCACGAGGAGTTCCGGAATGGTCCGGAGGTAAATATTTATATACGGGAAGTCATCATACGGTCGCTGGAAGTGTTCGGGGGTATGCCGGTATTGTACCGGGGCCACCGAAGGGGTTTCGGGGGTCCACCTGCCCCGGAGGGCCCTATGGGCTATATGTGGAGAGGGACCAGCCCCTAAGTGGGCTGGGCGCCTCCCCCCTAGGGCCCATGCTGAAGGAAATATGCCCTAGAGGCAATAATAAAGTTGTTATTTATATTTCCTTATATCATGATAAATGTTTATTATTCATGCTAGAATTGTATTAACCGGAAACTTAGTACATGTGTGAATACATAGACAAAACAGAGTGTCCCTAGTATGCCTCTACTAGACTAGCTCATTGATCAAAGATGGTTATGTTTCCTAGCCATAGACATGAGTTGTCATTTGATCAACGGGATCACATCATTAGGAGAATGATGTGATGGAAAAGACCCATCCGTTAGCATAGCACTATGATCGTTTAGTTTTACTGCTATTGCTTTCTTCATGACTTATACATGTTCCTATGACTATGAGATTATGCAACTCCCGAATACCGTAGGAACACCTTGTGTGCTATCAAACGTCACAACGTAACTGGGTGATCATAAAGATGCTCTACAGGTGTCTCCGAAAGTATTCGTGGTGTTGGCATAGATCAAGATTAGGATTTGTCACTCCGAGTGTCGGAGAGGTATCTCTGGGCCCTCTCGGTAACACACATCATAATAAGCCTTGCAAGCAAAAGACTAATGAGTTAGTCACGAGATGATGTGTTATGGAATGAGTAAAGAGACTTGCCGGTAATGAGATTGAACTAGGTATAGAGATACCGACGATCGAATCTCGGGCAAGTAACATACCGATGACAAAAGGAACAACGTATGTTGTTATGCGGTTTGACCGATAAAGATATTCGTAGAATATGTGGGAGCCAATATGAGCATCCAGGTTCCGCTATTGGTTATTGACTGAAGACGTGTCTCGGTCATGTCTACATAGTTCTCGAACCCGTAGGGTCCGCACGCTTAAGGTTTCGATGACAGTTTTATTATGAGTTTATGAGTTTTGATGTACCGAAGGAGTTCGGAGTCCCGGATGAGATCGGGGACATGACGAGGAGTCTCGAAATGGTCGAGACGTAAAAATCGATATATTGGACGACTATATTCGGACATCGAAAAGGTTCCGAGTGATTCGGGTATTTTCGGAGTACCGGGGAGTTACGGGAATAGAGGAGAGAGGCCAAAAGGAAGGAGGCGTGCACCCCCCTTCTGGTCCGAATTGGACAAGGGGTGCAGCCCCCTTTTCCTTCTTCCTCTCCCCCTCTTTCCTTCTCTCCTACTTCGAAAAGGAAAGGGGAATCCTACTAGGACTTGGGAGTCCTAGTAGGACTCCCCACACTTGGCGCGCCCCCTCTAGGGCCGGCCTCTCCCTCCCTCCTTTATATACGGGGGCAGGGGGCACCTCTAGACACAACAATTGATCTCTTGATCTCTTAGCCGTGTGCGGTGCCCCCCTCCACCATAGTTCTCCTCGATAATATTGTAGCGGTGCTTAGGCGAAGCCCTGCGACGGTAGAACATCAAGATCGTCACCACGCCGTCGTGCTGATGGAACTCTCCCTCGACACTCGGCTGGATCGGAGTTCGAGGGACGTCATCGAGCTGAACGTGTGCTAGAACTCGGAGGTGTCGTAGTTTCGGTGCTTGATCGGTCGGGCCGTGAAGACGTACGACTACATCAACCGCGTTGTTCTAACGCTTCCGCTTTCGGTCTACGAGGGTACGTAGACTCACTCTCCCCTCTCGTTGCTATGCATCTGGTAGATAGATCTTGCGTGATCGTAGGAAAATTTTAAAATACTACGTTCCCCAACAGTGGCATCATGAGCCAGGTCTATGCGTAGATGATATGCACGAGTAGAACACAAGTGAGTTGTGGACGATACTAGTCATACTGCTTACCAGCATGTCATACTTTGATTCGGCGGTATTGTTGGATGAAGCGGCCCGGACCGACATTACGCGTACGCTTACGCGAGACTGGTTCTACCGACGTGCTTCGCACACAGGTGGCTGGCGGGTGTCAGTTTCTCCAACTTTAGTTGAATCAAGTGTGGCTACGCCCGGTCCTTGTGAAGGTTAAAACAACACATACTTGACGAAATATCGTTGTGGTTTTGTATGCGTAGGTAAGAACGGTTCTTGCTAAGCCCGTAGCAGCCACGTAAAACTTGCAACAACAAAGTAGAGGACGTCTAACTTGTTTTTGCAGGGCATGTTGTGATGTGATATGGTCAAGAGATGATGAGTTATACGGTTTTGTATGAAATGATCATGTTTTGTAATGTTATCGGCAACTGGCAGGAGCCATATGGTTGTCGCTTTATTGTATGAAATGCAATCGCCATGTAATTGCTTTACTTTATCACTAAGCAGTGGCGATAGTCGTAGAAGCAATAGTTGGCGAGACGACAACGATACTACGATGGAGATCAAGGTGTCGCGCCGGTGACGAAGGTGATCATGACATTGCTTTGGAGATGGAGATCAAAAGCACAAGATGATGATGGCCATATCATGTCACATATTTTGATTTCGTGTGATGTTTATCTTATTATGCTTCTTATTTTGCTTAGTTCGACGGTAGCATTATAAGATGATCCCTTACTAAATTTCAAGGTATAAGTGGTCTCCCTGAGTATGCACCGTTGCGAAAGTTCGTCGTGCCAAGACACCACGTGATGATCGGGTGTGATAAGCTCTACGTTCAAATACAACGGGTGTAAGCCAGTTTTGCACACGCAGAATACTCGGGTTAAACTTGACGAGCCTAGCATATGCAGATATGGCCTCGGAACACTGGAGACCGAAAGGTCGAGCGTGAATCATATAGTAGATATGATCAACATAAGATGTTCACCATTGAAACTACTCCATCTCACGTGATGATCGGACATGGTTTAGTTGATTTGGATCACGTGATCATTTAGATGACTAGAGGGATGTCTATCTAAATGGGAGTTCTTAAGTAATATGATTAAATTGAACTTTAATTTATCATGAACTTAGTCCTCGTAGTATTAGCATATCTATGTTGTAGATCAATAGCTCGCGATGTTGCTCCCCGTTTATTTTTTATATGTTCCTAGAGAAAACTAAGTTGAAAGATGTTAGTAGCAATGATGCGGAATTGTTCCGTGATCTGAGGATTATCCTCATTGCTGCACAGAGAATTATGTCCTTGATGCACCGCTAGGTGACATACCTATTGCAGGAGCAGATGTAGACGTTATGAACATTTTGACAAAAGCTCGGTATGATGACTACTTGATAGTTTAAGTGCACCATGCTTTATGGCTTAGAACCGGGACTTCAAAAACGTTTTGAACGCCACGGAGCATATAAGATGTTCCAAGAGTTGAAATTATTATTTCATACTCATGCCCGTGTCGAGAGGTATAAGACTTCTGACAGTACTTTGCCTACAAGATGGAGGAGAATAGCTCAACCAGTGAGCATGTGCTCAGATTGTCTGGGTACTACAATTACTTGAATCAAGTGGGAGTTAATCTTCCAGATAAGATAGTAATTGACAAAGTTCTCTAGTCACTATCACCAAGTTAGTAGAACTTCGTGATGAACTATAATATGCAAGGGATGACGAAAGGAATTCCCGAGCTCTTCGCAATGCTGAAGTCGGCGAAGGTAGAAATCATGAAAAAGCATCAAGTGTTGATGGTTAACAAGACCACTTGTTTCAAGTAAAGGGCAAAGGGATAGAAGGGGAACTTCAAGAAGAATGACAAGCAAGTTGTCACTCCCGTGAAGAAACCCAAAGCTAAAACTCAAGCCTGAAACTAAGTGCTTCTACTGCAAAGGAAATGGTCACTGGAAGAGGAACTGCCCTAGATACTTGGCGGATAAGAAGGATGGCAAAGTGAAAAAGGTATATTTTGATATACAGATTATTGATGTGTACTTTACTAGTGTTCATAGCAACCCCTGGGTATTTGATACCGGTTCAGTTGCTAAAATTAGTAACTCGAAACGAGAATTGCAGAATGAACAGAGACTAGTTAAAGGTGAAGTGACGATGTGTGTTGGAAGTGGTTCCAAGATTGATATGATCATCATCGCACACTCCCTATACTTTCGGGATTAGTGTAAAACCTAAATAAATGTTATTTGGCATTTGCGTTGAGCATGAATATGATTTGATCATATTTGTTGCAATACGGTTATTCATTTAAAGTCATAGAATAATTGTTATTCTGTTTACATGAATAAAACCTTCGATGGTCATACACCCAATGAAAATAGTTTGTTGGATCTCGATCGTGGTGATACACATATTCATAATATTGAAGCCAAAAGATGCAAGGTTAATAATGATAGTGCAACTTATTTGTGGCACCGCCGTTTAGGTCATAATGGTGTAAAGCGCATGAAGAAACTCCATAGTAATGGACTTTTGGAATCACTTGATTATGAATCACTTGGTACTTGCGAACCATGCCTCATGGGAAGATGACTAAAACTCTGTTCTCCGGAACAATGGAGCGAGCAACAGATTTGTTGGAGATCATACATACAGATGTATGTGGACCAATGAGTGTTGAAGCTCGCGGCGGGTATCGTTATTTTCTGACCTTCACTGATGATTTGAGCAGATATGGGTATATCTACTTAATGAAGCACAAGTCTGAAACATTTGAAAGGTTCAAAGAATTTCAGAGTGAAGTGGAGAATCATCGTAACAAGAAAATAAGAGTTTCTACGATATGATCGTAGAGGTAAAATATTTGAGTTAGCGAGTTTGGCCTTCAGTAAAAACAATGTGAAATAGTTTCACTACTCACGCCACCTGGAACACCATAGTGTAATGGTGTGTCTAAACGTCATAACCGTACTTTATTAGATATGGTGCGATCGATGATGTCTCTTACCGGTCTACCACTATCGCTTTTGGGGTTATGCATTAGATACAGCTACATTCACATTAAATAGGGCACCATCTAAATCCGTGGAGATGACACCGTATGAACTGTGGTTTGACGAGAAACCTAAGCTGTCATTTCTCTAAGTTTGGGACTGCGATGCTTATGTGAAAAAGTTTCAATATGATAAGCTCGAACCCAAATCGGAGAAGTAAATTTTCATAGGACACCCAAAAGAAACTGTTGGGTACACCTTCTATCACAGATCCGAAGGCAAGGTCTTTGTTGCTAAGAGTGGATCCTTTCTAGAGAAGGAGTTTCTCTCGAAAGAAGTGAGTAGGAGGAAAGTAGAACTTGATGAGGTAATTGTACCTTCTCCCGAATTGGAAAGTGGAACATCACAGAAACTAGTTCCAGTGATTCCTACACCAATTAGTGAGGAAGCTAATGATGATGATCATGAAACTTCAGATCAAGTTTCTGCTAAACTTCGTAGATCAACCAGAGTTCGTTCCGCACCAGAGTGGTACGGTAACCCAGTTCTGGAAATCATGTTACTAGACCATGATGAACCTACGAACTATGAGGAAGCGATGATGAGCCCAGATTCCGCAAAATGGCTTGAGGCCATGAAATCTGAGATGGGATCCATGTATGAGAACAAAGTGTGGACTTTGGTTGACTTGCCCGATGATCGGCAAGCCATCGAAAATAAATGGATCTTCAAGAGGAAGACTGACGCTGATAGTAATGTTACTGTTTACAAAGCTCGACTTGTTGCGAAAGTTTTTCAACAAGTTCAAGGAGTTGACTACGATGAGACTTTCTCACCCGTAGCGATGCTTAAGTCTGTCCGAATCATGTTAGCAATTGCCGCATTTTATGAAATCTGGCAAATGGATAACAAAACTGCATTCTTTAATGGATTTATTAAAGAAGACTTGTATATGATGCAACCAGAAGGTTTTGTCAATCCTAAAGGTGCTAACAAAATATGCAAGCTCCAACGGTCCATCTATGGACTGGTGCAAGGATCTCGGAGTTGGAATATACGCTTTGATAAGTTGATCAAAGCATATAGATTTATACAGACTTGCGGAGAAGCCTGTATTTACAAGAAGTGAGTGGGAGCACTACAACCTTTCTGATAAGTATATGTGAATGACATATTGTCGATCGGAAATGATGTAGAATTTTCTGGAAAGCATAAAGGAGTGTTTGAAAGGAGTTTTCAAAGAAAGACCTTGGTGAAGCTGCTTACATATTGGGCATCAAGATCTATAGAGATAGATCAAGACGCTTCATAAGACTTTCGATGAGTACATACCTTGATAAGTTTTTGAAGTAGTTCAAAATGGATCAGTCAAAGAAGGAGTTCTTTCCTAACTTGTAAGGTGTGAAGTTGAGTAAGACTCAAAGCCAGACCACGGCAGAAAAATATAGAGAGAATGAAAGTCATTCCCTATGCCTCAGCCATAGGTTCTATAAAGTATGCCATGCTGTGTACCAAACATGTTGTGTACCTTGCCATGAGTTTGACAAGGAGGTACAATAGTGATCCAAGAGTAGATCACTGTACAGCAGTCAAAATTATCCTTAGTAACTGGATAACTAAGGAAATGTTTCTCGATTATGGAGGTGATAAAGAGTTCGTCGTAAAGGGTTACGCCGATGCAAGCTTTGACACTAAATCCAGATGACTCTAAGTATCAATCTGGATGCGTATTGAAAGTGGGAGCAATTAGCTAGAGTAGCTCTATGCAGAGCATTGTAGACATAGAAATTTGCGAAATACATACGGATCTAAATGAGACAAACCCGTTGACTAAACTTCTCTCACAAGCAAAACATGATCACACCTTATTACTCTTGGGTATTAATCACATAGCGATGTGAACTAGATTATTGACTCTAGTAAACCCTTTGGGTGTTGGTCACATGGCGATGTGAACTATGGGTGTTATTCACATAACGATGTGAACTATCGGTATTAAATCACATGGCGATGTGAGCTTGATTATTGACTCTAGTGCAAGTGGGAGACTGAAGGAAATATGCCCTAGAGGCAATAATAAAGTTGTTATTTATATTTCCTTATATCATGATAAATGTTTATTATTCATGCTAGAATTGTATTAACCGGAAACTTAGTACATGTGTGAATACATAGACAAAACAGAGTGTCCCTAGTATGCCTCTACTAGACTAGCTCATTGATCAAAGATGGTTATGTTTCCTAGCCATAGACATGAGTTGTCATTTGATCAACGGGATCACATCATTAGGAGAATGATGTGATGGACAAGACCCATCCGTTAGCATAGCACTATGATCGTTTAGTTTTACTGCTATTGCTTTCTTCATGACTTATACATGTTCCTATGACTATGAGATTATGCAACTTCCGAATACCGTAGGAACACCTTGTGTGCTATCAAACGTCACAACATAACTGGGTGATCATAAAGATGCTCTACAGGTCTCTCCGAAAGTATTCGTGGTGTTGGCATAGATCAAGATTAGGATTTGTCACTCCGAGTGTCGGAGAGGTATCTCTGGACCCTCTCGGTAACACACATCATAATAAGCCTTGCAAGCAAAAGACTAATGAGTTAGTCACGAGATGATGTGTTACGGAACGAGTAAAGAGACTTGCCGGTAATGAGATTGAACTAGGTATAGAGATACCGACGATCGAATCTCGGGCAAGTAACATACCGATGACAAAAGGAACAACGTATGTTGTTATGCGGTTTGACCGATAAAGATATTCGTAGAATATGTGGGAGCCAATATGAGCATCCAGGTTCCGCTATTGGTTATTGACCGAAGACGTGTCTCGGTCATGTCTACATAGTTCTCGAACCCGTAGGGTCCGCACGCTTAAGGTTTCGATGACAGTTTTATTATGAGTTTATGAGTTTTGATGTACCGAAGGAGTTCGGAGTCCCGGATGAGATCGGGGACATGACGAGGAGTCTCGAAATGGTCGAGACGTAAAAATCGATATATTGGACGACTATATTCGGACATCGAAAAGGTTCCGAGTGATTCGGGTATTTTCGGAGTACCGGGGAGTTACGGGAATAGAGGAGAGAGGCCAAAAGGAAGGAGGCGTGCACCCCCCCTTCTGGTCCGAATTGGACAAGGGGTGCAGCCCCCTTTTCCTTCTTCCTCTCCCCCTCTTTCCTTCTCTCCTACTTCGAAAAGGAAAGGGGAATCCTACTAGGACTTGGGAGTCCTAGTAGGACTCCCCACACTTGGCGCGCCCCCTCTAGGGCCGGCCTCTCCCTCCCTCCTTTATATACGGGGGCAGGAGGCACCTCTAGACACAACAATTGATCTCTTGATCTCTTAGCCGTGTGCGGTGCCCCCCTCCACCATAGTTCTCCTCGATAATATTGTAGCGGTGCTTAGGCGAAGCCCTGCGACGGTAGAACATCAAGATCGTCACCACGCCGTCGTGCTGATGGAACTCTCCCTCGACACTCGGCTGGATCGGAGTTCGAGGGACGTCATCGAGCTGAACGTGTGCTAGAACTCGGAGGTGCCGTAGTTTCGGTGCTTGATCGGTCGGGCCGTGAAGACGTACGACTACATCAACCGCGTTGTTCTAACGCTTCCGCTTTCGGTCTACGAGGGTACGTAGACTCACTCTCCCCTCTCGTTGCTATGCATCTAGTAGATAGATCTTGCGTGATCGTTGGAAAAATTTAAAATACTACGTTCCCCAACACATGTGCCTAGGATTTGGGGGAAACCCTAAGGGGGGCGCCCCCTTGCCTTGGGGGGCAAGCCACCCCCCTCTGGCCGCCGCCCCCTCCTCAGATCAGATCTGAGGGGGCCGGCCCCCCTCTCCCTTTCCCCTATATATATGTGGGGGTGGGAGGGCAACCGCACCCAAGTCTTGGTGCAGCCCTCCCCTCTCCCAAGTCCTCCTCTCCCGCGGTGCTTGGCGAAGCCCTGCAGGATTGCCACGCTCCTCCACCACCACCACGCTGTCGTGTTGCTGCTGGACGGAGTCTTCCCCAACATCTCCCTCTCTCCTTGCTGGATCAAGGCACGGGAGACGTCACCGGGCTGCACGTGTGTTGAACGCGGAGGCACCGTTGTTCGGTGCTTAGATCGGATTCGGTCGCGATCTGAATCGCTTCGTGTACGACTCCACCGACCGCGTTCTTGCAACGCTTCCGCATCGCGATCTTCAAAGGTATAAAGATGCACTCCCCTCTCGTTGCTAGTAATCTCCATAGATAGATCTTGGTGATGCGTAGGAATTTTTTTGATTTTCTGCAACGATCCCTAACATGGTAAGCATCCAAGAGGAAATGGAGAAGGCAAAGGACTGTGCAGTGAAGTTCAAAGGTTCCATAAAAAGTTCGGGGAGTTTTTGTCTAGGATAGGATTGCCGGTGCACAACTTCTGCGCACGGACTACTTCACACTGGACTCAACATACCATGAAGGTTTCTTTCGATGTCGCTTCCAGATGAGCAGAGATTTGTTCTTGTGTCTAGTGTTTGTCGTAGAGAAGGTTGATGACAACTTCAAGTTAATGAAGGATTGTTGCGAAAAACTTTATTTCTAACCTCTGCAAAAATGCATGTCTACTCTCATGATGCTTGCTTATAGTAAGGCTGTGTGTGTAATTGATACTAAAACACTGATGGGAGAGACCATGGTCTTGAACACCACAATGCACTTTGCACGCACTGTGGTGAAGGTGTTTAGAGCAGAGTAGCTGAGAGAGTCAACTGTGAAGGACACAGAAAAATTGTTGGCAATTGGAGCATCAAGAGGATTCCCAAGTATGCTAGGTAGTTGATTGCATGAACTAGCAATGAAAGAACTACCAAAAAGGTTTGCGTGGGCAATACCAAGGTCGCATCAAAGAAGCCACCATCAATCTTGAAACAGTGACACTGAAGGACTTATGGATTTGGCATGCTTTCTTTGGCACGCTTGTTTCTAACAATGACATCAATATGGTCCAACAATCTCCTTTGTTCAAGAGATTTTGTGATGGGAAAGCTCCGCCGTGAAACTACACCATCAACAATCACAACTACAACATATGGTACTACCTTGCCGATTATATCTATCCTCAATGAGCAACATTTGTGAAGACTATATCAAATCCTCGTGGTAGGAAACAATGTCTCTTTGCACAAGCACAAGAAGGTGCTGGGGATGTGGAGAGGGCATTCGGTGTACTCCAAGCTCCGTCGGGTCTTGTTTGTGGAGTAACAATGGTGTGGGAAGCGAAGAGACTTTCCCAGCTTCTGACATGTCGTGTAATCTTGCACAATACGATTGTTGAGGATGAGGATGAAGGGGCAACCCACACACATAATTTTGAGAAGCGGTGTTCAGGTCCACCTTCTGAAACAAGAGGCGGAGCATATTGCCAACTTTCTGGAGATGCATCGACAAATGCGAGATCAATAGGTGCATATGCAACTTCTCAATGGTCCAGTGGAGCATTTGTGGATTCACATTAGAAATCAGTAAACTTTCTTTTTAATGTTTCAATTATGCACTATGAACAATTTTTATGTTTTCACTATGTTTCGATTATGTATTCTCAAGTACGAATAATTTTTATTTACATGCACTACTTATTGTTTGGCTGCGATGATCGATGTCTCTGTGTTTGCATGTATTTGATGTTTTACAAATAGGAGTTGTGGTTGCAAATGAGGTCATTTGAGGGCCGGCGGATCACTGTTCGCAGATGCATCCGAGCGTGTCTATGGATGCACATGCCCGGATTTGGTAACTCTCGTTCGATGATTTTAGCTAGCTAGCTTGATACTACAAAGAGACGTCTACGCGCCCACCAAAAGAGGGAAAGAGAGAGAAAAGAGTAGTAGTGAATATCAATGGCTCACACATATGTGGTTGTATACAAACAAACCACTACTTTTTTGTAAAGAACTTATTACACGTATGAAGCTAACAACTATGGATATGTCTGGACTTGTGTGTCCATACCGAATTATTCAATATAGATTCATGATATGTATTCAGATATTATGAATGGTTAAATAAATAGTAAAAAAACTTTTTTATGGGATAAGTATACTTTTCGTCCTCGAACTCTTTCGAGAGTTTAGAAATCGTCCCTCAACTCTAATCCGGATAGTTTTCGTCCCTCAACTATCAAAACCGGATAGTTTTCGTCCCTCGTGCCGATTTGGGCGGTTTTCGTCCGACGCGAATAGTAAATAGATGAACAGTAAATTCAAAAAATAGCAAAAAATTCAAAAAAAATCTGAAAATCGGTGGGATCAAAGTTCCTCGAGGGCGCAATGTTTTTCAGATTTTTTTTTTGTAACTTTTTCGGATTTACTGTTCACGTTGGACGAAAACCGCCTGAATCGGCACGAGGGACGAAAACTATCCAGTTTTGACAGTTGGGGGACGAAAACTATCCGGATTAGAGTTGAGGGACGATTTCTAAACTCTCGGAAGAGTTCGAGGACAAAAAGTATACTTATCCCTTTTTTTTATTGATGATACATGATGGATGCCTCTTCATTACGTTTTCTTATACGGCTCAAGCCATGGCGAGCAAACGAGTGAGCCTTTCATGCGGCACGTGTATTTTCTTCTCATGGAAAACAATTGCACATACGATCATCGTGATACTCCAACATGAATATAACTGAGCATAAAATGGGAGGAAAATGTTCTCCTTCCTAGTTCAACACTAGTAAGTGTGCACGTGCAATGCACGTATCATAGAGTTATGAAATAGAGAGAAAATTGAATCGCTGGAAGGGGAGCGATGGCATAAGTGTCGAGGGAGGAGGATTGATTATTGCCGTGGCCATGCCTGTAGGTTTCCTTGGTATTTATCAGCTACTTTTAGTGACTCCTGTGATTATGTTGGACTATTGTAGAAAAGATTATTGAGAACTTTTTTTGTACAATCAATAATCAATAATTGGAAAATATGTCTGTGCTGGATGGAAGAGGCAAAAAAAATCGAAGGTAAGACGTGAAGCTTCCTTGAACTGAAAGTTGGTTATGCACGCAGTCGAAGTTAGGATCTAGCGTGTCATTTAGGACCTGAAGCTTCCTTGAACTCAATGTACGTGCTCGTACCAGATCGTGGCCGCGTAGCGCTGCAGGCCCACGTCGCCGTTGTTCGTTTCTTATGACGAGAAGACCAGAAGAGTCAAACCAAGAGTCGAGCCATCGAAGACGATGAACACTCAAATAGGTAAACGAAAATAAGGAAGTGATGGAAGTCAAGGAACGATCGGACTAAAGGTCCGGGTCTGATCGATACTGTGATCCGAACAAACAGGGAAACGAGTGATTTGGTTCCATGTTTGTCTCTGCCTACATGCAAACATGGGCAATGCCTTTTTCTTCTTTCCTTCTATGTACGCAGTACATAAGGTTGGGTTTAAAAAAATGATGGCGTAGATCATGGTAATTATTGCTAATTGATACTTTTCCTTCTACGTACGTAACACACAAGACCGAGTTAAAAAATGATGGCGTAGATCATGGTAATTATTGCTAATTGATATGATTAAAATAGGCCTAGTTTGGAGCGAGATCGTGGTAACTGCTGCGTAATAATAATGGTGAAGATCATGGTAATTATTGCTAATTGATTATGGTAAATGATGTGATACAACATTAAGGCAATCCGGTCCATTGAGAGATGGCAGATGTATGGCTGAGATGTAATGTTTCTGCCACAACTCGATTGTTTAATAGTAGTAGTGACTTGTAGAAATTATTTTTCATCAAAATCAAAAAGTACTTATAGAAATTTAGAAACAGACACAGCGCGTCAGATCGCTACCGTAACTAGAGACATTGAGTCAATATGCATGCTGAAGGCTATAATTGTTGGAAATATGCCCTAGAGGCAATAATAAAAGTATTATTATATTTCCTTGTTCATGATAATTGTCTGTTATTCATGCTTGAATTGTATTGTACGGAAACAGCGACACATGTGTGAATATATAGACCACAATGAGTCCCTGGTAAACCTCTAGTTACTAGCTCGTTGATCAACAGATGGTCACGGTTTCCTGACCATGGACATAGGATGTCGGTGATAACGGGATCACATCATTAGGAGAATGATGTGATGGATAAGACCCAATCCTGAGCATAGCACGAGATCGTATAGTTCGTAATGCATAAGCTTTTCGGTGTCAAGTATTTATTCCTTAGACCATGAGGTTGTACAACTCCCGGATGCCGTAGGAATACTTTGGGTGTGCCAAACCTCACAACGTAACTGGGTGGCTATAAAGGTACTCATCGGGTATCTCCGAAAGTGTCTGTTGAGTTGGTCCGAACCGAGACTAGGATGTTGTCACTCCGTATGACGGAGAGGTACCTCTGGGCCCACTTGGTAAGACATCATCATAAATGAGCTCAAGGTGACTAAGGAGTTAGTCACGGGATGATGGATTACGGAACGAGTAAAGAGACTTGCCATGACGAGATTGAACAAGGTATCGGGAATACTGACGATCGAATCTCTGGCAAGTACCGTACCGATGGACAAAGGGAATAACATACGGGATTGAGTGAATCCTTGACACGGTGGTTCATCCGATGAAGATCATCGAGGAACACGTGGGAACCAACATGGGTATCCAGATCCCGCTGTTGGTTATTGACCGGAGAGTGGTCTCGGTCATGTCTACGTGTCTCCCGAACCCGTAGGGTCTACACACTTAAGGTACGGTAACGCTAGGGTCATAGAGATACATGCACGTGGAAACCCGAAAGTTGTTCGGAGTCCCGGATGAGATCCCGGACGTCACGAGGAGTTCCGGAATGGTCCGGAGGTAAAGAATGATATATATAGGAAGTCCAGGTTCGGCCATCGGGTGATCTCCGGGGGTCACCGGGAGTGTCCCGGGACCACCGGAGGGACCCCGGTGATACGTCTCAAACATATCTACTTTTCCAAACACTTTTGATATTGTTTTGACCTCATTCTTGCATGATTTGAACTAAACTAACCCGGACTGACGCTGTTTTCAGCAGAGCTGCCTGTATGGTTTTATTGTGTGCAGGAAAACGGATTTTTAGGTATCTCAGAAAAATCCACGAAAAATCACAGAAAATCCACGCACCCGAAGGAACCAGGAGCCAGAAGGGGGACCAGAGGGGGACCAGGGGGGCCCAGGCGCCCTGGTGGCGCGGCCCAGCCCCTGGCCGCGCCGGGGGGTCGCCTGGGTGGGCCCCACGCCCCCTGGTGCCCTACTTTGACTCGTATTTTTACCCGTGACGAGAAAACCCCAGATCAGAAGTTCTTTTCGCAGTTTTCGTCGCGGAGCCGCCACCACCCTCTGTTCTTCTTCGGGAGGGCTAATCTGGAGGCTGAATTGGCCTCCGGAGAGGGGAGATCGTCGCCATCGTCATCATCATCACCACTCCATCATCCCTCCATGACTTCTCCTTCCATGTGTGAGTAATTCCCCCGCTGTAGGCGAAGGGGATGGTAGGGATTGGATGAGTTAGATCATGTAATAGTTTGTCAGATCGTTGGGGGGCATGTTGCCTATCATCTACTATGGTGTTTATCATCTTTGCTTCAACTTGTTATTCTTAATGCTTGACACTTAGGGCCCGAGTGCCATGATTTCAGATCTGAACCATATGTGTTTGCATGAATATATTTGTGTTCTTGATCCTATCTATGAGTTGTTTGCACCTGTTACGGTTCGGAACCGGCGATCCCAAAAGTGACAGCTTGGGACACCAAAGGGGATGGTCCGTAGTTTGAGGATTACATGTATCCATTGATTTCATTGCTTTGTTCCGGTGCTCTTTGACAGGAGCACCTTAATCTCCATAAGTTCCTTTTGGCCCCGTTCGTAGCGGGATGGTAGGACAAAAGATGTTGTGCAAGTTCTTATTGCAAGCACGTACAACTACCTACGGGATACATGCCTAATGTTTGATATTTGCCTAGATGATCATTACTTTTCCATGTGCCGTGCCCCAAGTTAGAATCATGATATATCTCATCCATGCAGCGCCCAACCATCCATCTCCCTAGCCTACAGCGTTTTAAATCCTGCTTGTCACTAGTTGCTACTTTTGCCATCTACCTTTACTATTTACTTTTGATGTTTACTTTTACTATCACTATCATCACTATCATATTATTGTTACCATTTATCTTTTGTTGCAAGTAAGTATATTTCAGGTGTGGTTGAATTGACAACTCAACTGTCAAAGCTTATAAATACTCTTTGGCTCCCCGTGTGTCGAATCAATAAATTGGGTTATTCTTACCCGCGAAGGCTATCTCGATCCCTTACGGTTGAGGGTTATCAAGTACCGTTTTCTGGCGCCGTTGCCGGGGAGCATAGCAATATTTACAAGTCTACTTGAAGTATTCTACCTGCTGCACTTCATCCGCTATGGGTAAGAAAGGAGACCCCAAGGTTTCGATCTTACTATCTACTACAAGAAGAGGTACTGTTCTGAGCACTAGTGCTACACTTGATTCGCCTTCTGTTATGAGTAAGTTTGCCTCACCACCACCACATGATGCTCCTACTGAATCAGTTACTATGTCCGATACTCTTGATGATGCTTCTACTACTGTTGATGATATTAGCTCACTTGGTTATGCTGTTGAAAAACAAATTGCTGCTGCTGCTAAAAAGTCTGGAATTGAAATTCCTGTAACTCGCTACCCTATTGGTGAAACTTATGATTATCCTGATTTGAGTAAACTCAAGGAGAGACTCCTTGATGATGATTACTATATGCTTGATGAAGATTTATGCAGGGAGCTGACAGAGTTTTCTGGCTCTGACCCTGAAGTTATTAAGAAACTGTTTGAAAAACACTCTTTGAAGAACAAAACCGTTCCTGATCCTGAATTTGCTACATCTCCTATATGCATTGATGATCCTGATTATGATTTCTCTGTTGATCTTTCACTTATACCTATGGTTGAAGCTGACCCCTTTTATGGCAGAGAAAATGATGATGCTATTGCACACCTAACAAAACTCGGTGAGTTGGGTGGCCTGTTTACCACAGATGAGAAGATACGATACTTTTATGTGACCAAGCTTCTTCCTGTCTCCTTGAAGGGAGGTGCTAAAGCATGGTATGATTCACTTCCGTGCGGTTCCATTAAGAGTCCTCAAGACTTAGCTCACTCTTTTGTTGATAAGTACTTTCCTGCTCACATGCAACATGCTGCTTTACAAAGAATTTATAACTTTAAACAGTTGCAGGATGAGTCCCTCCCTAAAGCTTGGGGGAGGTACTGCGGTCTGATTCAGGCTAGACCAGGACATGAAGTCCCTAAGAATGAATTAATCGATATATTCTATGCTGGTTTAACTGATGAATTCAGGTCCTATTTGGACAGTTGTGCTGGTTGTGTTTTCAGGAAAAGGACACCGGACGATGCAGAAGATTTGATGGGCAGGATTGCCAAAAATCATGAAGATTGGTCCGTCCCTGAACCACCTCCACCACCAAAGAAGAGGGGCATGTTTGTGCTAAGCCCCGAAGATATGCGAGAAGCAAAGAAGTCTATTAAAGAGAAAGGTATTAAAGCTGAAGACGTGAAGAATCTACCCCCTATTGAGAAGCTGTGTGAGCCTACCACTCACCCTCCTATGGTAGAGGTACACTCTCTTTTAGATTTCAACGCAAGTGACATCCCTCATGGTAAGCCTCCTGATCAATGTTTAGATGAGTTTGATAATTTTATTATGAAACAAAATCATTTTAATGAGAGGATACAAAGTCAGTTGCATGATAATTCCCTTGCTATCAAAAGTTTGGTTGATGTTCTAGGTAGAACAGTTAATGATGTTCAATGTCTTGTGAAGCATTTTCATATGGTTAAAACTCAGCTTGACCAAATTTCTAATGTGCAAAAAGATTTGCTTGCTAACAATGCCAAACAAGATAATTTGCAGGCTTTTGGGATTAAGACCCGAGGAGGAACTAGCACTCAAGATCCTCTCTATCCAGAGGGGCATCCGAAGAGAATCGAGCAGGATTCTCAAATGCAGGAAGAAGAAATTGTTGGCTCTCCAAAGAAAAAGAAGAAACATAAGGAGACTGACAATTCTAATGGTCCTATTGCAGATGAAGAGCCAACTATTGATCCCAACAGCGTATCTCTCTCCGATGCTGAGACTGAAGACGGTGCTGAACCTGAAGGTAAGGATAATGAGAAGAATGATCCGCCTGAAGTTCGAGAAGAAGAAGCACCTGACAAACGTAAGAGGTACACTAAAGAAGACTTCATCGCAAGAAAACATGGGAAGGAAAGAGAACCATGGGTACAGGAACCCATGCCCTTTCCAGGTAAGTCCATTAAATCCAAAGAAGAAGAGCATTACAATAAGTTTTGTGAGTGGATTAAACCTCTTTTTCTTCAAATCCCTTTGACTGAAGCTATTAAGTTACCTCCTTATTCAAAATATATGAAAGATATTGTCACTAATAAAAGAAAAGTTCCTAATGAAGCAATATCTACTATGCTTGCTAACTACTCTTTCAGTGGCAAGATTCCTGAGAAGCTCGGTGATCCAGGTATACCCACCATTCCTTGCTCCATAATGAATAATTATGTCAAAACTGCTTTATGTGATCTTGGAGCAGGAGTGAGTGTTATGCCTCTCTCTCTTTATAAGAGGCTTTGTTTAGAGAAACTAATTCCTACAGATATCTCTCTTCAGATGGCTGACAAGTCAACCGCTGTTCCGATAGGTATTTGTGAGGATGTTCCCGTAGAAGTTGCTAATTGTTTGATTCTTACTGATTTTGTTGTGCTTGACATGCCCGAGGATGGGAGCGTGTCCATTATTCTTGGTAGACCTTTCCTTAACACCGTAGGTGCTATTATTGATTGCAATAAAGGGAAGGTTACCTTCCATGTGAATGATAAAGAACACACGGTATATTTTCCAAAGAAGACCGACAGGAGGCATGGCCTCAACTCTATAGAAAATATCGAGACCGTGAAGATTGGAGAATGGGACTGTCCACTACATGTGCCTCACAAATACAAAACTATCATGGTGGGGATAATGTCCATCAAAGTAAGGGTTCAGTGATTACTTCGTAAGAGGTGAGACTTTTTACTCTATATATCGCCTGTTTGGTGGTAAGACTTGATCAACCTTACTAGTAAACATGTTTTATATAGATAAAAAGTTGAGCTTGTTATGTTTTCATTTGTTTTTAGTTTTTGTCCTACTTGCTGTACCAAGTATTTATGTTTTGAAGCTTCACAATACTACTCACTACTTCAAGTTTTCAGAGAGTTTCGCAGCTTTTTGAACTTCGAAAAAATTTCAACAGTGAAGTTTTCAGAAAAATTCTAGAAAAATTTAAATAAAAATTTCCACGTCGGGAGAGACCCAGAGGGACCTGGGGCCAGCCAGGGGGACCCACCAGTGGCCCAGGCGGCCAGCTGGCGCGGCCCAGCCCCTGGCCGCGCCCACAGGGCGCCTGGGGCCCACATGACCCCCTCCAGGTATGTCTTCTTCCTCCTTCTCTCTTTTTCTCCAAAAACGCGAGTTCTGCACTTGTTCTTGTGTTCTTGCTGTTCTTGGAGGCGATTCTTCGATCTCTCTCTACAGCCCATCATTTGAGCTGAGATTTTGAACAAATACTCCCTGGTATGTGACTCCTCCACCCCTCCAATTAGATTTTTGATTGGTGGCTTCATTTGTGAGTATTTAGTAGTTCTTGGTGCTGTATAGATGAGCTTGCATGCATGTGTAGAAAGTTATTTTCCAAGTTTTGATGCAAGTTTATGCCTTGGGCAAGTGAGTTGAGTAGTTTGCCTTAACTCATCTTGTTTTAATCCTCGTTTTTGTAAATTACAAAAAAAAATTCAGAAATGAGTTTGTTAGGAAGGGCAAAAGGGTGGCTTGAGAAGAGGAGGCCTGCACACTCCGATCGAGTTACTAGAGCCGCAGCTTCACCCTCGACTGCTAGGGTGAGCTATAATGAAGATCATGTGCCCCTGGAGTTGTTGGAAGACACAAGTCCAGCACGTGCAATGACGTTTCCATGTGATGAATTCCTTGAAGCTGCGGGAATTAAGGATGAGTTTTATAATCTTTGTGCTAATGCAGGTTTGACACGGCTCGTCACGTGCCGTGTTACTCAGTATCAAAAACTCACCTCCAGTTTTATTAACAATTTTAGATATAATCCTGATTCAGGTGCTATTGAGTTTAAAATTTACAATGATCTTATCACCATGACTTTGGGAAGGTTTTGTGAAATAATAGGTGTGCCAAACGTTGGGAGGACGGCTAGGATGGCCACTCAGCCCTCCGAGCTGAAAACCGTCATCAACTCTCTCTGCAGCATGGGTACGAGGGATATTCATCGGTCGAAGATCTCCAGCATCTTATTTCCTCACCTCAGGTATTTTGCATATTATGTTGCTAGAGGGGTGTTAGCTCGTAACAACTCGAGAAGCATTTCTGCTCCGGATATTGCTATCCTGGCAGCAGCCCTCTCAGGGAGGTCTGATTATAATCTGGGTGCCTCAATTGCTCGACACCTTGCTATGAACGGTAACAAGGGGGACTTATATGGTGGCATTTATGCCACACTTATCTTAGAACATCTTGGAGGCACCCCACACCCTGATGATAATCCTTTTACTTATTTAAGCTTTGATCTTGCTGCTATGAAAAGGCATAAGTTTGTTACTATGGCTTTTGAGCTGGATAATCTTGTTTATATCTTGCGTTTCGGAACTACCGCGGAACACGAGATCCGTCTACCTGCACCTCTTTTGTTTGATTTTTCTCGCAGGAACGGATGGTCCTTTGATGTTGTCCAGTTCGATGAGTTCATGGTCCAGCATCGGTTTCATAACCCCATGGAGGGGGTTGTGCCCGACGAGGAGGAGCAGGGTGAGTTACCACCTTTTCAGGGAGATACCGCCACCGAGTTTGGTGAAGGGTCTTCCTCTGCTTGGCGTACGGACCCTTCCTCGTGGGAGACTTCGAGAAGTTCGGTATACGCGCCAGCATCCTTCTACGACCCTTGGTCTCACCACCATACCCCCGGAGCAGGAGGCTCCTGGGGGCAGTAGCTGCTACCAACTTAGGCCAAAAGCCTAAGCTTGGGGGAGTACGTGCCCCTCTCACTTTTCCATTGTATTATCCGTTTTGTTCGCTTTGATCTTTTCGAAGTTTTTGCCCGTTCTTCTTTATTTCTCTCTTTGCAAAAACAACAAAAAGATTTTCTCTTTCATTTGCTTTCGTTCAACCTTTGAAATAATCCAAAAAGATTTCCTTTTCTCTTTAGTTGCTTTGTTTTCAGAGTTCAGCTCGAGTCTGTGATGGCATTTAATTATATTTCCTACGTTCGGTCGTGCAAGTGACAAGCAGTAATGACGAAGATCGACTGAAAGGAAGCAACAAGGAAGACCGGTATGAACTCTTCTTGTTTCTAATTTTGTACATATGCCTGTACTTATGATCTAGAGACCAGCTTGTAGCGACATAGTGCTATGTTTACAATGCTCTTCCAGTAGTTCATGCTTTCCTTGTAGCTAGTCTCGAATAACTAGAGTATATAATGTGTTATTGAAATGATCTACATGCATTGCATTGTTCATAGTTCGGTATACTAAGGTGGTATTTCCCTTTAGAGAATTTTTGGATTGACTTGGCGCATGATTACACATGCTTAAGACTAAAAAGTCTGCTCTGCCTTGATGGTCTTTGAGTTTTAGAATAGTTATATCACTTTCATGCCCGATTCAAATGTTGCTTTGTCGCTCTGCATGATTATGACCGTTATTGCTCTCTAGTTGGTCGCTTCCCAGTCTTTTGCTAAACCCCCACCTGTACTAAGCGGACTGACTGCTTGTGCATCCAAAATCCTTAAAACCTGTTATGCCATATGAGTCCACCATACCTTCCTATACATGGTATTTACCTGCCATTCCTAACGAAGACTTTCGTGTACCACCTCGAAATTAATCAAAAGCATTTCTCTTTTTGTGCCTATGTTTTAGCTCATGAGGAAGTAGTAGTTAATTCATGATCTTTTTAAGCTGGACAAGTTTCACCCCTGGATTGCATGTCTAATGTGCAAACCCTTAATACGAGAAGGAACTGGCATAGAGTGCGCCGGCTTAAAAAGATAATATAACAAACAAACCCTCCTTCACGCTTTGTTCATGAGAAATCAGAAACTTTGGCAGTGATAAACAAAGGAGATTAAGAGGATGTGATCGTCCTCATGCGGGAGCCGTTCCTCGAGACTTGTCCAGCTCAAGAAGTGATTGAGTTATCTGCTAGCATTCGTTGACGAAATATGCACCTCTCAAAAAATGTTTTTACCTCTATTTTTAAAAACCAAGAGCTCTGGTACATGTTTAGTTTTTGTTTCCGACCACGGGTTTTCAACCTTGCCAACAAAAGCCACGGTTCGAGAGTCTCCACCCTCTTTCTTCAAAGCACTAACTAGGAGAGCATAATTGTCATTCTGAGTGTAATGTGCATTGTCCCAAAGTATTACATTGTCTTCTGCATGCTTGTGATATGATTTACTCTGAAATCCTTAGTTCTAGTCTCCTTTAAAACTCTGGAGGAGTTTCTGCATTTATGTTTTGCTTCACTCATGGAGGCTAGCGAGATACCACCCTAATATGCTCAAGCTATGTGCAATGTAATCTTGTCTTGATTTTTAGTAATATATTATTTACTTTTAAGTATTTGTGACTGGTCACTTGAAAGAAGGATTGCTCCTTGCATTGTCCTCATAGTACTGTTTCAATACTTGCTAGACTCTTTTCGTAGTACATGCTTATATACATCTAATGAAGCAAAAGAGTTTGTCAAAGTTTTCTTTGTCGCGTCCAGTTCGTTGAACTGAATTGCTTGAGGACAAGCAATATGCTAAGCTTGGGGGAGTTGATACGTCTCAAACGTATCTACTTTTCCAAATACTTTTGATATTGTTTTGACCTCATTCTTGCATGATTTGAACTAAACTAACCCAGACTGACGCTGTTTTCAGCAGAGCTGCCTGTATGGTTTTATTGTGTGCAGGAAAACGGATTTTTAGGTATCTCAGAAAAATCCACGAAAAATCACAGAAAATCCACGCACCCGAAGGAACCAGGAGCCAGAAGGGGGACCAGGGGGGCCTAGGCGCCCTGGTGGCGCGGCCCAGCACCTGGCCGCGCCGGGGGGTCGCCTGGGTGGGCCCCACGCCCCCTGGTGCCCTACTTTGACTCGTATTTTTACCCGTGACGAGAAAACCCCAGATCAGAAGTTCTTTTCGCAGTTTTCATCGTGGAGCTGCCGCCACCCTCTGTTCTTCTTTGGGAGGGCTAATCTGGAGGCTGAATTGGCCTCCGGAGAGGGGAGATCGTCGCCATCGTCATCATCATCACCACTCCATCATCCCTCCATGACTTCTCCTTCCATGTGTGAGTAATTCCCCCGCTGTAGGCGAAGGGGATGGTAGGGATTGGATGAGTTAGATCATGCAATAGTTTGTCAGATTGTTAGGGGCATGTTGCCTATCATCTACTATGGTGTTTATCATCTTTGCTTCAACTTGTTATTCTTAATGCTTGACACTTAGGGCCCGAGTGCCATGATTTCAGATCTGAACCATATGTGTTTGCATGAATATATTTGTGTTCTTGATCCTATCTATGAGTTGTTTGCACCTGTTACGGTTCGGAACCGGCGATCCCAAAAGTGATAGCTTGGGACACCAAAGGGGATGGTCCGTAGTTTGAGGATTACATGTATCCATTGAGTTCATTGCTTTGTTCCGGTGCTCTTTGACAGGAGCACCTTAATCTCCATAAGTTCCTTTTGGCCCCGTTCGTAGCGGGATGGTAGGACAAAAGATGTTGCGCAAGTTCTTATTGCAAGCACGTACAACTACCTACGGGATACATGCCTAATGTTTGATATTTGCCTAGATGATCATTACTTTTTCGTGTGTCGTGCCCCAAGTTAGAATCATGATATATCTCATCCATGCAGCGCCCAACCATCCATCTCCCTAGCCTACAGTGTTTTAAATCCCGCTTGTCACTAGTTGCTACTTTTGCCATCTACCTTTACTATTTACTTTTGCTGTTTACTTTTACTATCACTATCATCACTATCATATCACTGTTACCATTTATCTTTTGTTGCAAGTAAGTATATTTCAGGTGCGGTTGAATTGACAACTCAACTGTCAAAGCTTATAAATACTCTTTGGCTCCCCGTGTGTCGAATCAATAAATTGGGTTATTCTTACCCGCGAAGACTATCTCGATCCCTTACGGTTGAGGGTTATCACCCGGGGGTCCACCGGGTGGGGCCACCCATCCCGGTGGGGCCCCTAGGCCGCAAGGGGGAAGTGTCCAGCCCTGGTGGGCTGGCGCACCACATGGGCCCTCCTCCCCATGCGCCTAGGGTTGAAACCCTAGGGGGGAGGGGGCGCCACCTTGCCTTGGGGGGCAAGGATCCCCCCTTGGCCGCCGCCCCACCCTGCAGATCCCATCTGCAGGGCCGGCGCACCCCCCTTGGCCCCCTATATATATGTGGGGGGAGAGGGCAGCCGCACCCTTGCCCTGGCGCCTCTCCCCCTCCCGTCACACCTCCGTCTCCTTAACGCAGGGCGCCCGGCGAAGCCCTGCAGGATTCTCCACTACATCCACCACCACGCCGTTGTGCTGCTGGATCTCCGACGACCTCTCCTCCCCCCTTGCTGGATCAAGAAGGAGGTGACGTTGCTGTACCGGACGTGTGTTGAAAGCGGAGGTGTCGTCCGTTCGGCGCTAGATCATCGGTGACGAAGAACGCGAAGAGTACGACTACTTCATCCACGCTTCTTCGAAAGCTTCCGCTCGCAATCTCCATAACGGTATGTAGATGCACTCTTATTTGCTCGTTGCTAGATGTCTCCTTAGTTGGATCTTGGTGAAAGCGTAGAAATTTTTTGAATTCTGCTACGTTCCCCAACAGTGGCATCTGAGCTAGGTCTTATGTGTAGCATCTTGCACGAGTAGAACACAAAACAGTTGTGGGCGTTTGAGTTTGTTCAACTTTCTTGCCGTTACTAGTCAATCTTGATTCGGCGGTATTGTGGGATGAAGCGGCCCGGACCGACTTTACACGTACGCTTACGTGAGACTGGTTCCACCGACAGACATGCACTAGATGCATAAGGTGGCTGGCGGGTGTCTGTCTCTCCTACTTTAGTCGGATCGGATTCGATGAAAAGGGTCCTTATGAAGGGTAAATAGAAATTGACAAATCACATTGTGGTTTTGGCGTAGGTAAGAAACGTTCTTGCTAGAAAACCTATAGAAGCCACGTAAAACTTGCAACAACAATTAGAGGACGTCTAACTTGTTTTTGCAGCATGTGCTATGTGACGTGGTATGGCCAAAAAGAAGATGTGATGAATGATATATGTGATGTATGAGATCGATCATGTTTTTGTAATAGGGAATCACGACTTGCATGTCGATGAACTTGACAACCGGCAGGAGCCATAGGAGTTGTCTTAATTATTGTATGACCTGCGTGTCACTGAATAAACGCTATGTAATTACTTTACTTAATTGCTAAACGTTAGCTATAGTAGTAGAAGTAATAGTTGGCGTGACGACTTCTTCAAGACACGGTGATGAAGATCATGATGATGAAGATCATGGTGTCGAGCCGGTGACAAGATGATCATGGTGCCCCGAAGATGGAGATCCAAGGAGCAAGATGATATTGGCCATATCATGTCACTTTAATTGATTGCATGTGATGTTTATCATGTTTATGCATCTTGTTTACTTAGAACGACGGTAGTAAATAAGATGATCTCTCACTAAAAATTTCAAGAATTGTGTTCCCCCTAACTGTGCACCGTTGCTAAAGTTCGTTGCTCCGAAGCACCACGTGATGATCGGGTCTGATAGGTTCTAACGTTCGCATACAACGGGTGTAAGCCAGATTTACACACGCGATACACTTAGGGTTCACTTGACGAGCCTAGCATGTACAGACATGGCTTCGGAACACGGAAGACCGAAAGGTCGAACACGAGTTGTATAGAAGATACGATCAACATGAAGATGTTCACCGTTGATGACTAGTCCGTCTCACGTGATGATCGAACAGGGGCTAGTCGATTCGGATCGTGTATCACTTAGATGACTAGAGAGATGTCATTCTGAGTGGGAGTTCATTAAAATTTGATTAAGATGAACTTAATTATCATGAACTTAGTCTAAATTCTTTACAATATCTCTTGTAGATCAAATGGCCCACGCTCCAGCTTGCCTCAACTTCAACGCGTTCCTAGAGAAAACCAAGCTGAAAGACGATGGTAGCAACTATACGGATTGGGTCCGTAACCTGAGGATTATCCTCATAGCTGCCAAGAGATCATATGTCCTAGAAGCACCGCTAGGTGATGCACCTGCTCCCGATGCGGCCCAAGACGTTTTGAACGTATGGCAGTCGCGTAGTGATGATTACTCCATGGTTCAGTGCGGCATGCTTTACAGCTTAGAGTAAGGCTCCAAAAACGTTTTGAGCACCACGGAGCATATGAGATGTTCGAAGAGCTGAAAATGGTTTTCCAAGCTCATGCCCGAGTCGAGAGATATGATGTCTCCGACGCATTCTACAGCTGTAAGATGGAGGAAAACAGTTCTGTCAGTGAGCACATCCTCGAGATTTCTGGATTGCACAACTGCTTGTCTCGGCTGGGAATGGATCTCCCAGATGAAGCGGTCGTTGACAGAATCCTCCAGTCGCTCCCACCAAGCTTCAAGAGCTTCGTGTTGAACTTCAATATGCAGGGGATGGAGAAGTCCATTCCCGAGGTGTATTCGATGCTGAAATCAGCGGAGGTGGACATCAAGAAAGAACATCAAGTGTTGATGGTCAATAAAACCACTAAGTTCAAGAAAGGCAAGGGTAAGAAGAACTTCAAGAAGGACGGAAAGGGAGTTGCCACGCCCGGTAAGCCTGTTACCGGGAAGAAGCCAAAGCATGGACCCAAGCCTGAGACAGAGTGCTTTTATTGCAAGGGAACGGGTCACTGGAAGCGGAACTGCCCCAAATACTTAGCAGACAAGAAGGCCGGCAACGTCAAAGGTATATATGTTATACATGTTATTGATGTGTACCTTACCAGCACTCGTAGTAGCTCCTGGGTATTTGATACCGGTGCAGTTGCTCACATTTGTAACTCAAAACAGGAGCTGCGGAATAAGCGGAGACTGGCGAAGGATGAGGTGACGATGCGCGTCGGGAATGGTTCCAAGGTCGATGTGATCGCCGTCGGCACGCTGCCTCTACATCTTCCCTCGGGATTAGTTTTAAACCTTAATAATTGTTATTTAGTACCAGCTTTGAGCATGAACATTGTATCTGGATCTCGTCTTATGCGAGATGGCTACTCTTTCAAATCGGAGAATAATGGTTGTTCTATTTATTTGAGAGATATGTTTTATGGTCATGCCCCGCTGGTCAATGGTTTATTTTTAATGAATCTCGAACGTGATGATACACATATTCATAGTGTAGATGCCACAAGATGTAAAGTTGATAATGATAGTCCCACATACTTGTGGCATTGCCGCCTTGGTCATATAGGTGTCAAACGTATGAAGAAGCTCCATTCAGATGGACTTCTAGAGTCTCTTGATTATGAATCATTTGACACGTGCGAACCATGCCTCTTGGGCAAGATGACCAAGACTCCGTTCTCCGGAACAATGGAGCGAGCAACCAACTTATTGGAAATCATACATACCGATGTGTGCGGTCCAATGAGTGTTGAGGCTCGCGGAGGCTATCGTTATGTTCTCACCCTCACAGATGACTTGAGTAGATATGGGTATGTCTATTTGATGAAACACAAGTCTGAGACCTTTGAAAAGTTCAAGGAATTTCAGAATGAGGTTGAGAATCAACGTGACAGAAAAATAAAGTTCTTACGATCAGATCGTGGGGTGAATATTTAAGTCATGAATTTGGCACACACCTTAGGAACTGTGGAATTGTTTCACAATTGACACCGCCCGGAACACCTCAACGTAACGGTGTGTCCGAACGTCGAAATCGTACTCTGTTGGACATGGTGCGATCTATGATGTCCCTCACCGATTTACCGCTATCTTTTTGGGGTTATGCTTTAGAGACTGCCGCATTCACTTTAAATAGGGCTCCGTCGAAATCCGTTGAGACGACTCCGTATGAACTTTGGTTTGGCAAGAAACTGAAGTTGTCGTTTCTAAAAGTTTGGGGTTGCGATGCTTATGTCAAGAAACTTCAACCTGAAAAGCTCGAACCCAAATCGGAAAAATGTGTCTTCATAGGATACCGAAAGGAAACGATTGGGTACACCTTCTACCACAGATCCGAAGGCAAAGTCTTTGTTGCCAATAATGGATGCTTTCTGAAGAAAGAGTTTCTCTCGAAAGAAGTGAGTGGGAGGAAAGTAGAACTTGATGAGGTGACAGTCACCCCTCCTGAAAGTAGCACAGCGCAGGAAATTGTTCCTGAGGTGCCTGCACCGACAAGGGAGGAAGTTGATGATAATGATCATGAAGAAACAGATCAAGTTACTACTGAACTTCGAAGGTCCACAAGGGCACGTTCCGCACCAGAGTGGTACGGCAACCCTGTCCTGGAAATCATGTTGTTGGACAACGGTGAACCTTCGAACTATGAAGAAGCAATGGCGGGCCCGGATTCCAATAAATGGCTTGGAGCCATGAAATCCGAGATAGAATCCATGTATGAAAACAAAGTATGGACTTTGGTGGACTTGCCTGATGATAGGCGTGCCATAGAAAATAAATGGATATTTAAGAAGAAGACAGACGCGGATGGTAATGTGACCATCTATAAGGCTCGACTTGTCGCTAAGGGTTATCGACAAGTTCAAGGGATTGACTACAACGAGACTTTCTCTCCCATAGCGATGCTGAAGTCAGTCAGAATTATGTTAGCTATTGCCGCATTCTATGATTATGAGATATGGCAAATGGACGTCAAAACAGCATTCCTTAATGGCTTCCTCAAGGAAGAGTTGTATATGATGCAACCGGAAGGTTTTGTCGATCCAGAGAACGCTAACAAGGTATGCAAGCTCCAGCGCTCGATTTACGGGCTGGTGCAAGCATCTTGGAGTTGGAATATTCGCTTTAATGATGTGATCAAAGCGTTTGGCTTTATACAGACTTATGGAGAAGCCTGTATTTACAAGAAAGTGAGTGGGAGCTCTGTGGCATTTCTCATATTATATGTGGATGACATATTGCTGATGGGAAATGATATAGAATTCTTGGAAAATGTAAAGGCCTACTTGAATAAGAGTTTTTCAATGAAGGACCTTGGAGAAGCTGCTTACATATTGGGCATCAAAATCTATAGAGATAGATCAAGACGCCTCATTGGTCTTTCACAAAGTACATACCTTGACAAGATATTGAAGAAGTTCAATATGGATCAGTCAAAGAAAGGATTCTTGCCTGTTTTGCAAGGTATGAGATTGAGCAAGGCTCAGTCGCCGACCATGGCAGAAGATAGAGAAAAGATGAGTGTCATTCCCTATGCCTCGGCCATAGGTTCTATCATGTATGCCATGCTGTGTACCAGACCTGATGTGAACCTTGCCATAAGTTTGGTAGGGAGGTACCAAAGTGATCCCGGTACGGAACACTGGACAGCGGTCAAGAACATCCCGAAGTACCTGAAAAGGACTAAGGATATGTTTCTCGTTTATGGAGGTGACGAAGAGCTCGTCGTAAAGGGTTACGTCGATGCTAGCTTCGACACTGATCTGGATGACTCTAAGTCACAAACCGGATACGTGTATATTTTGAATGGTGGGGCAGTCAGCTGGTGCAGTTGCAAGCAAAGCGTCGTGGCAGCATCTACATGTGAAGCGGAGTACATAGCTGCTTTCGAAGCAGCGCAGGAAGGAGTCTGGATGAAGGAGTTCATCACCGACCTAGGAGTCATACCAAGCGCGTCAAGCCCGATGACTCTCTTCTGTGACAACACTGGTGCTATTGCTATTACCAAGGAGCCCAGGTTTCACAAGAAGACCAAGCACATCAAGCATCGTTTCAACTCCATCCGGAATTATGTTCAAGATGGAGACATAGATATTTGTAAAGTGCATACGGATCTGAATGTTGCAGACCCGTTGACTAAACCTCTTTCACGGGCAAAACATGATCAACACCAGAACTCTATGGGTGTTCGATTCATCACAATGTAACTATATTATTGACTCTAGTGCAAGTGGGAGACTGTTGGAAATATGCCCTAGAGGCAATAATAAAAGTATTATTATATTTCCTTGTTCATGATAATTGTCTGTTATTCATGCTTGAATTGTATTGTACGGAAACAGCGATACATGTGTGAATATATAGACCACAATGAGTCCCTGGTAAACCTCTAGTTACTAGCTCGTTGATCAACAGATGGTCACGGTTTCCTGACCATGGACATAGGATGTCCGTGATAACGGGATCACATCATTAGGAGAATGATGTGATGGACAAGACCCAATTCTGAGCATAGCACGAGATCGTATAGTTCGTAATGCATAAGCTTTTCGGTGTCAAGTATTTATTCCTTAGACCATGTGGTTGTACAACTCCCGGATGCCGTAGGAATACTTTGGGTGTGCCAAACGTCTCAACGTAACTGGGTGGCTATAAAGGTACGCATCGGGTATCTCCGAAAGTGTCTGTTGAGTTGGTCCGAACCGAGACTGGGATGTTGTCACCCCGTATGACGGAGAGGTACCTCTGGGCCCACTCAGTAAGACATCATCATAAATGAGCTCGAGGTGACTAAGGAGTTAGTCACGGGATGATGGATTACGGAACGAGTAAAGAGACTTGCCATGACGAGATTGAACAAGGTATCGGGAATACTGACGATCGAACCTCGGGCAAGTACCGTACCGATGGACAAAGGGAATAACATACGGGATTGAGTGAATCCTTGACACGGTGGTTCATCCGATGAAGATCATCGAGGAACACGTGGGAACCAACATGGGTATCCAGATCCCGCAGTTGGTTATTGACCGGAGAGTGGTCTCGGTAATATCTACGTGTCTCCCGAACCCGTAGGGTCTACACACTTAAGGTACGGTAACGCTAGGGTCGTAGAGATACATGCACGTGGAAACCCGAAAGTTGTTCGGAGTCCCGAATGAGATCCCGGACGTCGCGAGGAGTTCCGGAATGGTCCGGAGGTAAAGAATGATATATAGGAAGTCCAGTTTCGGCCATCGGGTGATCTCCGGGGGTCACCGGGAGTGTCCCGGGACCACCGGAGGGGCCCCGGGGGTCCACCGGGTGGGGCCACCCATCCCGGTGGGGCCCCTAGGCCGCAAGGGGGAAGTGTCCAGCCCTGGTGGGTTGGCGCACCACATGGGCCCTCCTCCCCATGCGCCTAGGGTTGAAACCCTAGGGGGGAGGGGGTGCCACCTTGCCTTGGGGGGCAAGGATCCCCCCTTGGCCGCCGCCCCACCCTGCAGATCCCATCTGCAGGGCCGGCGCACCCCCCTGGCCCCCTATATATATGTGGGGGGAGAGGGCAGCCGCACCCTTGCCCTGGCACCTCTCCCCCTCCCGTCACACCTCTGTCTCCTTAACGCAGGGCGCCCGGCGAAGCCCTGCAGGATTCTCCACTACATCCACCACCACGCCGTTGTGCTGCTGGATCTCCGACGACCTCTCCACCCCCTTGCTGGATCAAGAAGGAGGTGACGTTGCTGTACCGGACGTGTGTTGAAAGCGGAGGTGCCGTCCGTTCGGCGCTAGATCATCGGTGACGAAGAACGCGAAGAGTACGACTACTTCATCCACGCTTCTTCGAAAGCTTCGGCTCGCAATCTCCATAACGGTATCTAGATGCACTCTTATTTGCTCGTTGCTAGATGTCTCCTTAGTTGGATCTTGGTGAAAGCGTAGAAATTTTTTGAATTCTGCTACGTTCCCCAACAATAATAAATCAATAATCAGCAACCTGAATCTTGTTGAAGCATCAGTCCCTGGCCTGACTTTAGCGCACATACACCCTACACCCTACATGAATTTCTTTTTCAGAAAATATGATTATTAGTGCCAAGTCTATGATTTAAACTCTGAGTTGATCCGCCAAAAAGAATCTAATCATCTGAGCTACACTCATATTTTTATTTTTTGCGTGGATCTGAGCTACACTGAGTTCGGCTTGAAGTGCTTCAAGCTCAGTATTGTTTCTATTGTTCTGCACCACGTAGGTTGTACTAGTACACATGCCCGTGCGTTGCACCGGGCGAAACAAGAGGCACAACCTGCTTCATGTGCCATCATGCACAATTTTCTGTATTCAATTGTAATAAACGTCAATGATAAGGTTAAAGGTTAAATTTTTCTTTTTAAAAATAAAATTTTATGTTGGCATAAAAATTGGAATACTTTTTTAAGAATAGTTAACATTTGTATGAAATTTGAACATTTCTCTGAAAAAGAACATTTTTTTAACAGATGTTTTTCTTGACAAGAATGTTTTTTTGGCGTAAGAATGTTTTGTTTTTTGAGGGTTCAGAGCATTTTTACGAATAATATGATTTTCATAATGTTTTGTTTTTGAAAAATATATTTTATCTCCAATAGTTTTTTTGCACAACCTGCTTCATATGCCATTGTGCACCATTTCTTATATCCATTTTTAATAAACATCCATGATAAGGTTAAACATGAAAACTTTCTTATTTTTTTAAAAAAATTAATGTTTACATAAAAATTGGAATACTTTTTTAAGTAGAGTTAACTTTTTTTAATGAAATTTTAACATTTCTCTAAAAAGGAGTATTTTTTGAACATATGTTTTTCTTGAAAATAATATATTTTTTAGAGGTAAGAATGTTTTGTTTTTTGACGGGTAAGAATTTTTTTCTGAAAAATATATTTTTAGAATATTTTGTTTTTTGAAAAATATATTTATCTGAAATTATTTTTGGCACTTTTTTGGGCTTGGCCCAAACGACTTGGTCTACACAAACACGCACACTCTTAGAAAAAGGAGACCCTTTTGTTGCGAGAAAAACTGCACGCTTATCTGAATAGAAAACTGCATGCACTGTCTCTCTTCCCGTTCGCCGAGTCACTGTCCCTAGCAGACGCCATCGCCGGCCTCCAATCCCCCACTCCTCTCGTGTCTCCCCTCGAACCCTCTCGACCCCCCCACGTCGTGTCACATGCACACAGCATTGGGCGCTCCGGCAAATTCCAATGCTAATGACGTGTGACACACACTGAGGCAGTGCTTACAACAGTTGGCAAGCCATCCTGTTGGGTTGCAGGATTTGTGACCTTAGTAGGTTTTGAAGAATATCATTGCCATTTCACTAAGGCTAGAATCTGAAACTTGACTGAAAAACATAATAATAACTCATTTGCCGACAAAATCAGAGACCCATGACCAGTGATACTGACAGCAAAGTAAGAAAAATGATCACTTTACCCAACCGCAGGATCAAAGGCACCAGTTAAGTAAAATTAACTACAGTAGCATAGGAAATCACAAGCTAGCATAGGCTAAATAAAACACCACAATTATGTCCATGTCCGCCCCACCTGGTGGCGGTTGGCGTAAATTACGGACAGGCGATCGCTGAGGCGATCCCGGGTGTGTTAGGGTTTTGGGTGCGCCTCCGTCGCCGTCCTGCGGCCGTCGCCGTGATCTCGTACGCCCGCCTCCACATCGACGACGCCACCACGCCAACTGCATCCGCCTTCAGGCTCCCACGAGGGGGAGCGCGCTAGGGTTCCTGGGTGAGTTAGGAGTGGAGGGGATGGAGGGTGTTGAGGGGTTGATGAGAGGCCTGAAGCTGTCTGCGGTGGAGAGGAGAGGTTTGAAGATCGGGGAAGTGGAGAAGGAGAAGGCTAGTGGATGGGGAGCAGATGATCCTCGTGCTGTGGGGAAATTGTTCTCGGAGAAGCCGGCGCATGCAGGGGTGATCGGCCAAACCCTGGGGCGGATCTGGTGCCCGATCAAAGGGCTAGAGTGTAAGGAATTGGAGACCAATATCTTCCTCTTCACGTTCAGGCAAGCGTCGGGATGGAGGAGAGCCCTGGAGGAGGGGCCATGGTGGTTTGACAAAGAGCTGCTGGTCATGGAGGACTTTGATCCAGAGAAGACGGTAGACGAGTATGACTTCAACCTCATCCCAATGTGGATCCGTGTGTTCGGGCTACCTTTGGGCCAGATGAACAGAGCTACGGGAGAAAGAATTGGCGCAGATTTTCATGAACTTGTTGAGGTAGATGTTGGACACGATGGTAAGGCTATGGGCAGATACTTGAGGATTAAAGTCAAGCTCAATATAAAAGAACCTCTCATGAGAGGGTTTGTGTTGGATCGGGACAAGAAGGACGAGGAGGAGGGGAGGATGGAGGGAGAACATCTAGCTGGAGAGGTAGGGGGACAGAAGAAGAAAGCGAAGGGCTTACTATGGTGTCGTTTTGAATATGAACATATGCCAGACTTCTGCTATACATGCGGGGTGATTGGGCATGGGGAGAAAGAGTGCAGAACCAAACCTACCAGGGGAGAAGAACCGCAATATGGGCCTTGGCTGAGAGCGGATGAAGCTAACCACAGGAGAGGGGAGTCCATATCTTATGGCAGAGGGCAAGGTAGTAGGAGCTTTAGTGGAAGCGAAGGCAGTCAGGAGAGGAGAAGGAGTTATGGCTGGGGTAGAGGATCAAGAGGTTCGGACAGTAACACGGCCTCGTGGAGGAAAGATGACTTGGCATCCAAGATCGGTGAACAGGGGAAGAGCGGGGAAGAGAAGGAAGTATCTAGTCCCTCAAATTATTGCCAAAGGAAAATGAAGGGGTCGGGAGCAAAGCTGCTAGAAGTATTCAGTTTACAGAGGTCCATGATGCTCCGGAGGATCAAAGGAAGAACTATACGACACCAGACCGCAAGGAGGCAGATGGGGAGGATGGAGAGGAAGCTAACAATGGAACAGCCAAGGAGAAGAGTCGGGAGGCGAGCATGATCGAGCAGGGGAGAGCTGGGGTGCAGGCTGCAGAAGGACATAGGAGTGAGAATGCGGTTAATGCAAAGAGCGGGTCTAAGTTCAAACGATTGAACCGCCCGGAAAAGGTTGGCAACCAGGAGCAACTGCAAGTCAAATTGGGTAAGCGTGGGAGCGTAGAGATGGAGGAGGACGAAGGTCACACTACAAAAAGAGGTAGGAGGGCTGAGGGAGATGATCAAGAGGTGGAACGGGACATGGAAGTGGAAAACAGTGCTGCACCAGATGTGCATGCAACCTCAACCATATCGGCCGGGCTGTTGGAACAGCCCCGCTGTGAACAATGAAGATAATCAGTTGGAACTGCCGGGGACTCGGGAACGGCCCGGCAGTTCGATCTCTTCTTGAGCTAGGAAGAGAGGAGGATCCCGATGTGTTGTTCTTATGTGAAATGCGATTGAAAGAGAAGAAGTTGGAGAGGTTTAGGTGGTTGTTGGGGCTCGCCAACATGGTAGCTTGGAAGGATGAATGCAGTGGTAGAGGGGTGGCTTTGTTTTGGAAGAGGGGTATAGATGTCTCACTTCGATCATATGGGAGAAGACATGTGGATGTGGATATAGTGAAAGAGGATGGGATGGTGTGGCGACTGACGGGGGTCTATGGAGAATCGGCCATGGAAAGGAAGAAGGAAACCTGGAGATTGTTGAGGATCTTAAGCCAGCAACACCAAAGGGGGCGCCCGTGGCTATGCCTCGGCGACTTCAATGAGGTCCTAACAAGCAATGAGAAACTTGGGGGCGTAGATCGTCCCCAATGCTATATGGATGCTTTCCAGCATGCATTAACCGAATGTGATTTGAGAGATATAGGTTTTGAGGGCGACATGTACACTTGGAGGAATCATAGCAAAGAAGTGCGGACATACATTTGCGAACGGCTCGATCGGGCAACGGCGAACAATGAATGGTGTAACGCCTTTCCAAATCATACAGTGGTTAATGGTGATCCAAAACATTCGGACCGGTTATAGTGCACCTTGAGGGCTTGGACATGCGATGGGAAAGGAGTGACTGTAATTTCCGCTTTGAAGCCCGGTGGCTGCAGGAGGAAGGATGTGAGGAGATCATACGAAGGGCGTGGGAGAAGGATCATGGGGGGGAAGGGAGAGATGTTAGTAAGGCCCTGCGGTCGGTGGCTAAAGATATGAGGAAGTGGAGTAGAGAAGTGGTGGGAGAGCTTGATGGAAGGCTTAAGAAAGCCCGTGGGGACCTGGAGAGATGCATGAAGGAGCCGATCTCTAAAGCAAAGATAAAGGAGGAAGCCAGAATGAGAGGGGTATTGGAAGAGCTCAAGGAGAAGAAATATACGCACTTGAAGCAGAGGGCACACATGTGGTGGCTGAAGGGAGGAAACAAAAATATCAAATACCTACAATCGGTAGCATCATCGAGGAAGAGATTCAATAGGCTCAAGGATATCCGGCGGGACGACGGCACAGCGGTGGAGGAGGGGGAAGCTCTAACTAACTATGTGCGCTCCTTTTTTCAGGAACTTTTCACCTCTTCACATCCGCAACGTCTTGATGAGCTGCTGAACAAGGTGAAACCTCGGGTGTCCAGTGCGATGAATGCCGTCCTCGAGGCTGACTATACCAGGGAGGAGGTGAAGGTGGCGCTTGACAATATTGGCGACCTCAAGGCTCCCGGCCCAGATGGGATGCCGGCCATTGTTTTCAAGCGTAGCTGGCACTTCATGGGGGATCAGATAGTGGAGGAAGTTTTGAAGGTGCTGGAGGGTGGACAAATACCCGAGGGGTGGAACGACACAATGGTAGTGCTAATCCCCAAGGTCAAGAACCCAAGAAGAATCAAGGATCTCCGGCCCATTAGCTTATGCAACGTTGTTTACAAACTCATATCGAAGGTACTAGCTAATAGGCTGAAGGTTATTCTACCTGAGGTCATCTCTGAAAACCAAAGTGCATTCATACCTGGGAGGTTAATCACAGACAATGTGCTCACAGCGTATGAGATCTCCCATTATCTGATGAATAAGAGAACAGGAAGGAATGGCATGGCAGCCATTAAGGCAGACATGAGCAAGGCGTACGACCGGGTGGAGTGGAGTTTCTTGGAAGGTATGCTACACAAGCTGGGCTTCAGTCCCAGTTGGATTAGCCTTGTGATGAATTGTGTCAGGACGGTGAGGTACCAGATTAAAGTCAATGGACAGATCACGCAACAATTCAGCCCAGAGCGAGGCCTTCGTCAGGGTGACCCCATTTCCCCCTATCTGTTTGTCATATGTGCCGAGGGCCTGACAGCGCTGCTATGCGATGCAGAAGAACATGGACTCACACACGGAGTTAAGGTCTGCCCGAGGGCACCTTCTGTTTCGCATCTCCTTTTTGCCGATGACTCCATGTTGCTTATCAGGGCCGATCAGCAAGAAGCAGAAGCACTCCGTGACATTTTGCAACTATATGAGGCATGCTCCGGGCAGTGTATTAATACGGAGAAGTCGGCCATCATGTTCAGCCCTAACACATGCGATGATGATAGAATAACGGTCAAGGAGGCGTTGGGAATTCATAGCGAGGAGTGGAACGAGAAATATCTTGGCCTCCCCGTCCATGTGGGGCGATCAAGGAAGAAAGCTTTCAACTATATCAAACGCAACATGAGTGGACGGGTGAACGGCTGGCAGGAACGGCTTCTAGCTAAGGAAAGCAAGGAGGTCCTCGTCAAAGCGGTGGGGCAAGCTATCCCCACCTACGCTATGTCTTGCTTCGATTTGACAAAAACCTTCTGTGCGGAACTGAATGCCCTCCTAGGTAATTTTTGGTGGAGCCAGCAAGACAAACAAAACACCATGCATTGGTTGCGGTGGGAGAAGCTTGCTCAACCTAAGGCCATGGGAGGACTCGGGTTTCGAGATATGCATACGTTCAACCTAGCAATGCTCTCGAGACAGGGTTGGAGAATCTTGCAAAACCCATTGAGTCTGTGTGCAAGGGTTCTCAAAGCCCGCTATTTCCCCAATTGCACGGCACTGGAGGCCAGTGAGCGCGATGGGATCTCATACTCTTGGCGCAGTATACTCCAAGGACTGAAGGTTGTGAAACAAGGCTACATATGGCGTGTGGGAGATGGAACCAAGATCAACATATGGAAGGATCCTTGGATCCCTAGGCCTTGGTCACGGCAGGTGATCACACCGAAAGGGGCCAACCTGCTAACTCATGTGCATGAGCTAATGGACCCGGCTACAGGCGGTTGGGATGAGCAACTCATATCAGACATGTTTACTGCCGAGGATGCTCGCTATATTCTGCAAATCCCACTGAGGGAGGGGGTCGAGGATTTTGTTGCATGGCATTTTGACCCAAAGGGCCAACACTCTGTTAAGAATGCATATAAGCTGCTGCAAGAGCTTAACAAGCACGGTGGTACAGGAGAAGCCGGTACGAGCGCCACGATTCCAGGCCAAATAAATGGCTGCTCGGATCAATCCTGGAAGAGGATATGGAAGCTTCCTTGCCCACCAAAACTGCAGATGTTTGTGTGGCGCTTGCGTCATGAATCTCTAGCCCTATGCACCAACCTGTCGAGGCGTGGCATGAAGCTGGAATCGGAAAAATGCTTCCTATGCGGGAGAGCGGATGAAGATGGAGGACATCTCTTCATGAAATGCAAGGCAGTGAAGGAGGGCTGGCGACAGTTGGGGCTGGAAACGGAAAGAAGAAGCCTGGGAGGAATTGGGAGCGTGCATGCAATGCTCGACTCGTTATGGGGGCTAGAAGAGAGGAAACGAGTGCTTATCATATGCTTCTGGTGGCACTGGTGGAACAACCGAAATAAGGTTAGGGAAGGAGAACTCACCTTACAGGCAACAGAGATCGTGAGGAGAACCCGATGCGATGTACTGGAGTACGAACAGCTCTACCAGCCGAAGGCACGCGTATCGCCCCCGGGGAGATGGCAACCACCTAGCGAGGAGATGATCAAATTTAACCTGGATGGCGCCTTCACCGTGGGGAATACATTCTGTGGCTGGGGAGTAGTGGCTCGGGATAGCTCCGGCTTTGTTCTGACTGCCCGTGCAGGACGACAGGAGCAGGTATCCGACGCCTTTGGAGCGGAGGTTAGTGCCTTGGTGGCAGCGGTAACGACGGCGGCTGAGATGGGGGTGGTTAGAGCCTCGTTTGAGACAGACTCTACGTTGCTCGCCGAAGCTATGCATGCCCATCATGTTGATTCCTCGCCATACGCAGCCATTATTGAGGATACAAAGTTCCAACTCAAGATGTGGTTCTCCAAATGGAGTGTTACTTCATGTAAACGAGCCATGAATTCGGTTGCTCATGAACTAGCTAAGATTGGTTGTAGCTGCCCTCCTAATAATTCTGTGGAGTGGGACACTATTGTACCGCCCATCGTGGCTGATCGTGTGTCGGGCGATATGCCCGTTCACCGTTAAATCTATAAAGCTTTGCTTTCCTCAAAAAAAAAATAAAACACCACAATTAAGAAATAGCATGCATATCCTCTTGTGAGAAAATGGAAGTTAGCACCACCAAGTAATCAATCTTGGAAAAAAAATAAAGTTTTGAGATTAGCTTACATTATCAATTTGCACAAATGTATGACATATCTTTTCTTACAGATTCTTATTGCAGAATTATAATTTTTGCTAATATGAAACATGTGCGTTGCAACGGGGATACAATTGTGTCCTGGTTGATGTTCTTCTTGCCCTGGATCGTGTACAATGACGTGGCAGAGCAAGCGACATTGCCTACGATCCTACCACGGATCCATCCCAGCCCCGTTGTTAAGTCCGACTGTCAATGGTCACCGTGATGACCCAACAAGATGGCATGGCGCGATAGTCTTATTGTCAAGAAGGTCCTCAAGACATTGATCAGACCCAATGCCACCCATGGCCTCCTAGTCCTCTGCTGCCCAATGATTCAGAATAGGAGAGCACATGAGCGTGCAACGACATTAGGCAGGTGTCCTTGCCAAGGCCTGGCTCAGTGGACATCCGCTCTAGGGTGTCCTTGTTTGCCCCGTCAGTCGGTGATGTGGGCATTCAAATGTGACTGCCATTGCCCTTGTGTTACTACAAAATAAAATAAAAGGAACAATGTGGCGCACCTGCTCGGGTCATTATATATGAAGTTTCTATTTATTCAAGATAGTATAGGAACACATCCAATAAAGAAATATAATCTAATTAATAATGTGTTTTTCTCCAAGCATAGAAATACATCCCATACTCACAATACTATATGCGGTAATCAATAGTAAGGCATTTATTTGGTTAGTGTCAATTCTCCATGTAGTTCTTAACTAATACAACACAAACATTTTCGACGGCTTCAGGAGATGACAACCATTTTTCATAATATACTCGGCAAATCTCATAAAGTTTCTGGATTGCAGCCATAGAATCTAAGGACTTACATAAGTTAACAAATAGGCTCAGCCCTCGAAAGAATTCACTTTGAACACATTTTTTCAAGATGGATAGAACAATCTTTGACAGCCTGTTCCAGTCGGTACAAAATTAATCTGTAAATGCTCACACCCTGCATTTAACTTGTGGCTAATTTATGAAAGAAAAAGAAAAGACCACTCATGCTCCTTCCTCTCCCATTAAGTTCAGGTGGCTAACAACAACCAATCTTTGATTGATCTTTCTGAATTAGTACAGATCAAACTAAAAAACATGAAGAGCAATGGTCTTATCGCTGCTAAACATGACATAACAATACAACTACACCACCATGTACGAATTTAGTATTATAACAGTACAAACTAACCGTGCTCTTTGACAACTCTCCTAAACTGCATCATACGTACTTGGTTATCTTCTTCACAGCTTCAACCATTGACAAGAATTCAGAAGTAGTTATTCAGTTAGTAAAGCACACAATGAACTAAGTGTTTCGAGAAAAAAGTGCATGCATGGCAGATCTCTCTGCATTGAGGCGATTTTACCTGCTCCTAAAGAAATTGACCCTCGGAAAGACACTCAGCTGGGGATCTTTTCACCTTGCTGGTACCTGTTAAATTTGGGATGAACATTTTAGATATGGTGTGACGTTTGCATGTACTGGTTGGGATATTGGGGATAATATTTTTATTTAATTTATAAATCATGACACTGTTTCCTTTGGCCAAAAATATGATAAGTAGTAGAGCATGAATAATGAACTAAGAGAATGCAAAGAAATGAGCTAGAATTGATGCAAGCTATTGCAACAAGAGCCACGTGCTGATTCTGAACCAACTTATTTTTATTTTTTATTTTTTGAGAACTTATTTGGAGGCACCTAATTCATACAGTAACATGAGAACCAGAGTATATATGCAAATTAGTTAGTACTTGTAGGGAGATCATTTTGCCATAGCCAATGAATTGAGTTCAATCTTACCAGTTACCATACCACCACAGCAGCAGCTTGCCCTCCATTTGCACAACTTTAGTATCCAACCAGAGTAATCAATTTCAAATTTCCGCAAAATTTTGGGAACCGGGTGCACAATGATGTCGGTGTTTTTGTAGTTGTGCAAAGACTGGAACCAAGATGGATATCACCCCTTTGATTCCCCTCTATTTTGTAGAGCTGCTTTGACACAAGGTAAAGAGAGTTCTGATCACTTGTCCTGGTGATCCTCTTGAGAAACTCTGTCACCAGAGCCTTTGGTAGGTCCTCCATCGAGCAAATGTACCAATCAGGTATATCAAGGTTCAGAAAACAACCGAGGAGTTGGACTCAAACTTATGATATATCAGAACAACAAATGCATGTGAAGACTGACTCAAGGTTCAGAATAATGCATGTGAAGAAATAATAAATGATGATGAGTAGCAGAGTCTGAATAATGAACTAACTAAGAGAATACAAAGATATAAGCTAGAATTGATGCAAGCAATTCCAACAAGATCCACGTGCTGAATCGAAACCAACTTATTTTTTAAAACTTCTATTTTTTGAGAATTTATTTGGAGGCACCTAGTTCATAAGTAACATGAGAACCAGAGCATATATGCAAATTAGTTAGTACTTGTAGGGAGATCATTTTTCCACAGCCGATGAGTTCAGTTCAAAGTCATACCATACCACCAGAGCAGCAACTTGGCGTCCATTTGCGCAAACCTCCATTGGAAGATAGTTGGGTTTCTTATACCAACTTGCAGGCATGGGGAAAAATCGTAACGTAGTTGTGGCTTGTAGGTTTCTCAAAAGTAGTCCCTCACAGTCTTGGTTTTGACGGTCGATAATTCGAACCTCAAATCTCTGCTAGACTACTTTGTCAAGCCATCGATGCAGTATTTTCTGCCCACCTCTCCTCGATGGGTGACCTCAACTCTCATACCCTTGAGGGCCTTCTTAATCTGCAGCCGAACGTGAACCCATAACCTACCAACCATACCACCACAACAACAACAACTTGGCCTCCATTTGCACAAACCTCCATTTGAAGGCAGTTGGGTTTTGGCTCTATACCAACCTGTAGGCAGGGGAGAAAATCGTAAGGTAGTTGCATCTTGTAAAATAAAAATTCATAGAGAACATCATTTACTTATTTGTGAGGGAACTTAGCGAAAAGTTTCTAGACGTTCTAGGCGTTCAAAATAAAACTTGTTATGGTACCAGGATAGGTGATGTAGGAGGGGAAAGGGGCTTCCCCACCTGAATTTTCAATTAAGGAGTAATAGGGGGATTACAGGACAATCATTTACCTAGAGGAGAAGAAAGCACGCCAAAGATCAGCGTCTTTTTTAGTACAATCGACCAGCGAGAGTCAATTTTTCCTGGAGACCCATGCACTCTTGGAGTCCAAGATTTTCCAAAGAACCAACAGTGTCATGAAAGTTCGCAGAGAAGCTGGAAGTGGAGTTGGGGGATTAAACCCCCAAACATCTTTGATGTCTTTGCATTTGTGGTTGATACCCATTGCTGTCCAGATCGGTCTAGCATTGGGGCAGAACAAGAACAGATAAGTGCAGCCTTCGGATGCCTGCATACACATGGGGCAGTCCGTGGAGTCAACTATCTTCTTTGCTTAGTTTTTTGCAATTGTTCAGTCGCTCCTGGGACAGTAACCATCCAAAAACTTTAATTCGGCCAAGAATTATTTGCCAAAAGTGGTAGATTGTAAATACAAGATCCTTGATTGTGCCTGTCAATAAAATGCATCATCCGTAGTTTAGAAATCATGCCCATCGGTCCTGCAAGAACAATTAAGGATCAAACCTCATCTTCATTTCTTGAAACAACTTAGCAACCACTTCAGCTAACATAGTTCCTCTCCGTAACAAATTTACATTGTTCTATACAAGAACTTCACCTTCATCAATGATTGTTTCAAAGCAAGCATGGGCATCTGAGAAGTAGAAGGAGCAGCAACAGAGGCGTGGGGAGAGAAGAATTAACTGGAGCATGCTAGTTCACGCAGGTGTTGTGGTCGGACACTCCGTCTGGAGGGAGACCACACAAATGACCAAACACCCTCATGGTGTTGTCTTGTGGTGCTGACGGTTCTGGTTGTGTGCCTCTTCAACAGGAGCTCGCTGCCCTACCAACGGCCGGTCACCGGAGGCGGCGCCGCTGGAGACCTTCTCCCTCACCTTGCGCCCCTTCTCCTTCTCCTTCTCCTTTCTTTCTCTCTTTCCTGTCTCCCTGACGCCCTAACTCTCCCTTTCTTCGGATGAGAAGGACGCCGCCCTCCCCATCCGCCAGATCCCTCCCTCACCTTGCGCCCCAGATCCTTCTCCTCTTTTCCTCTATTTCCTCTCTCCCTCACGCCATGTTTCTCTGGATGAGCAGTGCACCGCCGCCATCGGAGCAAGGTCCCTGGACGCCGCACCAAGATCTAGGAATTTTTACTTTAAAAGGACAGCGGGTTGAATACAGGAAACTACAGGGTTTGCCTCGCAAAATTTCCAAACAAAATGTTTTCTCGACTTAAAGAGGGACTGCGGGTTTAATTACCAAAAACTATAAGGATATTTCTGCAAAAATGACGACAACGTACGACCAGAAACAATAAGCGCTTTATTAGTAAAAAAAAAGTATAAGGTAAAGATAAAGATTTGTGGATTATTATTTTTTTGCAAGAAAGAAAAACGGGGATGTGGGAAGAAAAAAAGGCTGGGGCTGGACTTGACGGATGGTTGCCACGTGGAGTATCTCTGGGGAGCACGTCCTATTCCCCCAAGCGAGCGGACGTCCCCAAGACCAAGAGAGCGCCTCCATCCCGACCCCCGAGCGAACCACCAGAGGGCCTCCTCCCCGAGCGCGACAGCTAGGGTTACTAGCCGCCGCCGACCGACCCACCGCCACTACCGCCGGCCCTCCGCCGCGGCGCGCCCAGCCTGCCCAAACCCCCGCCGCTCCGCCGCCGGTACAGGATCCCAGGCAGCGCCCCCCTCCCTCCGCCGAGCAGCCGCTCCCACCAGCAGCGCCTCTCCCAATCCCTCCCCCCCCTGCAGCCGCCGCCGCCCCGGAGCTGCGCCGGCGACCAGCCCATCGGCAGGTACCCACCACTCCTCCCTCTCCCCTCAACCCCCCTCCCCCCTCCCTCCCTCCACGCATCCTCTGTTCGTTCATTTTTTTTCTCCTGATTTTCGCACTGGATGAGCACCTGTGACTTCACTGCATCGCACTCGTCAGCTGCAGTTGAAATTAGTGCTGATTCAGACATGGCCATCTTCGTCGAGTGCGTATTATGCTGGTTAGTCTGTCTGACACAAGATGCCCTTTCTGCCACCTCTTATCAGGTGCCAGTTCCAAATGGTTATCTAGAGACAAATACATTAAGGGGTCCTCAATGGATTTGAACGCATCGCCGTTGCCCGAGGACGATGACCAGGCTTACGAAGAGCCAGTTGAGCTTGATTTTGGACAGGACGATGAAGATCATGTCGAGTCTGCTGTTGAGATTATGAGAAGGGTAAATAAAATCATCTCTTCTGCCCATATAACGAATCATGCACATGCATCTGATCTGTATAGATGGAGCTTAGTGTCATCCGTTGGTTGCTTTTGTACTTCAGTGGTGATAATCGTAAACTGCAAGATATGCATATGTATAATATAATTGATGGTATATTTAGCATCATTAGTTGAAAGTCCTCCTTGAGTCGAGGGCATGGTTTTGAATTCTGTCGTTTTTAACTATGGTACATGTGACTTTTACCTTTTAAGCGGTATGTTATTAGGCTATAATAACTCGCAATATAAGCACCATGGTATTGTCTCTTTTGAAGTTAACTATGTCATCATGTTACTTTTATTGGTAGCCATGCGGCGTTGGTTTTTGTGCTTTCGGTTTATGTTTCTTTCAGCTTATGTAGTTCTGGGATCTGGTTGTGGCCTATGGCTAGAGCGAAGGTGTTCTCTCCACCACCAATATTCAGTCTCTAGGACCATTACAGTCTGTCATATTTAATCTGACTACACATTTGTGCATGTTAAGTGGGACAGTGTGTGGTCACATCAACTGGGGTGTCCAGTATTTTCTTGTTGTGTGTACCAGATGTTAACGTGTGTGTGTGTGCGTGTGGTGATCAGATGGTCTGAGTGATGGTTGTGGGTTGTGTTGTATCTGTCCCTTCTTTGTATTTTCCCTCAAAAATCTCATCTGGCTCTATTTTTTTTTTACTAAATTAAGTTGTTTGGCGTTCTATAAAACAACAAAGGTGCAAAGTGGAATATGATTAATTATGGTCTTTCATTGGTACCCTTTTTTATGTTGCGTTTACCGGATTTCATAGGAACGAGAAGAACGACGCAGAAAGTTAAAGAGAGATCAACCAGATGATGGACCAAGGCCAAGACCACAACAGGTTAGGAATGATCACGTGACCCAAAACAAGATTGGCGGATACAAACGAGTTAAAGAGACACCTCAGGGTATGTGTTGTATCTGAAAGCCATATTCTTGTGAATCATGTCAAATTGTCCCATGGTCACGTCTTGTATTCATATACTTACGCTAAGTTCATCACAAAAAATACTCGTGCTTAGCCTAAAAATAGATTTTTGATATTTTTCACCCTTGCCTCTGACATTGTCCTTTTTTTTCAGGTTGGTTGGATTGCCCTGCATCTGGTCAACCAATAGACAAAATCATACCTTCTAAAGTTCCGCTGGATGAAACATTCAATGAGTCCATTCCTCCTGGAAAAAGATATTCTTCCAAACAAGTTGTTAATAAACAAAGAAAGGCTGGCCGGGATGTAAGCACAGTTTTGTACTCACACGACAATAATGCACATTCCATTACTTATTATGTTATAGGCTGGATATTGTGCTTTTTACCTGCATCTGGCCCTACTTTGAAGCATGCATATTTGAATGAAGTTTTTTGTGACACAGAGTACATGCATTTCTTTATCCATGCTCTGCTTGTATTGTATTCATGATTGTCGTTATTGCTGCCTGTTCTCTTGTATGAGTGTATGATGTTTGTGCTACTTCCCCCACTTATGCACTGATGGTCACATGTCACCTATTGCTTGAGTGAATATCTGTGTCCCAACTGCTATGCTATTCCGCTACCACTAGTTAGTTGGCATTTGCAATCATAACTGAACGGAGGTAAATTGATTTTCTTGTTTCTTAAAAGTGGAGGTAAATTAATTTGTAAACTTCAGTCCTTATCATTTGTGCCGAAAGGCCTGTCTTTCTAGGCACAATAAAGGTTAACTTATTAGATCATAAATGCAATTTACAGTACACTTGGACTCGTGGAGCTGTAACAGTTGCTTGAAGTATCTCGACTCTCAGTTGACATACTTTCTACTGATTGTCTCTTTTCCTATCTTCTAGCTATTTGCTATTGAAGAGAGTTCTACAATCCATAATGAGTACTTGATTTGATCAATTTGGAACACATTATAGCTTGTTGCCTGTATTAACTATTCCCCCCCTGCTATTTTATCAGATAGGTCTGGTGATTGACTTGACAAATACCTCTCGGTACTATTCGCCAGCAGAGTGGACGAAGCAAGGTACTAAACATGTCAAGGTGAGAGTGAGACCTCAGTTTACATAGTAATATGTATATTCCAGCATTAATAAAAAATAATTCCTGTGACATTTCTGTTCATTTCAGATTGCTTGCAGGGGGAGAGATGCTGTACCAGAAAATGAAGCTGTTAACACGTTTGTGTATGAGGTAACCTAGATTCCTAGTTTGATGACCTTTCCACTATGCTTTTTTGATGTATTTTTGGTTAGGCATGCATATGTAAACTTCAAATCTTCTTTTAATTTTCTGGGCATCCTTTTTTATTGTGAGCACCCGTCGTCAAGGTTTTAAACATGGTGCTCTATACTGTAGTTGCCTACATAACACATGTTGCCTATGTGTCGCACTTTATAGTTAGGTTAAGTGCCTATGTGTCGTTAGTATAAAAGAATGGAAGTCTAATAAATTAATAATGATACCAGATCAAGTGCATGCTTGCACCTGCTGTTTTTCATTCAGCCATCCACAAAGTGTTGAAATACTAGTTACCACACACGTGAAAAGCATGACTTAATAACATAATCGAAACATAAAAAAATAGTTATCTTAAGATTTTTAAGTATAATGTCTTATTTTTTTGGATGCTTTCTTACATTCAATATTGTTGATGTGGAAGAAAACTATAAAAAACATGTAGTTCAGTAAACTTGTTTAGAAATGCCAGTAGATAGATGACAACATATTACAGACACAAAAGAAAATAAGTCCATATATATTGATCATTGTAATTATGTTGAATCAAGAGACATTGTTCAGAATTTTCTTTAGAGCAAAAACATGAAACTCATTTGTTAAAGAAATATCTCATAAAGAATCAGTTAGCAAAAGTTCTTGTCCGCAACCATTGGATCATTGTACTTGGAAGACCGTAAGTACAATATCTATATCTATACCAATATACATGAGTTGGTTGGGATACTTCTGATTTGAGCTCTCCAAAAACTTTAATATAATTTCAGAATTACCCATCCGATGGTTGTGGACATGTTATATATCCTCCTCTAGTCACTTTGGACGGCTCAAATCAAAAGTATCCCAACCAACTCGTGCTTTTTATATTCGTGTAGATATAGCTATTGTCTCTGAATTTATCAATGGCTCTTTTATGTTGTTTGTAGAAATACTGAATCTGTATGTAAAATTTCACTAGTGCTGTATTGTGTTCCCTAGACAAGAATGTATGTGGCTATCACTCCTGCCAGGGTAACTAGTTAAGTTTTTAACGGTTTAAAAGTTCTAAAAAATCATGAAATAATACTGGAGCATCACGGCAATGATGTAAAATGATCCGTGAGTTATATATTATATATATTTTGAGTATTCATACGGAAACAGCTTTGCTGGGCTATACTCAGTGTGTACACTTGTAGTCTCTCCAGTTGGAACACGTAGACCAGAATATTGATAACCTAATTGCAGCAAATTTTCTTTAAACAATCTAGCTGATGAAGCTCTATCCATGCTAAATTTTAGGTGTTGGCGTTTCATGAGCGCCAGAAGCCATCAAGGAATCCCAAATACGTACTTGTTCACTGTACTCATGGGCATAACCGTACTGGCTTTATGATTGTTCATTACCTAATGCGCACACAACTGTCTAGTGTTACTGAGGTGAGATAACTTATGCTTCCAATGTAATTTACTGTGATATTTCCTTTTGTTTCCTTGGCTAAATCTTTTGTTTGCTAGGCGTTAAATATATTTGCTCAAAGACGGCCTCCAGGGATATATAAAACCGACTACATTCAAGCACTGTATACATTTTATCATGAAATTCCTGAAAGTATCACATGTCCACCGACACCGGAATGGAAGAGGCCTTCTGATCTTGATTTGAATGGTGAAGCTAAGCAGGACGACGATGATGACAATGGCGAGCCTGCACCTTCACCAGTAGGTGTTTCTTCCAGTACATGTTTGGATAATTCTCTGTTAATGCCACCCAGGTCAACATTATAAGATGATTTGATAACCATTAGCTAATATATTTGTTTTAAAAGAATAGTTGCATGTGGGGCGCATGTAGTGTAAACTAGCATTTGTATTCCTGTGAACTTTGCATGCAAAATTTAGAAAATGATCAAAACTGTTGGTTAGATATTTTCTATATGCCAGCAACATTTTAAGGGATTTTTATTGTACTGGTCCTTCCATATACTGTTGTCTTTGACATGAAATATTACAGTGACATACTCCCTTCGTTCTCAAATATTTGTCTTTCTAGAGATTTCAACAAGTGACTACATACGAAGCAAAATGAGTGAATACACACTCTAAAATATGTCTACATACATCCATATGTTATAGTCCATTTGAAATGTCTAGAAAGACAAATATTTGGGAACGGAGGGAGTAATACCTTCCCCACGTCGTTGCGTTTTCTTGAAAAAAAAAATACCTTCCCCACTACATCCACCAGTACAACAATAACACATTTATTAGCCAATGAAACAGTATTTTAGGATATTTTGGAAGCTTGCGAAGTTTGCATGGGTCACATTGATTTTGATTAACACCCACATGCCATTTCATATGTTGTTTCCTTGTGAATATGTTGATCCTTTTTACTAGATAGGTCCAGGGTTCTACTAAGTATCAATAGTTCCATACAACACTTTCTTATATTGCTAATGTTTCACAAAATTTTCCTGCTCATTTGTAGGATCCTGTAGATGACAAGGCCATTACTAATGATGATGTCTTAGGGGATGCTGTACCTTTTGACCAGCAAGATATCTTGCGTGGCATATGTTTCAAGTTGCTTGATTTTGTGCCCAATGTAAGTTTTAATCCTGTCTTTTGCTCTTAGTCACATCTTTCACATACTCAGTCTTCCCCACCCCTAAAGTTGTTAATGACGTAGTTCCCTTTGCTGAATGCCGACAGAAAAATGTTATCAGCACTTACATTTGCGTAGTTTGGTCTTGTCACCGTGCCACTATGTATGTACTGTATTCATAGCTATATTGATTATACGGTCACTAGTTCCATTTTCTCAAACCAGTTTGCAAAGTTACACACTATATTTTGATTACTATGGTACTATGGTTTCAAGAACCTTATTTGATCAAAATCTGAATTCAGTTAACTTGTTGCAAACACAGATGGTTACCTCGTCTTGTATCAATTAGTTTTTGAAGTTGATGCAGAAGAATCTATGAACATCCATTTTTAATTTATTATTGGCTGTAGCTTTGGTGAATAGGTGTGACAATGAAAACTTCTTTTGCTGGTGTTGGAGATCATTTCACTGAAGTTTGTTTTTATGTGCATATCTATTGTGATTCACTGTCTTGTTTTCTTAGGTATCCTTTTTTTAAACTTTAGCCATCCCTTTATTTTGAACTTACTACGCTATCCCTGTATAATCGCTGTGCCCACAAAAGCAAACTTCTTACAGTGTTCTGCTACCCTCTTGCTTTCCAGGGTAGAGCTAATGCTCAGTTTCCAGGATCTCATCCAGTTTCCCTTAACAGGTATCATATCACTTGATCCAATTTAGACGCTGTTTGTGCAAAGTGGTCTTTGTGTACAAATGCATGTTCTCTTACAGTCTCCCACCAAATAACCCCACTATATGCTAAATCATGTAGTACTGGAGATGAGCACACAATTAAGGGCAAACGTATACCCCAAGTTAAGGCAGGTTGCATTTTATTTTACATAAATTTGCTCTACTTTGTCATGGTCACTAATATTTCTTTGCACTTTGTAGAAGCCAATGTGCCATGTGCATTTAGTAACATTATATTATATACTAAGTAAGGGAGTTGCATGTTTGCCCCAGGAATAATTCTTATGAGTAAAGCGACAGATGACTGCCATATAAGGAAGAACTATGTCTAGGTGGTAGCTGTAGAATTTGCTTTAGCATGCAGTGGTTATCTTGGTTTGATGGAATAATATTGCTACATGACTTTAATCCCAGTGCAGATGCTGTTTGTTCGTTTTGTCAAGCAACAAGAGTCATTACTCACCTCATATTGAATAACCCAGTTACACCCTTTAGGTTGACACCCTTTCTGCAGTCAAGAATGGTTGATGCGCCAAATAGGCAAATAGATAGTAGAGAAAGAGAATGTAATTCTGTGTAGCGCGTTCCAACTAGGGCATGCAAATCCTAAAGTATGGCACATGCAAGTATCGCTTGACCATAATGTAGCTCTAATTTATAAGCCTCAAAGGCTTTGTTGAACAAAAAACAGGTGTATGAAGCTAGAGCAAAGGATAAACATAATTAGAATCATTACTGGAACTGGAGTATGGATAGTCCAGTACTATAGCCTCATATCCTTGGGTAAAACTTGCATAAACTTCCTACCTTTCTCATCAGTTCCTCCTACTCTCCATTTTGTGTTCTTGCTATCTTATCTCATATCTGCTGTTCTCTGTCGCCTAACAACCCAATGATGAGTTATTGAGATGACACCCTTCTTAAGTCCCTCCTCCTGGTCCAAGGTCATGTTGCTTCATCCTTTTATGCCGTGCATTCCTAAAAAAAATATTAATGCCTAGCCACCTCCTTTTGCTGCTCCTACTGGTACTTTCTCCATGGCGAAGAGTATTCCTCTTGTGGTATAGTTGATGCATTCTACTGCACGTTTAATATTTAATGTTACCATTTTTGGTGCACATCGTTATATAGCATATGTGGCAGCATTCAAGAGAGTGCCTATGTCATTGAAATACATAGAGACACCATGCTTAATGTAATACCCTCGTAAGCACTGAACGTTAGGTCTTACAATTGCCTTCTGCCGTTCTGCTCTATACTGTTATGGCCAACTACTTTGCTGTAATTGTAGGTTTTTTTTTTTGGCTTGAAAGTGAAAAATCGAGAAGAAAATTGTTACGCGTGTCGATGTAAAGAAAGGTTGGTCTGCCATCAACTAGTTTCAGCTAGGTTGAACCGAAGCAGTCATTCTTTAATTAGAAAATAATATGAGTCTCGCCCTTTAAGAAATAACAGCTGTTATAGTGTTCTTGCTTCTGTTTTGGCCTTTTGGCCCTTCCTCTAACTCGTGTTCTTTTGTGTCTCAATTTAAAGTGAGAACCTGCAACTTCTGAGACAAAGATATTATTATGCTACGTGGAAAGCTGACGGAACACGATACATGATGCTTATAATGCGGGATGGCTGTTTCTTAATAGACCGGAACTTCTGCTTTAGAAGAGTTCAGATGCGTTTTCCTATTAGGAATGTTAACGATGTAAGACCTCACTTTCGGTTTGGATAACAGACCTAGTGCATTTCCTTTTCTTTCATTATATTGCAGAATTTTACTTTACCTCTTTTTTCCTAACTCAAGGGTTTCCACAACTTTACATTGATCGATGGAGAAATGGTTGTAGACGCCATACCAGGTGGTGGATTGAAGCGGAGGTACTTAGCCTATGATCTGATGGCGATTAATTTCTCCTCCAAAGTCAAGGTAGAAACTTCAAATCTGCTATCATTAACTTAAGTTGCCATTTCATCACCGTTCCAATTAATGATGTGTATATGCCTGTTTTCTTTTTGGTATCTCATCTATTTTGGGGTTGTGGCATGAGTACCAGAGATCTCATTGACCTTTCATGGGAAATATTGTTGTTGAGATAATAATACAAGTTTGTCAGAAGTGATTGATAAGAATATAGCTATATTATTTTGATTGATAGAAGTAAGCTCTTAATTTTGGATAATCACTGATGAAATATTTTTTCTGTAAATGATTTTAATCTACGTAGATATATGAATATATGGTGATTCTGAAGTTTAACTGTTTAAGCATTTCCATTACTCTGTACTGTAGTGACCGCATTTTATTTAATCTTCGGATGCAGTTGCCCTTTTCTGACAGGTGGAAGCTACTTGAGGATGAAATAATTCGTCCACGCATCTATGAGAGAAAGCAGTTTGAAACTGGTCTGAAAGGCAATCCATCATACAGATATGACCTGGAACTTTTTTCGGTACCTAAATCTAGATGGATTATTTTGTTTATTTCATTGCAGTACGATGTTCAGTGGATACCCATAAACAGTTCTCTGATATTTGGTTTTTATCAGGTAAGGAGAAAGGATTTTTGGCTGCTTTCCACGGTGAAGAAATTACTCAAGGAGTTTATTCCAGCACTTTCACATGAATCTGATGGGCTTATATTTCAGGTAGGGTGGTCTTATCGTTTCTGGTTTTGCTACGTGATGGTCGTTGTCCATGGAAATTGGAACATAGAAATGCTATATCCTATAAGGCAAGCGAGGAAAAGTTAAGACAGATCAATGCATGTATCTTTGTATTGTAAATTGATAACAATTTTGTACTAAGAAGCACCGATGCGGGGTTAGTTACGGACACGGGGATACGAGTATGGGGACACGGGATACGTCATTTTCCGAAAACAGCCATTCAGGGACACGGCAGGGTATATAGGTACTTCAAAAAATAAACAGCATGTAATAAAGTTTTAATGATAATTATTAGAGGAGAGATTTTTTTTGTTAGTAGACTGGATATATATTGCCTCATTTCTATTGGTAAAGTCTTTGGGCAATCCATATGAACCCTCCACTCAGGTCCATGTAGCTCTCCACTCAGAGCCCATATAAGAACCAGCTTCTGAAAATCCTAGACTAGTCAGCTCCTCCAACCGTTCTCTTTAACTCCAGCCGCCTGAGAGCAGATGAAAAGACCGAGCCGCCGCATGTATCTCACTGGCGTATGCAGTCCCCATCTTTCTCCCCGCCCAGAGCTTCTTCCTCATCATCGGACGCCTTGCCATCTTCCTCTCTGCCTGGATGTTCTTTGTCAAGGGGAGAGCTGGGCTGGGGGGAAACGGTGGTGATGAGCCGGCAACTAGAGAAGCGAGTCCGGGCGGTAGCGGCGTCGAGTCGGCGGCGCCAGCACGGTTGCTGGAGGCCGGCTCCGAGTCCCCACTATGTCCACACCGTATCTGCCTTATCCCAATTTGTTTCTCCTTCTTTTTCAGTTCAGAAAATATGTGATGCTGTGGAATACCTGTATCCGCGTGTATGTCTGTTGTCATCCGGCTCTTATCGCTGGACTGGTTCTAGAAGTGGTCATGTTCCAAGTTTAACTTCCTGCATACTCATAACGATGTTTCCGTGACATGGAATTAACGAAGGACTCGATCTCTACTGAGAGCAATCATCCTTTATCATCCATATATAAATCTTGCCCTAAAGCATGCTAATGACATGCAGTTAGGAACACTTCTGCACTGAAAATAGCTGTAGTTCATTCAAGGGCATACCCAGCCCCAGCTCTGATTTCCATAACAAGACACTATGTTTAACTTTTTGATGAGTCACTAGTAACATATTGGCTAAGCTGAACTTTTGTGTCACTTGAGAAAACCTAGCTAAAGCTGCCTCCCTGCAGCTGTTATTTATCACTCCATGTATTTCTTCATGCATTTCTCGTTATACGTTTAACAGGCTTATTTTTTTCCCTTCCAGTTTCTTCATATGTTAAAGAGTTTCTGTTATTCTTAATATAGGGCTGGGATGATCCGTACGTGAATCGTACACACGAAGGTCTTTTAAAATGGAAGTACCCAGAGATGAATTCAGTTGACTTCTTGTTTGAGGTTTGTATATGCTTGTCATATTCTTAATATTAAATATTAAAACAGAACTACTTTTGGTGTGGAATCTGTTCATGTGGATGTGTGACTTGGTGAATTTTGTTTCCAATTTATCATCGTTCTATTTTCTGAATGCTGCAGACTGGTAGTGAAAACCGTCAGCTTATTTTTCTGTACGAGAGAGGCAAAAAGAAACTTATGGATGGTACCCGGGTGGTATTTGCTGGTAAGGATGTGTTTGCAATATTTTTTCAACCATTCCCTGGAGCAATCGTGCAGCTTTACTATATTTGTAATATGCTGATTAAGTGTTTCAAAATCTTGGCATACCTGGTAACTTTAAGTCTTGAACTATGGCCCTTGTATGATGTTGTCTTTAAATAGAATCTGCCACAACAGTTTTTTCTCGAGGCATCATGCTTCAATTCTTGAAACAGACAATTTTGCTGTAATGTGATTTCATTTTGGACTAAATGTGGGTGTTGTGCTGGAACTTCTGCAGATGATGTAGAGCCATCTTCAATATCTGGGAAAATTGTTGAGTGCTCTTGGAATAAACAGGAGGACTGCTGGTTCTGCATGCGAATCCGAGCAGATAAATCAACTCCTAATGATATCAATACTTACAGAAAGGCACTTCCCTTTCCCCCTCCCTGCCTCCCTCCCTCTCTATGGCCGTGCTCGATTTCCTGAACCATATCATGCTGAAAACTAGTGTCAACATCCAGGTCATTCAGTATATGTTATGCACACCTACAAAGTTCAGTATCTTGGTGATCCACGGTATAGAGAAATTGGACAAGTGGCACAGGCTATAGGCTCCGTATTGCACATGAATCATAAGTTGTACTCCCTCCGTCCAAAAATACTTGTCATCAAAATGGACAAAAAAGGATGTATTTAGAACTAAAATACATCTAGATACATCCCCTTTTGTGCATTTTGATGACAAGTATTTCCGGACGGAGGGAGTAGTACATTGTCTACATAATCCAACATGATCTCTTCTACTCTTAATGCCCCTTTCCTAAACTGGCTAGTGACCATACCCAGTCCTGACTGTTGCTGGCTACATCCTAACTGACAGATGATTGTGATTTTGCATTCATGAGAATCATGTCATTACTAAATTAATCAAGACGTACATTTTGTGTGGTGAGTTCATCTTTCACGGTCGATTCATGGTTAGGTTGTCAATTTGCAACCAGATACACAATTTGTAAAGTTTAATAATAGTCAAATGATCTTGACTTGCGATGGTTGATAAATTTTGAGCGCTCCAATTCGATACGTTTATTGCCATTGCATTTTACTTTCTTCCTATTGCAGACCATCTCTATTCTTCATACACTAGACTTTACTGTGCAATTTTACTCTATCTCCTGCTGTGTAGACATCAAGAGTATGAGAAACAGAATCGCCATATACAATCTGACAATTTCCATTGTCTTGTTGTAATGGACAGGTGATGAGGAGCATCACAGATAACATTACTGAAGACAAGCTCCTGGGCGAGATGAACGAGATCAGTAGCCTTCCGATGTACGCCGACAGGAAGGCACACGCTGACAGGAAAGCCCATGCCGAGAAGATGGCTCACCAGCACAGAAGGAGGGGATAAGGCGAATAATCTTGGGTCTTCTGAACTAGAATCAACAATGCCGGCTGGCCTCTGTAGCCTGTGTATTTAGCAATAATCAGTTTTTGACTTCGATTAAACAACAGCGGTCACCACACAAGTTTTTTCAATGCTTTGTCATATTGGCCATTGTACATGTATTGTCCCAGAGTCCTGTATATCTCTTATTGTGTGTCATCAATGTTTGATATCATTTGTCGTTTGGTCTATGCTTCTGATGAATAGCTTTGTCGGCACTTTTATCAATGCGGTGTGTTTTGTTTGCCCTATCCTTATATGGACGTCATGTTTTGTTTGCATTGCTTGTCGCAAGTACGCAGTGGTGGGCAATGTGCTCGGAATGGTAACAGCATCCCATGTCCAACCATAGACCAAGTTATTAGAGAAATTGCAGTGGTTTAGCACTTGTTGAAGACGTCATATTTCTGGCTTCTCGGGCAAGAGTTATGCATTATATTTTTTGTTCAAGTACATAATAATGGACGCGGATTTGGTGAATATGTGTGCGCACATCCTTTATGAATAGTAAATTAAAAGAAAACTGAAAAAAAAAAATCTGAATTCATTTTTGTAATATATACATAGTCAACCGGTATACTTGCATATGAAGTTTCATGAAGAAATCACATCCGTGGTAATCTGGGCAAAAATGACAAAATCGAAGCTATATTAAAAAACACTGTTTAATGAGTATGGTCATATTTGTATTTTCTTCACTAAGAATACCATGGGTGTCAATACATCATGAAACTTCTCATATGAGTAGAATGGTCGATTAAGTTTCATACCGCGAAATTTCAGAAATTTTTATTTTTTTTCTAGTATTTTTTATGAATTTACTATTCACGTGGGTGTGCATGCACCCATGTTCACCTTTGTAATTTCGCATAATAGCATGCTGAACATATGGATTGGTTGTTTTTTTTTCTTTCGTATATAGAGCTTGTTTGGGACTGCTCTGCTCCTTAAAATTCAACTCCGCTCTAGAAAACTCAAGCCAAACGGGGTAGCTCCACGATATGCCGCTCCACAGAAAAACTAGAATCTGGGGTACAACTCTCAGTTTTTTATGAAGCTCGTGAAGGGGTGCTCCAAAAAATCCTAGAAGCTAGAGTTGGGGAGAAATTACCCACCACTGCCACCAGTAATCCCTAGGAATCCAATTATCCCTCCAAATGCTTATACTAGAACCATTGACCACTCTTCATATGATACCTTTTTTCAACAGATCGAGTTCATGCATAATTCATTGCCACGTAAGGGAAGTTGCTTGAGGAAATACTGTATCAATAAGATGTCCATGAGGATAATATTTAGCTTTCAACACCTTTGCACATAGAGAGTCCGGAAAAACCAATAAACGCCAAACTTGTTTAGCCAAAAGCGCCTGATTAAAAATTCCAAGGTCACGAAAGCCCATGCCCCCTTCACTTTTAGGTTTCGTCATCTTATCCCAAGACACCCAATGAGTTATCTTTCTATTCTCCTCATCGCCCCACCAAAAATTCCCGATAATCTGGGATAACTCATCACATAATGAAGCAGGAAATTTAAAGATACCCATTGCATAAACGCCTGAATAACAGATCATTGCCTTGTGTTATCAGGCGAGATCAGTGTCAACTTTATGTCCAGGAAAAATATGTGGACCCTGCAATGGAAATGGACACAGCAACTAATGCTTGTCCCTGCAACACAAAAGAAAAAACCTAATGTTGTGCATTTCTTGATTTCTACTACTCCCTCCATCCCAAAATTCTTGTCTTACATTTGTCCAAATACGGATGTATCTAGTTACACTTTAGTGTTAGATACATCCGTATCTAGAAAAATCTAAGACAAGAATTTTGGGACGGAGGGAGTACATTGCTTTCCCCCTGAGAAGGACATGCTCCCGGCCGTGAACGAACGTACGTCCGGCCGTCCATGTCTTGGTGTGCACAAAATCACTGGCTTTATCCAGGGTTTGGTGGTGCTAAATAAAGTTGAAGTGTAGTGTAGGTGCACCCTCCCCAACGGGGATCTCTCAACACACTCCGATAGTGGCGAGTAGCAAAGCAACCACCCTCACCAACAAAGCGTCCGCACCAGCCACCTGACCCCCGACCTAAGACCCCATTACAAATGGCCTCCTCTACCCAACACCATCTCGATCTCACCCCCTCATCATGAGCTACCTCCTCTCCTACATCTCCAAGATGCTCTGCATCAAGACGCCGTCCTCGTCGGAGGAGGCGAAGCATCCGGCGGCCGGCGAGGAGTGCTGCGTCTGCCTGTCGAGGATCCGCGCCGGCGAGGCCACGCGGCGGCTGCCGTGCGAGCACGCCTTCCACCGGGACTGCGTCGACCGGTGGCTCGCGCTCTGCAAGCGGACGTGCCCGCTCTGCCGGGTGTACGTCGCCGACGGCAACGGCAACGGCAGGCAAGCCGCGGCCAAGCACGCCGGCGAGGGCGCCCTGGCCGACGACCTCGTGATCTGGTTCTCCACCATGCTCGTCCCAGGATTCTGAGACGGTCCACGATGATGTTCCCTTTGAAATGATGGCGACGCATGGCACATGTAGCTAGGGTTGTAGGTGGCAAACTTTTTTCGCATGTGGATCGTCCGAGAATGGCTTCTTGCAAGTTTTGTATTTGACGTTTATCCCATTACGAATATGGGTGTAAATAAGAAGCATGCATGATCGATCTTCTACTAACCTTAATTTTGGATACATATGAATGCTATAGATGTGTAGTACAGTATTACTCAGTTACTCACTGTGCATGGAAGATTGGACAAATATTTCAAACTGTACCTCTCGCTGTAAAGCTCACCGCTGCGACTAACGCCTTGCCTTTGAAGATAAAGAAACAGAAACTTTTGCACGTTCTTAATTTTTAGTCCCGCCTTTTGGAGCACAAAAGATATTAGCTAGCGGTGGTTGGGCCATGACCATTCGACCAAGTATACTTCATGAGAGATTTCATTTTCTTGTAACGAGTATACTTCAGTTTTCTTGCGGGGCTAAAAAGAGTTTTATTCCATAATCATAGAGGTACAGTCGAGAGGCAAAAGATTCTTAGCGAGAGAGGACAAAAAGGAATGAAGCTGGTGGTCGTGGGTGTTAAAAGTTGGGGACAACTGTGCCGAGAGTAATAACTTGCTTGTAATTTGGGACTATGTAACAGACTCTATTCTCTCTTAATGAATGAATAAGGCAAAAATAAAAATAAAATTGGCTCCAGTTTAAAAACAAATAAAAGTGACACACTCACACACTTGCACCCAAGCCAACCCCACGAAACAGCTACATGTCTGAGGTTGGATGTGCGATTTCTTTTGAGCGAACACAGTGATTTTATTTGATGCTCGCTCTATTAATTTTGTTTGAGACAATATAGTGAAGCTTTATTCAACCACTCATAATGTTTACAAGGATGAATAAAAGTTCACCGAGGTGGCCAAACCAAATATGGGGGTCCACCCCTAACTGTACAGCATGCTTCAGTAAATTCCGAGTCTCGAAATTTGAGCTCCTAAACTCATGGGAAAAAATTACAGATAATAAAAAAAAACTACTATAGCCTATGGTTTCATGTATGATAGCTCCTCAGCTGACCAAACTCCGTTGCTTGATGTTGGCCCGCTCCGTCAAATTATCAATGTGATGCCCGGAGAGACTATACATGGACCGACCGGCCCATGGCTCAGTCCACTAAAGTCCAAGCCTTTGTTTTTACTTGTATAAAATTATTTTTCTTAATAGGTTAAAAATATTGTGAACAAAGAGAGAACTGTAGATTACAAAAAATATATTCATGTACTAGATGAGAAACATATGTAGGTGAAACAAAATGTTTACCGTGTATTTGAAAAACAATTGTGTATAAAAATATTATTTTATAAAAAGTGTATATATTTTATTAGAAAATATCGTCACATGTGTATGAATGTATATTCATATAATATAAAAAGAATGTCCTAGTCTAAAATTAAGTAAAAACGAAAACGTAAATCAAGGAAAGGTAAAAAGATCAAGCAAAATAATAAAAACTAAAAAAATGAAATATACTGCATAGTTTAAGAGAAATACAATAAAATAATCATACAAGTAAAAAAAATAAAGAATAAGGGAAAGAAAACAACTGAACGAATCGAAGTTGCGTGCGGGGATGTGTGTTACTGCAATAGTTCAATGCCACATGGTCAAATAAGGATTACCAAATTCACATCACACGTCGGTATGAATTTCCTATTCTTTGCTTATAATGAAGAATAGTACTCCCTCCGATCCAAAATAACAGTCATGTTATAATTTCAAATTTGAACTACAAACACGACACTTATTTTGGAACGGAGGGAGTTTTTTTTTGGGGGTACAAATGGCACACCACGGCATCCTTTGGGCCTTGTCTTCTATTTTCTTATTTTTAATTTATAGCTTTGTGTGAGTATTTTAAAAAAATATTCATGATAATTCTTGACTTCCTTTTAAATTCTGTGAAAATAAATAAATTAGCAAACATTTTCTTTTGCGGCAATCATGTTCTATTCCGACAAAACAAGACAATTCATTTTCTAAAATTTTCAAGGAAACCTGTTAACTGATTCCCATCCCCACCCCCCTAGGCTGTTGGTTTCCTTAGCCAGGAGTCACCGAGCACACACTTTTTCTTTTCATGTATGATTGGGAGCGACAACCAAATGAGTGAGTGTGATTTCCCATCTATGCATCGGCAGAAGACAAAGGATAACAAAGGATAAGTGTGGTGCTATGTCTCGCTTTTTGCGAGATAGAAGTACGACACGCCTATAGATTTAGTTCTAATGGGTCAGCCCAATAGCTTGGGTTTGGGAACTGTCGCATTGGTTTTATAAACCCTTCCCTCGATATTGGTAATGTTTCAACCCTTTTTTTTCATGTTATTATCAACTTTTCCATTAGTTTTATTTTATTATTTATTATATTTTAGTTTATTTTATTTTTCCTAATTTTGGATTTTTTTTCACCTTTTCTAATTCAAATACACTCCTATTTTTTAAATACTCATTGACCATTTTCTATACAGAGGTCGAACATTTTTAAGATATATGTTTATCAGTTTTAATACATGTTAAACATTTATCTGAATACGTGTTAAACATTTTTAAATGCACATTGATCATTTCTGAAAATATACAGTGAACAATTTGATACAGGCGTTGAACATTTTTCAAAAATGTCGCAAAATTTTTCTGCAATGCGTGAACATTTGTTTCTGTTTTGAATGTTTTGAATGCCATTAAAATTTATTTACATCTTATGAACATGTTTGGAAAAGTGCATGAACATTTTTAGTAGCACATTAACATATTTTAAACACATGGACGTTTTTTATATGTCATGAAGAAACTAAATGACATGAATAATTTCATAAGTAATGCGAACTTGTTTACATTTTCATGAAAAAATTATAAATGGCATCAAAATATTTATAAAATGTTACAAACATATTTTTTAGTGCAGATACATTTTTTGAAAACTACGTGAAAAATATCTTACAATCTGAAATTTTTATGGGAGGTCAATTTTTTTAAACTAAGTAAATGTATTATTTTAACTTTTTATAAATGAATTTACTTAGTTTATAAAATATATAATATATTTACTTAGTTAAAAAAATATCCACCTCGTATAGGAAATCCTTCATGAGATTTAGAACTATTTTTTTTGAGGAAAATTTAGAACTATTTTATGTATACACAAATAATAGTATCTCTTAAACAAGGAAGGATTTACCCATATTCAAGCCCTCACGAAGGAGGTGAAACCTTACTTCATGGTCGGCAAAATTGATTGTTTATAGGGCTTACAATGATCGAGGGATTGAGTATCAAATCCAGGTTCTGTTTCTTGTCGATTAATCTATCCCCGACTTATATGGTTGCCGGGGCTCTAGCGTTACACGATGCTAGTTGGTCGGAGAACTCCTCATGAATGCCGGCCACCTGGGTGTGTACGTTGAGTCCCATTGACCCATTTTTATGGAGCCATGGGCCGACTTTGTTGGCCCAGGGCATAACCGACCTAGGGGCCCCCAGGCCTGCTTACTCGACTTCCGGCAAGGTGAGACATCCCTGGGCCTTAACACCGCCAGTCTCACTTTGCCGGATATTGTAGTGGGCCAGCCCATTAGTTGTTACTATCTTTTTTAAACTTCAGTTATGTTTAGAAATAAAAATAAATATTAAAAAATTACTTTGGATAAAAATGTTCTTCCGTTGTAAAAATAATGTCGCACAACTTTAAAAAATATTGATAGCATTCAAAACATTACTTACACAATGTAAAAAAATGTTTGTACAATTTTTGAAAAAATGTTCACACATTACAAAAGAAGTTTGTCGCATTTTAAGAAATATATTTATCCAATATGAAAAATGTTCGCATAATTTTCAAAAATGTATCGTGCCATTAAAAAACTGTTTGAGACATATAGAAACATGTGCACACATTTCTATAATATTTGGGTGATGTATTTCCAAAATGTTTGTAACAGTTCATGTAATTACAAAAAGGTTCTGTACCATTTAAGTAATGTTCCATGTGTATTGAAAAGTGTTTAATATAGTTGAAGAAAATATTCAACCATGTATTTGAAAAGACATGTTCAATGTGTATCCAAAATATTACGCATGTATTGGAAAAATGTACAACATGTATTTAAAATTGTTGACATTTATATGAAAAAATGAAATAAAAAGTGAAAGCCGAAGAAAACTAATACAAGGAAGACAGAAAAAAGGAAAAAAGAACCCGCATGGAACGTGTATCCAAACTGGCATCCTAGACCGCCTAGATTCGTCGGCCCTGTAAGGCGAGGTTGCCTCAGCACCAGAGGTGAGGCGACGTTAGGTCTTGCCATAAGCGGCGGGAAATAGGCCCGACACTCCGACATGAGCCAGTTGTTTTTTAATAAACACATGTAGTTATATTCATACTCATAATTACAGGTACACTGATTTGGATGTAAGATTCAAGAAAATACAAAGTGTCTCCTATGACTAAGAATTATAATGAAATCTCTTGAAAGCACCTTCTTCATTGTATCAATCTCTGTTAGAATAAATTCCAAAGACTTCGGTAAGGAGACTGCAATTGAACTAGAGCAACGATGTTGTCAATCTGTAACCCGCACGAACATTACCAATGATGGTTTTTGAATGCCCCTTGAGTCGCCTATCGAAAAAGATGGACATCCTTGATGATAGACATTCTTGGGCCGGGGATGATCCCCTAGAAGTACAGGCTGTGGGATCACACTATCTTCACCATAATGTCAGTGAAATATTTCAACTCGGACACACGAAACAAATACTCATCAGATCCGAACAATCGGATATGCGAGAAGAGAAAACTCTGAAGTAAGGATGCCATCTGAACCTTTTTAAGAGTATTTATAAATTTGTTGAAATATTTATTTTTTATCAATGTTTTTATACTTTTTGTTGTGATATTCTGACAATATTTTTGACATTTTCCTTTTTTTGTAGGCATTGATGCACATTCACCACCAAAGATAACTTTTCTCAGGATGGAGTTCATTCAATCATGCGATGAAGTCAACTTTCAAATATTAATTAGGCAATTCATGTGTAATAGATCTTCTTAGAAATGATTGTATTGCGATGTATTTGTGAGAAGTGTTATAACACTTTTGTGAGAAATTTTATGACATTTTTTGTAAATGATTCACGTGTGTACTGTGATGTTTTTTATTTCTTTCTTCATTGTTCATGTGATGTTTCTATTGTATTTCAGTTATTACAATATAATTTCTTCTTTTGTTTCTATACTTTTTTTTGAAACATTATGTTTTGAGTTGTAAAATTCTGCATTGAGGTTTCTTGCTGGATCATGTTGTGCTATTTGATTTTATATAGATCAAACAAGAACAACAATGGTATGATCCTACATTCAAATTATTACATTCCATAATTTTGGAACATTTTTATTCGGTTATATATGTTATTTTTTCATCTTATATATTCGATTTAAAACTCTTTTTTTCTAAAATCAAGATTGTTGTTGGACAATCAAAGTTATGTTTTGAAGCGTTGGTTCATTCTTTGGTCCTATGTGTTATTGTCATTGTCATTGCAATCACTTTTTGATGAATGCTATTGTAAATCTTGCTGTCATCCTATGTGTGCAAGCTTGAATATCATAAACTGTGCAAATTTTTAAATTTGGAGTATTTGAAAATAAGGTACTTTGTTTTATATCTTTTTTAGTTTAGGATCTTTGTACTTTGTTTTGAGATGAGCATATGATAGTTTTTTTTAATAATTGTGAAATTCACTGTTATATCGAATCAAAGTTATGTTTTGAAGCGTTGGTTAATTCTTTGGTCCCTCCATTTTTTTGATCAAAATTTGAGCAATTTTGATCATTATGATGCTTAATATTTCAACTTCAAGCTTAGCTATTGATGTTGCTTACTATTTGAATCATCCCTTCAGTTTCTTTTTTTCAAAAACCAATTCTCTTTTCGTAGTGTTCGTTCATTCATTGTTCTATCTAATTTTTGTGTCCCCATATATCATGCTTATTATTATTTTTGCTTCAAGTTTTCGTTTTCATGATATCATTAGAGTATTATGAATGTTTTTTAAATGTCAAAGTTGCTTTTAACAATGATAGGTGACAAGGATAACTCAGTATACTAAAGACTAGTAAAATTCATCTCGCAATTGTTAAATTACATGAAAAATCATTTCATACACATCAACACAAAACAAAATTGCCTTTTTAGTATGCTGTTTTCATAACACTGAGTTTTTCATCTCACTGAATTAGAAACTTCTTCAAGTCCAAACTTCTTCAAGTCCAAACTTCTTCAAGTCCAAACTTGTTTACAAGTTCTTCTTCTTGGACTTTGCATTGCCTTCTTTTCTTTCTGAATTTGTAAAACAAGAAAACAACTTCCAGTTAGACCATTGTATATGCAGAAACATCTGGTTTTATTTAAAGACTATTTTCCAGTTAAAATTATGGACCTATGCATTTAGTCTTCTTTGTCATTTTTGTCTTCTCATCGTCTGAAATTGATCCAGTGCTGTCGTTTCTACCTGTAACTTGTTAATAAATACAATATGCAGAAACATCTGGTTTTGAAATCTAAAATTACTATCAAAAGTTGTACGTTACCTCTCTTTTTAAAATTATCTGCTGCATCGTCTTCTGTTTGCTTACATCCAGTTATCCTATGACCTTGTTTCCCACACCCAGAGCAAGTCATTTTGGGTTTGGCCAGAATTTCCTCAACTATACTCTTTTGCCTTCCTGTTTTCTTCATTCTTCCTTTTGGTTTTGTGTATACCGGATCTTTTAGTGTGTTCTCAGAATTGCTCCCCAAACTCAAAACTGCTACAGTCTGAGATGCTACTTCTGACGAACAACTATTTGGTTCCTCAGTTTCTGGTATGGCCAAAATTAATTTCTCCAAATTGGTTATCTGCTCACTCATAACTTTCCTTCTTGTAGCATTTTTTGACGCTTCAGAAGATAACTCAGTTAGCCTACTTGAGAATGAAAAGAAAGCCATCTGATCATCCAAGTCATCAAGGTTTGTTACTTGTTCACTCAATTTCTCAGATTTCTTGTCTTTAGGTCTCCATCTATCAATGAAATACTTTTCCGCTATCTCATCAATGTTCAATGCTTGGATTACTTTGAGTGCATGACATCATAGTATGCCATCCTTTTCAAATTTTCCGCATATGCATGTGAAAGTTTCAGAGTCTATGTCCACCATCACTATGAAAGTTCTGGGGTTATACTCAAACAGTGCTTGAGTCGGTGACTTGAACACCTCATACTGCTTGTTTCTTTCAACTTTAACCATGTGAAACTTAGTTGAATCCATCAACTCTTGCTGAAATTTGTAGAAAATGCCTCTGTTATATAGTCTTGCTGCCTGCTTTTCCAATGCCCAGTCACTCCACATTGTTGGAGAAGTTCTTCGTGTTACAGAATCATTTTCTTTTCTTTTTTCATCAATGCTTTGTGATATTCTATCATACTCTGTCATGAAAGCAATCACACTGTGAGTTGAACTAACATTTGCTTTGAATATAGCATTTGTGCCTTCGCTTCGGGCTGTTGTCTGGATAAATGGATAAAAGTGATTCTTGAAGTAGACAAGAACGAATCTCTTTCTGTTTTTCCACATAATTGCAAAGTACTTGATATGATCCACATTGTGTTGCTGAATCATTTCTGGTCATAGTTGCTCAAATTCTTCCACTGTTTGTGAGTTTAAGATTATGTCATGAAATTGAGCATTCAAGTGTTGATTCTTTCCAAATGTCCTTCTAGCTTTGTTCTGAGCTTTTGTGAGAATGTGGAACAAACAGTTCCTGTGCTTGCAATTTGGAAAGCATTTAGGCACTGCTTTTTTCATAGCAGCATCCTGATCTATTATCACAGATTTAGGACCTTTCCCTCCCATGCATTTCAGAAATGTGTTGAAGAGCCACTCGAATGTTTCCTTCTTCTCGTCTTGAATGAAACCACATGCAAAAAGGTAGTTGTCTCCATGCCCATTTACTCCCACAAATGGAGCAAATTTCAGATTGTATTTGTTCGTCTTGTAGGTTGTGTCAAAACTGAGGAGATTGCCATACCGCTGATAGTTTCTTATTCCACTGCCATCTGCCCAAAATATATGCATCACATTCTTCTTTGGATCTGTTTTGAATGAGTAGAAAAACAGTGGATCTTCTGAATTTTTCTGTTCGAAAAATGATACTACTTGCATCATATCATTCAGACCATTTTCTCTTCTCATTTTTGTGCCCATGTTACTAATCTGTTTTGGTGTGTAAGGCAATGAAGATAGACCTCTTCCTAGGAAGAATGACATGATTGCCATTATTTTTCTAGTTGGTATATTAACTCTTTTGCAAGTCCTGATCAGGTCTTTCTCTTGCTCAGTGATATACTTGTGTGATTTCAGGAATCTAACTTCCCCTGGTGGATGTAGTTCATGATTATGCTGAATGATCAGCCTTGTGACAACCCATTGTTCAAGCTCAAATTTCCAGGTAACAACCATTTGAGCTTCACACCCTGTTTTGATTGTGTAATTCCTTCTTCCATCTGTTGTATTCTCAAGCACAGTGGGTGCATTCTTATCACCTTTGTACTTCCTTCTTTTTGCTCCTGCTGCTGTTGGTTTTGTCCTGTTTCTAGGCTTACCGGACCTGTTACACTTCATAGTAAATCTAGTCATTTTGTTATTGTGAGCATCTTTCTTTTGGCAGTGATAGTTTGCAGCTTTCTGTATAGAGAACCCTATGATAGCTGCATATTCATTCTCATCATTTGCAGGCAACTTCTCACAACTCATTGTATTTTGCTCCAGGTAATCTTCCTCTGCATCAGTTTCATTCTCATCACTACTGCACTCAAGGCAATCTTCACTATTGCATTCAGAATTATGCTCATTACGTGCATCTTTATCTGCTTCGTCATTATCATAGTTGCTTGATATTGGATCTGCTCTTTCGTGGTGATCCTGCAATAAAAAGGCTTGTTATGTACAGTTTCTGTAATTTGTTCAACTCAAAGGAATTTTTTATTTTAAATTTCATTTTTAATGGAGTCATACCTGAGCATCCATGCCTGTTGTCAAGAGCGAAGTGAAACTTGCTATAGGGATTGTCATGTTGTCACTTTGAAGGTGACTCATGAGAGTCATCTGTTTCATTAGATGTGTGTATGACTGGGCGACGCCTTCTGGTGCTAGTAGTTCATTGATCCCTTGGCATCTTTGCTTTGTAATATGTTTTTGAATTAATCCCTGAAATTCATAATTTACACAACAGAGTCATTGCAAAAGTGACAGCATGACTTTGCTTACTGTTATTGTGGGCTTTGTATTTTTCACATCAGAGTCAATTCACAACTTTGCTTTATTAAATTTATTTTTGCTGTTTTCCCCGTACTGTTATTATTCACCTCTTTACTTACTTGTTCCCTTTGGGCAGTACACAGCTGGTCTTCATAGGTGTGCGCAACTAAATTTGTCTACACAAGTAAAAATACAACAGGTTAGTTCATTTTTTCCTTTTCTTTGCATGATCAGATAGATGACAAAAAAATTTGCCAAGTTACATCAAATATTTTTTCGTATGATTGTAGTTGATGACCACTTTGATCTGAATTTTTCAGCACCTGAAATTTTTAATAGCAGTCATTTTTTTATTCATAATCAATTCAAAAATGGACAGTACTATGTAAACAAACTTTTTGTGATTGAAAAAATGTTTGCTAACCGTGTTGTCCTCTTGTCTTTCTGCATTGTAATAATATCCTTGGGGGTAATCATATTGTCCAGGCACCTTTTCCTGAAAATGGAAAATTAGTTTGCATTTTTTTTCACAATGAATTCATATTTCTGATAGTTGCAACGCAGAATAAATGTAATGAACTATAATTTTTCTCAGGATAGTACAATATACTCAAGGAATTGAATCTATTTTTTGTTTCAACTTTGCTTCTAATCTATTTTAAAATCATGACAACACACCAACTAATCCTCTAAATTTTTCCCCATCCGTCTGTTTTGCTGATCTAGTGTATGATGCCCAAATTTTATCCAGATCTCATGAGCTGATATGATGCCTGAGAAAAGAACTGGTGTAGGATCTCGAGTTTTACCTTTGAAATGCTTGTATCAGATTGATATGCAGGTTGGTCTCCTCTTGGTTTTGCTTTCCCCCTGGATAGATCTGAGATCTCAGAATGATATGAGAACTTATCCATTTTTTGTGGTTCTTCAGCTTGGGATCTCTGGCCGTCTGGAGGAGAAGAGTTTTTGCAGGAAGAAATGCTACCAGAAGATCTGGACAGAAGTCAGTACAGGTGAGAAGTTCTGAGATCTATTTCGCCATCCATGGCGGCGGCCGAGTCTTCTCTCTACGGGGAGAAAGGGGAAGGAAGAAGACCTAGTAGAGCTATGCCCGGTTGGTGGATCTATTCACTTTTAGTGGTCTGTGGGTTTCTTTTCTTAGCGGGTTCAGGTCCGTTAAAGATGTTTCGGATGGGCTGAGAAAATTTTGGCCAGAGAAACTGAGAAAAACAAAACAAAAGTTTTGTGTGGGCTTTTCAGCTGACCCTTTTTTGCGTCAGTCGGATTGTATACTTTGTCATTCGACTGACCAACTTTTGCGATCAGTCGATTGACAGGTAGCCGCTCCCAATCAACAGAAGGACTGAAATAAATTCAGTAAAGTACGAACACCAATGTTAAGTCTAGAGCTTAAAATTTGATGGGCTGTGCATTGGCCCCAGTGTCGTGCGCGTATGCTCCAAATGCGTTCGTCTGAAACTACGAATCGAATGGGGGCACAGCCTGGTTATTTGCTCGCCCCAACTTCGCCCTCTGCCATCCACTTGATGTTCCATGCCGGGGTTATGTACGTCCGTTCCATCTCATCTTGTTTACACTGTAATCCGGTGTTCAGACGTGGCCTCTAATGCATTTCTGCTGCTGTTTAGAGTTGGAGGGGACACTGATGTCATGCATGTGGGGTGCAAAAGTATTATATCCCCGTAAAATTCGGCAGTTAGCCGCCGGCCATGTTTTAGCATCGATCGGTGCGTCCAACTGCACAGATGAGAGGACCTCGGACCAGCCGATCGAGGAATCATTCACCTTGATCCGATCCAAGAAAAAAGATTAACCGGCAAGCTGCGAGCACTAACAATCTTGTAGTACTCTATATAAGTAGCCTGGACGGCCCAATGCCTGGTCAGATATACAAGCAAGCAGACAGCAGAGTAGCTGGAGTAGAGTGTGCACTCTGCAGTGTAGACGTGTAGCAGAGAAATAACTTGCTAGTGATCATGGAGGTGGAGGCGAGGAGTGGTGGCAGCAGCGCCAGCGAGGGCAGATGGTCGCAGTCTGGAACGTCGCTCCCCGTCAGGAACGTCCAAGCTCTGGCCGGGTCGGCCGCCGAGCTGACGGCCGACACGATCCAACGGTACATCCAGCCGGACGTCGACGGGGACACGGTTCTCACCGAGCAGCACTCCGGTGAGGTTCCGGTGATCGACCTCGGCAAGCTCCTGGACGCCGTGTCCGTGGAAGCGGAGGCCGCCAAGCTCAGATTTGCCTGTGAGGACTGGGGCTTCTTCCAGGTGCGGTCTCGTATTCCACGATAAATGGTTTCACCGCTTTATATTGTAAAGCAATCGCACTATACAACAATCATGCTGGGGAGTGCAGTCTCGTACTCCTATTAACCAAGCAGTCTAGTTTTTTTTAGTATGTCTTCTTTATCGGGAAAAGTATTGTCAGTTTGTCACTGCTAATAGTTTCGTTGTGTCATCAAGAAAAGTTACATATGTATATATAATGAAATATTTTAAGAAAAAATAAAATAGGTTGGTCCAAAATGAAAGAAGGTAGAAAATATAAAACAAGGAATTAAACAATGTTAAAGTTCCAGAATGTTAAAAAGGTAAAGTCACATCAATATTCCCGAAAAAGGGAATCAACTGTCTCACAAATAATGCAGTAACAATAGTAATGAACAACTAAAAAATGTACGGTGATAGTTATGACTGTTCATAAATTACCAGGAGAGTAATATATTGAAATTACTAGGAGACCTAAAATAATAATTACTAGGAGAGATTTATTTAATTCTTGGTCTCTGAACACTTTTAGTGTTTTATTTATCTCCATTTTTAGAATTTATCACTATTACATTGTTCCTAATATTATTAATAACTTATAATATTTTGCTTTTAAATTATATTATTTGCCAAAATTTAGATCTTCTATTCTCTTTATTTTTATATATTTTTCTAACATTCTTCCCTTATTTTTTATATTTTTTCATTTTTATTATCTTGAGTATTTATTTATTTTGTTTCTATGTTTTGCTTATGGAGTTGTCACATGCATGAAATCGCCACCATTTTAGTGGTCACAAAACTTGATTGTGTTCGACTGTTTGTGGAGTTAAACTTTTATTTTTTCAACAATATACTTAATTTTCTAGATATTTATTACTAGCTCCAGCCATTCCGTTGCTAAAAATCAGAAGTCAACATGTAAAGCAAGACTACTAGTCTAACCTCTACAATCTATAGGTTGTAAATCATGAAATACCAATTGAGGTCATTGCGGGTATGAAGCATGACGTTCAGAAGTTCTTTCAGCTGCCCCTCGAAGTTAAGAATGCATATGCACAACGACTAGGAGATCTTCAAGGTTATGGTCAAGCATTTGTTCTCTCTGATGATCAAAAGCTAGACTGGTCAGACATGTTTGGCCTCTTTTCGCAACCACCTCAGGCCCGTGATTTGAGTTACTGGCCAAACCAACCTCCTAATTTCAGGTTAGATTGTTTTCGTTTGAAACATCTTATATTTCTAGATGGATAATAAAGGGAAACTAAAACTATTTCCTTCTAATCAAAACATCAAATTAAGAAAATTATTTAAATATGGCCAACACGAGAGTTGAATCGAAATTGGATTCCTAAAGTTCTAGTTAGTCCCATGTAATCATTTGGTTAACGAAGAACATGCCAAGTCTTTAAATGAAGGGGACATGTTTTCATTGCCATAATTTGCATGTTTGTGAGTGGCACATTTGGTTGAATTCAATAATTCTTGATCAAACACATATATTGAGCAATTTACTGAAATATGAAAAGAGAGGAACTAATGACATTAAGCTTTCCCACAAAATAAAATGAACAACCTTTCCAGGGTAATATTTTCTTACAAATATGTTAGCGTGCATGGTGCGCCCAAGAAAGTACAAGCATGCCAATGGCTAAAAACAACAAAATGTGGTTTGGACGTTTTATTTATACTCAACACTAGCAAATGATATCCCCTAAAAAATGAATGCCAAGTGAGGCCACTAAAACTTCGTAAGTATTTAAATTTCTACAAATATCTAACAGTAACAAGTACATTATTATTGTTTTAATCCCAGGAATTCTATTGAAGAGTACTCTTCTGAGCTGATGAAACTCACTCGTTCTCTTGCCACATTTATTGCCAAAACAATAGATGCTGATCCTAAATTAATGGAAGACAAGCATGTGGGCCAGTTTCTGAGAATGAACTACTACCCTCCATGCACAACGATGCCCGAAAAGGTTATAGGCTTCTCACCGCATTCCGATGGATCTTTTCTAACTATCCTGCTAGAAGTGAATGCAGTTCAAGGCCTACAAATTAGAAGGCATGGTGCATGGATCCCAGTAAAACCACGAGGTGATGCATTATTGGTAAATGTGGGAGACTTTCTTGAGGTATGGTTTTAAACCTAATTTTGCGTTCTAGAAACGAAACACAAACAATTTAGAATTGAGAGTGTTTTATTGACCTGAATGATAATTGAGTAGTGTAGTGGGAGATGTTTCAGAAACAATATGAATATATTACACTAGTTTCAAACTATTTTCACCTTATATAAGGGAGGAATTTTGTATTTTATTTAATTAAAATTAATCATTGGTTACAGATTATGACAAATGGTAAGTATAAGAGCATTGAGCACAGGGTCACCATAAATGCCCAGAAGGAGCGACTATCCATATCAGCATTTCAAGTTCCAAAGTACGATGGTATAATTTCACCAGTTTTGGGCAATACTGAAGAGAAGGTGCTATACAAGACAATGGGGGTAGAAGAGTATGCAAGACTTTATTTGTCAAACAAACCAGATGGAAAGAGAACCCTTGATTATGCTAAGTTACCCCAAATATAAGGCTTATATACTCTACTTCATCTACTAGATAATCTATCGTCAAATGAATTTTGCTTCCTTTACTCTTTTGAGGGAAGTTTGATCCTCAATGTAATCAGAAGATATATTTATCATTGGGAATAATTACTGAGACATTTCTTACTTCATTTGAATCTCTTCATTCATTTTTTTATAATACATATGTATTCTAAAATTCTTCTACTACTTCAGTTCTGCTATGTCGCTCTTTTGAAGATTTTTTTCATGATTATTTGCTTGCAAGTGAATCCCTTGACATGAGAGGCGCAACCATATGTAAGTTGGCTAGTACTTCTAAACCTCTGTAGGCTAACTATTTGTTGGCATGATATTTGAAAGATAACAAAAATAGCGTGAATTCGAACTTTAGTCATTGCCATAAAAAGATAACCCCATTGTTATATACCATGGATAGGTGATTTGAATTCCTTGTGCTTTCCACCTCTGTTTCCCCCATGCCCGAGTCATAACTCACATGTTTCCTGGCTCAAGTTATTACTCACATCTTCATAAGTCACCTCACTTTTCTCCCATTTCAGAGATAAGCTCGCTATTCCTTTTCACGGTAGATATTTTTTTCATAGCAACATGGGAACTTCAGGATTTTGGTATCAAAAACGGCTGCATCTTCTAGATATACATGTATGTTCACGGATGAACATGATTATATGTTTTGGTATATACTTTAGACACAATGAAAACATGTATTTTTTGGGCATCGTGGCAACATGGAAAGTGAAAGTTGACAGACGGTCCACACATAATTTAGTATGGGGGTTTCTCAATTCATTTCAATCTCGATTATTATTTTTCCTTACCATTTTTTGGGAAAGTTTGATTTTAACTTAAACTATAAAACTTTCAACAATCTAGTATAGGTTTGTGAATACTGCCATTTGAAAGTTTGGGTTGTTTTTGCAACTCCCAGCCAATTTTGGATATAAACTTCAAATCAATTATAATATAGTTTCCACTAACCGATATTTCAACCATTCCGATCTCAACCTCTGTGCCGCTCCCCTGGGGTGACTTGGGTGACACCCTGACCAACCCAATGTTGCCACTTCTTTCCCATCATCCTTGTTCCTGGAGAGAGCTTGTGTGGTTTCTATAGATGGTTGTGACAAGGCTCTCTCCTCATCCCATTCATTAGTGAGTGTGTGGCACACTCATGCTTGTCGGTTAGGCATGTCAAAGACAGGCTTGTCTGACAACCTTTTGACGATGGGAAGCGGTACCTTTGTGCTTCATCAAACAGATCTAGGATGAATGGCTTGTGTTGGAGGCCAAAACCAGTCGCGCATGGTGAGGTAGATGGGGGAGAAGAGTGGCTTCAACTAGGGATCTTGCCACTTTCTGCCGACATCAGAAGTTGGCTACTATTATAGATGTGACCCGCTTCTTATACTCCCTCCTCTTCTCCTAACCTAGAACATATGCGTTATAAATTCGAGTTGTGCTCATCTGGAGCTAGTCAAACATCGGCCTGTCTAGCTGTGTGACATTCATGGATGCCATCCCCTCTTTGAAGGCATCGTCATAACTACTCTATGATCTCATTGGTGTTCTCGGTGAAAACACCATATTTTTGGAGTAAGGGGTGGTTCGCAAATGCGTCTTTGTATGGTTGAGACAAGTCCTGATGAGGTAAGGTGTTCTTCTTGGTTGATCATATCACTTGTCCGCACAACGCGTTGAGTTCTTAGTGAACTCCAGGACGCCAGAATCGATGTTTCTTGTTAGCACGGGACATGGCCCTGTTCAGTGGCAATGATTGTTGGCAGGATGGCGTGTCCTTGTCGGTTTGGTTGTTCTGTTCTTTGCACTGGAGGCTCAACCTTCTCGTACGGCGCTACTTCGTCCTTGTGTTTCTTCGGCATGGCTTTCCCTTTATTCTGCATCCCTATTTTGGTTGTTTAAGCTTGTTTGAAATAGAATTTTGTCCCGCTTTATAGATAAACCACCAACCCAAGTCCATACAATAAGTAGTCCAAGTGCGTGTAGACCATTGTGTAAGACATTTGTCATAATCTTGTCGCATATGTGTGGACCTTTGTGTAAGCAAGCCATAGCACATTGTATTCTTTTCTCGTTGTTTTAGGGGCATCATTAATCAAGTTACCCGCAAAAGATGGCATTGTTAACGTCTGGCCTCAGCCTTCTGTCACATAACATAAAGTTTGCCCTCGAGTGACAACGATTATGGAGTCCCTATATGACGCATTAAGCGTCAAGTTGTTGGGCTCCCACAAGGGAGTATCCGACCTGGGCGAACCCATTTTAGCGCACACTATAGAGATCACTTTAGCTGCTCGGTTACACTAGCAACCTGACGCTATAGCCAACATCTTTTAAATTATTGACAAGTTTTTTTGAAAGCACCAACATTTGTTGAAAATTCAAACATTTTCTAAAAAAATAGAACAAGTTTTGGAAAAGCAAACAATTTGAAATTTCTAACATTTCTTCAAAAGTGTGAACAATTTGGATACTTTGAACAATTGTCGAAATTTTCATATAGTCTTTAAAGAAATACGAACATATTTTAAAATTCCAAACAGTTTTTTAAAGAACTAATTTTGAATTTTTTTATTTGAAACATTTTTCGAAAAATTGGTTTTCTTAAAGAAACAGAAAAAAAGAATTTTTTAAAAGAAAAACCCGAAAACAGCAGATAAAAAGAAAACTAGTTAACCTTCTAGACGGTTCCCCAAACCAGGTCCCTGTAGTATGTTAGCTATCTATATAATGGGCCGGCCCATTTTACATCGGTCGCTGCCTTCTCTGCTTGTACAAAGGCCTGTTTTAACCACGCCACACCGGATCTGCAAGTGTATCAGTGCGAAAGTATTCCAAGCCTGGAAAATTCGGCCATTAGCCGCAGGTGCATTCCTTTTAGCATCGATCGGTGCGTCCAAACACACGGATCAGATGGCCCTCCGGGCGAGCCGATCAAGGAATAATCATTCGCATATTCTATAACTCCTTTCATGTACTCCAACATGGCAGCGTAACTATCACTCTTCTATAATAGCCAGATCGGTGGCTGGATCCCTCTCCACAAATAAGCAAGCAAAAATAAGCTAACTAGCGAGAGCACCAAGACCTTTCTATACTGATGGAGGTAGAGGGAGCGAGAGCGAGTGACAGCGTCAGCGAGAGCAGGTGGTCGAAGCTGGCTATGACGCTTCCGGTCAGGAACGTCCAGGCTCTGGCGGCGTCCACCGGCGAGCTGACGGCCAAGGCGATCGAGCGGTACATACAGCCGGACATCGACGCTTTCGCTGTTCTCGACGAGCACTCCGACGAGGTTCCGGTGATCGACGTCGGCAAGCTTTCGAGCCCCGAGTCCGTCGAGGCAGAGGCCGCTGAGCTCAAGTTTGCCTGCGCGGAGTGGGGATTTTTTCAGGTCCGTCACTCAACTAATGAACTTAACCAGTTTAATTTATATGTCCTCACTTGTATCATACTTCATGCATGAAAAGAAGTGTTCTTCTTTCTAAAATTTCTGGTGACTTTTCTAGAATATTTCTAAATTTTTAATGTCTGCTTATTTATTTTATTTGCTGCTTATTCAGATTTATTCGCACTTGCCAATATTATGGCTTTCTTGCCTGGAATGTTTTTTTTTTTGGTTTTTTAATATATCTGTTTCGAATTTATTCAGTTTTTATGCAACTCGAATGCCACACGGGGGAAATCATCATGGCTTTATTTGTTGTACTGCTTTGATTGTGGCCAGGGTACAAATTAGTAATGTTTCAAAAGTTTAAGGTCCGATATATTTGGTATTAGAGTTTAAGGAAAAAAAATCTGGAACCAGTCTAGAGAAACAAAATGTACTTTTCTCTAAACATTATTGATTAGATTCAATCATTCCATCCTTCAAAAACTATGTTTGATAAAGCAGGACTGTTTGTCCAACTTTTGAGTTTTGCAGGTTGTAAATCATGGAATACCAGATGAGGTCATCATGGGTATGAAGCATGACATTCAGAAGTTTTTTCAACTCCCCCTTGATGTTAAGAATGCATATGCTCAGCGGCAAGGGGATCTTCAAGGTTATGGCCAAGCGTTTGTTGTCTCTGGTGATCAAAAGCTAGAATGGGCTGACATGTTTGCACTCTTCTCCCAACCACCCGAAGCCCGTGATATGAGTTACTGGCCATGTGAACCCCATACTTTTAGGTGAGACTTTAATTTGTATGTTTGAGATATCAAGAAATAAAAATAAAAATGCCTTCCTTCTTTTCAAAGAATCAAATTAGCAACTTACTTAATTTAGCCCAACACCCGAGTTCAATGGTGATTAGGTAGAACACTTCTAGAATACAAGATTGACTTAGTTACACATAATTTTTTGATAAAATGGACAAACATGTCAATTTTGAGGTAAGAGCATGTTTTTCACTGCTACAATGTGCCATTTTGGTCAGGTGTGACCTTTGAAACATGATTTTGACACTTTATGCAATTTTGAGGTAAAATCATGTTTTTCACTGCTACCATCTGTTACGTGTTCATTTCGTGTAAAGCATTTATTAGCCTCGTAACATAAACTCGTATGCCAAAGAGGAGTACCAAAAAATTATGTTGGCCTTATTCTTTTGTTCTTTTTTTATTGTTATGCATCTCGTCAATTCAACAACAACACATAAACAATAGAGGAGAGATTTGGTGAAGAGTGAGATGTTCGTTTCTTTGACCACGAGTACGCTTTTACAATCTATATACACAACACTTGATGCTCCTAACTATGCTAAGGACTCAAAGTAAAGTAGTAAACTTCTACGATATTTTATTTATACTTGAACATTGGTATATAAATGGCACCAATCCCGCCAAATTAAATTAGACATTGCCACAACAACCTACAAATAATTTGTTGCCATTATCGTTGATGTCCTACCTAGACCCTGAAATTTTTGGTTTAATCCAAATTTTTTATGAAACTTCTATATTGCGAAGCTCATAAAGCTAAAAAGCTTACAGAGGAACTAACAAATATAAGTATTCTGGGATTTTTTTTGTGTGTGTGTGTGGGGGGGGGG
>LR738710.1:11890834-11904186 GCA_902687465.1 Secale cereale | reverse complement strand
CAGCTTTAAGTTTGTACTTGGAACTAACACAAGCTAAGTCCGGTCATATAAAGCCCAAAGTATTTCAATATCTACCAATGGCATCAATAACATAGAAACATTATTGTCCTTTTGATCCCAGGAATTTTATTGAAAAGTACTCTTCGGAGGTGATGAAACTTGCTCATTCTCTTGGTGTCTTCGTTGCAAAAACACTAGATATTAATCCCGAATTGGTGGAAGACAAACATGTGGCACAATTTCTCAGGATGGGCTACTACCCTCCATGCACGCCAATGCCAGAAAAGGTTCTAGGCTTCTCACCACATTCTGATTTATCATTTCTAACTATTCTACTGGAAGTTAATTCAGTTCAAGGTTTACAAATTAGAAGGCATGGTGCGTGGATACCCGTGAAACCATGTCGCGACGCACTATTGGTGAATGTGGGTGACCTTCTTGAGGTATGCTTCTTGAGACATGTTAAGTTCGTAATACAACATCTGAAACTATAAAATAGGGAAATCATGTTTTTAGAATCCTTATATGTGCCTAGTGAACATAAAACCTCAAGTCCATAAGTTTTTTAACTGACAAACTTTAACACGCCCAAGCACATTGAGCAAATGAAAGAGGTTATATTTGGTTTGCCATCGGGTATTAAGTTTTTCAGCTACCCGAGTTAGTAATAGTACTTCTCAATTCATTTATCACATGTTACATTATTAATTGTAACACAGTGTATGCCACTCCGAAAAAATAACCACGATTTTGGGTTAGAGTTGTTTCTTAATAATTTTGAAGTTAGAGAGCAAAAAAGTAAAATGTCCACCCAACCAAATAAGTGATGCATCGACCCACGTTTGTAGCCCTCGCCCAGTATCAAGCTTATTGGCCATAGAAAAGACTCATTCTAGTTTCTCTTTAATCAAGCTACCTGAGTACTATTTTTCCTTTTCTCTTATTGTCATTCAGGTCATTTTACTATAGATGAAAAATAGTCCGCTAATGTTTTATTATTTTCGTACTACCTCTTTGTATTTATTAATTCCAAGAAATCTTGATCAAATAAGACAAAGGTACTTTTTTTCTAGAGATTAGGGGTGCATTCTAGGGAAGTTGTATAGAGAAGTGTTTCCTAGACAATGCCATGTATAGTTCTCAAACCGCTTTCAACTTTATATGAGGAACTTTTTTTTCGAGGATATGGATGAGAAGCTTGATATTTGTCTAATTTAATTTACTTATTTGTTTATAGATAATGACAAATGGGAGGTACAAGAGCATTGAGCACAGGGTTACCATAAATGCCCACAATGAGCGACTAACTGTGTCAGCATTTCACCTACCAAATTATGATGGAATAATTTCACCAATTTTGGAAACTAGAGAAGAGAAGTTGTTATACAGGACGGTGAAAGTAGAAGAGTATGCAAGACTTTTTTTCACAAACAAACTTGAAGGAAAGAGAGCCCTAGATCATGCAAAGTTATCCCAATAAGGATTGTCTACTCTAATTTATCATTCTAGACATATCCATAGAGAAGACAATGAAAGTAGAAGAGTATTCAAGACTGTATTTCTCAAACAAACTAGAAGGAAAAAGAGCTCTGTACCATGCAAAGTTATCCGAAATATAAGGATTTTCTACCGTACTTTATCGTACAAGACAAGCACTCTTAGAATATTATTTGATGCTTACTTCATTTGAATCTTTTCATTTATTTTCGGATATACATATGCTGAACTTCTGTTACAATTGTGATGATACTTGAAACACGAAAATAGGTTCATTCCAAACCATCCCAGCAAGAAGGTTGGCGCCAAAGAGAAGATGATAATAACAAATTGGGAAACAACGGCCCCACTAGCCACCCAACCAATTGTTGGTACTTATTTTGGTTAACCGGAGCTACAACAATCTCATTTATGGTTACGCTCTGATCTTGTAGAGTAGAGTTATTGACCTGTGCCAGAGTATTGCTGCTGCCTGTAGTATAAAAGACAGCGGCCTGCAGATGGGCTCAGCAGGCGTTCTTGATTCCAAGCAGCATTGTTTCGCGTCGCTACGTCCAAACGCAGGGAGCAGAGGACCTTCCGGTCAAGCCGATCGAGGAATCATCATTCACATCTTTGTTGTGAGATCGCAGTTTAACTAATAATTCCGTTCTGTTGGATCGAATCAAACAGAAAAAGATTAGCAAGTTGCAACCTCAACTAACAGTTACAGTATATAATAGCTGAGCAGTGCTACAGGGACGACACATTTCCAGCCGAAATGTGGACGATGGATCAGACATCCGTTGGATTGCATCTTTTAGCGAATCAGCACCATTTAAGATGGACATCGTCCAGATTTCGTTCATGCACTGTCATGTGTAGAGTACTTCCGATAATAGCTAGCGTATGGAGTCAGAAATGGCCATGCTGCGAAAGAAAGATCAAAACGAAGATTAGTATATTGCGAGTCTAAAGTCAGCATTTTTAAAAATTGCGTGAAGAGATAATCTCGAAGTCAGCTGATGATAAGGATCCAGAGGAAGCTGCTCTGCACAAGTTACACCATCCCTCAATGGTGTAAAATATGCTTTATTTATGGTATAGACTTCGTCCTGTTCAGATCCATGTGTATCTTTACATATCTATGTGTCTTCATGCTTTCACAAAATTCATAGTGAGGTACTGACTTTGTATATTTATAATCGCTGGTAGGACCTTGATTCAGACTTAACTATGGAGCCACTATCCTGAATAGTGTTCCATTGGCAAACTTTTCCCTCCAGATTTCACCGGCGAGCTCGTGGATTTGCATCCTTTCTACCCGCCGCTCCGGCAGACGGTGGCGGGAAGGGCAACCCCTGTGTCTCCGCTCTGGTTAGTAGTTTAGATTAGGGTTTTTTAGTTCTCGCAGGTGCGGCGCTCGGGTGAATGGCTGCGTTTCTTCTTCGAGTTTGCCTTCCGGGCTTCGACCCCCCCTCTGTTCGTGCATTTGGACATAGTCCACGGAGCTCCGACATAGATTCCTACCATCTCCTTGGGTGGTGAAGTTAGGGTTTCTTGTCATATGGCAAGATTTGATGCCAGGTGCTTCAGATCTATGCAAGAGTTCAACGGCGACGACTACGGCTAAGGGCACATGCACGAAGACTTCCTAGCTGTCATTGATAAGGTCAAGCCGGCTCCGGTAGGGAGCGTCGAAAGCGACGCGTCGGCGGCTCGTTCTAAAGGAAGCAGTGGTCTTTCGGTGTTCCCGAAATCTCGATGTATTTTTTATTATATTTCAGATTCTTTATACTTCAGGTGAACTTTTATAATAAATCTGATTTTTTTTTAAAATAAAATGTTGAATTCCTGAACAAATAAGCGAGCAAAAGCAGAGCACAACATAGTAAGAACTAACTAGTCGCATGGAGGTGGTGGAGGGGCTGAATGACAGCGCCAGCGAGAGCACATAGCAGCTGGTCGAAGCTAGGAACGTCCAAGCTCTGGTGGCGTCCACTGCTGGCGAGCAGATGAAGTGACTAATGCTGTGTTTTTTAGGGCTTGTTTGGGACTGCTCTGCTTCACAAAAATCAGTTTCGCTCCACTAAATTCACTTTGGAGCAGTTTCAACTAGAAGTTGTAGCACTACCAAAGTGAATGTTTGGCTTCCATCTAGCTCCAGCTTCACGAATGAGAAATTTGGTGGAAAGAATCTATTTGATTGGTTGAGGGCGGAGAAACGAAGGGATATTCACTTACTGGTGGCAGTGGTGGGTAATTTCCACCCAACTCCAGCTTCTAGAGTTTTTTGGAGCACCCCTTGAAGAGCTTCATAAAAAACTAGGAGTTGTACCCCAGATTCTAATTTTTTGCGGAGCAGCATATCGTGGAGCTACCCCTGTTTGGCTTGTGTTTTCCGGAGCAGAGCTGAATTTTAAGGAGTAAAGCAGTCCCAAACAGGCCCTTAGTCTTTACCCTTAATGACAACTTCAATGTTGACTCACAAACTGGCCATATCCGTTAGGATTGACCAGTCCGGATCAATTCTCCCATCCAACGTGGTACCTCGTTGAAGCAAACCGGGGGGAGGAGGCATTTGCGGGACTCCGGATCACCGTCACGTAAGACTCCAACACCCACAGGCCAACTCAAACCCCACTTCCGATCCACTTCTCTTTTACTCCGCCCCTATTCCTTCTTGCTTTGCACATTCACCTTCCTCGTCCGACGCCATCGATGTACCTCTCCGGCCACTGCGTAGGCATCATAGGATGTCGTGGCTCCCGCCAACGTCGCCGCCGTCCACCCAGGATCCCTCCGCAGCCAGGCACGCTCTGTCCCACTACCGACGATGTTCATGATGGACACCACGCCCGGCAGGTGGTCGGTTAAATGACATTGAGGTTATTTTCGAACTCAATATTGTTTTCTAGATTAAGCACGATGGCGGGGTACTTGGTGAAGGAGGATCAATTATTGTGTGATGCATGGTTGAGAATATCTGCAAACTCTGCAGGTAGGAACTCAAGGGGCTCGGTCTTTTGGTGGCGCGCGCATGGTTTGTTTCATGCGCAAAAGCACTTGCGCCCAACAACATGCCCATCATCCATGAATGCAATGTGTGGTCGTTAGGGCATCAATGGTACACTATTCAGAACTCCGTCATGAAGTTTTGAGGTGTGGTTAAACGAGTGGAGGCTATGTGGCCATTGCGTGCATATATGAAGATTGTAGTTTGTTTCTTGTTGCTCTGTGTATTGGTTAATTCATTTATTCACTCAATGTTGCTTTACACATTGTATAGCTTGCATGTTGTGATGTACTATAGGATCAAGAGCAGGTCATTCACACAATAGATTATTGAATGAAGCTCAACGGCCGTGTGGGACGACATGTGCCGGCTCTGATTATTCTAGTATTGAATTTGAAATCGATGAAATAAAAAACTTGTTAAACATCGAGTTATCTCGTTGATTTGAACTATTCTTGTACTAGAGATGTTTGTATGCTATTATGGATGAATTGTGCTATTTTCTATAATTATTTTGCAGTTGTGGACTTAGTTTAGTTAAACGGACTCAATACCGTCATTTTCTGTAAATTATATCCGAACTTTGCTAAACTCCATCGCGTTTGATATAATTCATCCGGTTCGTTAAAACCCGGCTTGAAATGTTTGCGAGAATGGTTAGATGGCCGGCTCTCACATCACTGTCCACGAACTGGCCCCCACTGATTCACGTATGGATACAATATTTGATTTGCGGGTCGGTGTTGAAGATGTCCTAAGGCTGCTCCCAATGCTTCACCTTGGATAGGTGCTAAGCATGCCAACTAGGCAAAAAATCCTATGTGGCACCGTAATTAAGAGGAGTGAGAGGAGTGTGGTGACCCCAGAAGGAAACAATGCTAGTCACGGGAACCTATGCGAAATATTAAAAATAAAAGAACTAGCCTATCCATGCAAGACTTTAGTTGCTAAATAATTAAATGATGCAACATTAGCAACAACAAGCTAAGCACCAATGCACTGAAGACTATAGTTGCTTAACACATTTAATGCTCTTAGCACCTCACTTAACACCTTTGCATTGGAGGAAGCCTAAGTCTCATGTGTATTAGTTAAAGATAATCCAGAGTGATGGTGCAAAGGCATGTTTGAATCACGCCATCGCAGATGTGCAAGTGGTCAGGGCATTAAATTCGGCCATTAGCTGCCGGCATTTTTTATAGCATCGGCGCTTCCCGGACGAGCCGGTCAAGGAATCATTCGCATTTTCTTACTCCGAAAGATATAATCGAGGTCGAGCTCCATAGTACGTCATTTCTTTGTTTTACACAGTATTAATTATACAAAATCAGCGTCAACTAATATGAAACGAAGAGAGTGCCCTCTGTTCAGACCGTCCGTTCGCACCGTGACATGTGCGCATGGAATCATCACATGTTGACATGCCCACCTTCTGTCCGCCCCAGCGTCATTAGCAGGAGTTGACATTACATTTCAGTTAACAATCTGCTATACAATAGCCAGATCGATTGCTGTAACTTGACTAGCGAGACCCGTAGTGGAGAACTAGGTAGCTACACCGATGGAGGCGGCGGCAGCGATTGGTAGCGCCGGCGAGAGCAGGTGGTCGAAGGTGGCAACATCGCTTCCCGTCGCGAGCGTGCAGGCTCTGGTGGCGTCCGCCGGCGAGCTGACGGTCGACAAGATCGAACGGTATACTCAGCCGGACATCGACGCACACGCCGTTCTCCCCGAGCACTCCGACGAGGTTCCGGTGATCGACCTCAGCAAGTTATTGAGCTCCGAGTCCGCTCAAGCGGAGACCGCCAAGCTCAGATTTGCCTGCGCAGAGTGGGGCTTCTTTCAGGTACGTCTCACTCGAGTCCAGGACTAAACTTAATTTCCAATTTATATGTCTTCATGGCGTCATTGTATCCCCGTGGCGCAACCTGGAGACATTTGGGGTCTTTACCTTCGTCGTTGAGGGAGCTTTTTTGTTGTTGATTAGGATCGGTTTTCTCCTTTAGAGGTAGATTAGGATCGTTGAGATAGTTGAAGCAGGACAGATATACTACAATCAAACAGTTCACCGGGCTTGTGTGTGTTTACCAATTTACTCAGCGGTTGCTTGTGCCTACACTCAATCTGTAAACAAACCCCTCCCCCGTCCGATTTAAGAAATCGTACGAGCATCTACCGCCTGACATAGCAAATATGACCCCTTAAACGACTGCGGAGTATCCGTTTTGAGCCCCGATTTATCTTCCTCATTTTTCTTCTAATATATCCGGTCATTTGCATGTGATCAATGGAGATGAAAAGAGAGAAATAAAAAAATAAATAAAGAAAGAGAAAAGGTGGTTCGGGATGGGGCCGTGTCCTACGTGGCGGAATGCCGGGGCGGGTCCGCGAGCCCTCATATCCTCCCCTATTTTAGATGGATATGAGGGTTCACGGACGGTCCGGACGTATACGGATGATATGAAGGATACAGTTGGGTCACGTTTTTCCTTCTCTCTCATATACGGTCACTGACTGGGCGCATCCACAAGCGTATGAGGGATGATTTGAGGCGTCCGGCTGCAGCGTCTTTTTTTAAACACGTTACAAATTTACAATTGGAGAAAAACCATAAGGTCGATAATGTGGTAGTAATTGAGGTTGATTCTTGATCGGTCTCTAACCACCATTACTTCAAATGATAGGACTTACAAATTCTTAAATCTGGCAAATTGAAAATTAGAGGGTGACTAATCCTGTAAAAACCTAATCTTTGGTCGGGCTGGGCTGGGTTTCAGGCCGGGCTCGGAAAAGCCCAATCTTTGTAAGCCAAGCCCGAGCTTGGCACCTAGCCTGAAAACACGCCTTTCCAATCTTGGTCCAAACAACACTCTTTGGTCTCTCCACGTGCAAGGCCAACCCAGAGCCAAAGGCCCCGCTAAATATGCATGAATAAAAGTTTTGTTCTTAACCACAATATAACCGTATGACCAGTGACATTGCGATGGTCTATTGTACGTAGTTGAGTCAACAAAAGATTTAGAAAAACTTACCAAAAGGGAAAGTATTGACTATTACCCAAATAATTCTAATGTAATAAAATTAGGAAATGTAATAAAGATATTTCTGAACAAATAATTATAAAATTAGGAAATGTAATAAAATAAAGTTTGTAAAAATAAACATTAAAAAAGGGAAAGAATTAAATATTACCCAAATAATTCAAATTCTGAAATACTCACAACTAGCGTAGTAACAATAATAAAAACTAAAAAATGTGGATGTACTTCATGAGTGTTCATAAAATAGCCATGTGATTTCTCAAATTCTTTTGGTCTTTTAACCAAATATTTATCGTTTCATTTTCTATATTTATCATTTTCAACTTAATATTACAAATTTAAATAGATATTCTAAAATATTTCTTGTAAAGATGTCTGTTGATTTTTTTATTCTCATTTTAGAATTTTATTACTTTCTTCCCTTGGGTGTTTTTTCTTGGTATTATTTTTCATAATTTACCATGCTTTTGCACAACTTGGTCATCACATGGGGGAAATAATCAACTTCATTTTTCATACTGCTTTAATAGTGGCCGGGGAACAAATTAGTCATCTTCAAAAGTATGAGGTGAGAGATATCTAGTATTGGAGTTCGAAACTTAAATATGAAATTAATCTAGAGATAGAAACCATTCTTTTCCCTAAATGTTAATTGATAAATTCATTCATTTCATCCATAAAAAATGTGTTGGATAAAGAATTATTGTTTGTACAATTGTTGAGCCTTCAGGTTGTAAATCATGGAATACCAGATGAAGTCATAATGGGTATAAAAGAGGACATTCAGAAGTTCTTTCAACTTCCCCTCGAAGTTAAGAATGCATATGCTCAGAAGCCAGGGGATCATCAAGGGTATGGGCAACTATTTGTTGTATCTGATGATCAAAAGCTAGACTGGGGTGATAGGTTTGCCCTCTCCACCCAACCACCCCAAGCTCGCGATATGAGTTACTGGCCAAGTCAACCTCATACTTTCAGGTTAGACTTTGTATGCTTGATATACATAGATGTATAAGAAAGGAGAATAAAAACGCCTTCCTTCTACTCTAAGCATCAGATTAAGCAAATTTATTAATTTGGCAACGATGCTGAAGTTTTCGAGATTGGATACTTCAAACTTACAAGATTCACTCGGTTGCATGTTATCTTTTGGTAAATGGATCAACCATTAAAATTCTTGAACTAAGAACATGCTTTCCACCACTAGAGTGACATGTTTGTCAGTGTGGTCTTTGAAGCATCAATTGTGCTTTTATTCAGTTTCTTATGCATATGAACCATCTTTTGTATGTTTATTACATGTAAAACAAGCATTACCCTTTTAATATACACTCATTGGACAAAGAGGAGAGTACCAGACATTTATGTTGGCCTTATTATTTCATTCTTTTTCAATGTTATAAATCTGTCAAATTAAAGTACTATGATTTATATTCCACGTTTATGCATTGGTATAGACATGACACAAACCTCACCAAAATAAATTAGACCGTACCACAACAGCCTACAAAAGATTATTGCCTTTATTGATGATGTTCTGCCTATCCCTCTTGAATTCAATGAAATGTTCTTTATGAAACTTAGATATTGAAAAATTTACATAAATCGACCATAGGAACTAATGAATATTAAGTTTTCTAAAAATATAAAACTGATATCAAGTCGTTTGGGTAGTATTTCAGCATAAATATGTCGGAGCCGAGTTTTCACGGTTCATGATAATGACCAACGAGGAGTTGAGCAGAGGACTATACAAGCAATGAATTTTTATTTGGCTTATTATTTGTACTTGGTAGATAAACAAGCTTGGTTTGCTCATATAAAGACCAAAGTATTTCGATATCTACCAGAACCCAACATTAACATAATGCATTATTCTTGTCATGATCTCAGGAATTGTGTTGAACAGTACTCCTCAGAGGTGATGAAATTCACACATTCTCTTGCCATCTTCATTGCAAAAACACTAAATGTTGAACCAGAATTGGTGGGAGACAAACTTGTGTCCCAAATTCTCAGGATGAACTATTACCCTCCATGCACGTCAATACCAGAAAAGGTTCTAGGATTGTCACCGCATTCTGATGGAGCTTTCCTAACTGTTCTGCTAGAGGTTAATTCGGTCCAAGGCTTACAAATTAGAAGGAATGATGCATGGGTTCCCGTAAAACCGCATTGTGATGAACTATTGGTGAATGTGGGCGACCTACTTGAGGTATGCTTCGTAAGACATGTTAAGCTAGTTGTATAACATCTCAAACTTAATATTAGAAAAAAGTAGTAAAAATCTAAAGTACTTATTTGTGCTTGGGTGAAGAGAAATCCTCAACTCCATAACTTACTATTGCCACTAACAAACTCTAACACACCCATGTGCTTCACTCTCACACACCCATCTTGCTTATCTTTGACATGTCATCTTGTGTTAAATAGTTTTGTTACCTGGGTTTGCGAAAGCACATGTCACGTGATGTACCAAATATTAAATCATTAATTTGACAAGGTCATATGTTGGTTTTGAAAAAATAAGTAGGGTTTTTAGTTAGGGTTGTTTCTAAATATTTTGGGAGTTTGAGGGTAGAAAAAGTACCTAACCGAAAAAGCAGGTCATCAGGCTACCTTTGTAGAACTCACAAAATGTCTAGGAAACTCGATTGAGAAAGCTCATTCTTAGTCAAAGAAAAGACTCACTATTTTCTCTGTATACAAGCTACTTGGTTACTATTGTTTCTATTCTCTAGTTTTCAATAGGATTATGTTGCAATAACAACAATTAGCTTGTTACTGTTCAAATTTAATAGGATCATGCCGCAATACACAAAAACTAGATTGTGAATGTTCAACAATTTTCTTGTTGTCTTATTCAAAAAAATCTTTATCAAAGAAGACAAAACAAATAAGGCCATACAAGCGAAGGCAATTTTTTTTCCTGAAGATCGACGATACTCTCTAGACAAAACAACAATTCAATCATGCATCGGGAATTTTTTCCAAGACAATTTCATGTCTAGTCTCAAACTAATTCCAATTTCATATGGCCGAGAAACTACTATTTTCAAGGATGTACATGAGAAACTTGATATTTGTTGTATCTAATCCATTTATTATTAACAGATTATGTCAAATGGGAAGTACAAGAGCATTGAGCATAGGGTCACCATCAATGCCCATAAGGAGCGACTATCCGTAGCATCATTTCACATTCCAAACTATGATGGCATTGTTTCACCAATTTTGGAAACAATAGAAGAGAAGATGTTATACAAGACAATGAAAGTAGAAGAATATTTAAGATTTTATTTCTCAAACAAACTAGAAGGAAAGAGCGCCTTGGATTACGCGAAGTTCTCTGAAATATAAGGGTTTTCCATTGTACTAATTTGTAGTTCCAAATAAACAATCTTACAATAATATTTGATACTTCATTGTAATTGATATATATATTTATCACTTGGACCAATCAGCCAGATGTTTGTTAGTTTATTTGAATCATTTTGTATACACGTTTAGCATTTTTCCATACACGTCTTACCTTTTTAATATACATTCGAATCATTTTGTATACATGTTTAGCATTTTTCCTATGCACAATTAAAAAAAATCAAACACATGTTTTTGAACATTGTTGTTTGCCTCCGTTTTACACATTTTTTCCAAATACGTCTTGAAGCTTTTAAAAAAGAATGATATCGACATTTTTTTAAGTTCCACCAACATATTAACAGTGAACAAACATTTTTTCAAACCTATTTTTTTAATATAGATATTTTTAGTTATATATATATAACAAAAATGAGATAATATCATCGTAAGTCACAGAACTTGCATTCGATGTTCAGTTTAGTGCTACAACATTTCGGACATGTTTTAATTAATAAAAGGAAGGGATTCTAAAAAAACATACAAAAAATGGGGGAGCCTGGAATCTATGTTCATGACAAAAGCCACCATATCAGAATGCCAGACACGGATATCAAGTATAGATGTATTGAACGCGGAGCTTAAATGGCATTTATTTTTTCGCACCTATGAGCAGTGGGTCCACCTGTCATTATTACACAATGAAAATTAACATGAAAAAGTGTGGCCGCAAGCTCTCGAACAAACAACCAATGGATAGCACACAAGACATTCTAGTGGCTACAACCTGCACGTATACACGTCTACAATGAATAACTAGTCTACTTTTTAGGATCAACAAAGACCGTTCTAGTCGCTACAACGTGCACGTATACACGTGTGTCACACAAAAAAACCTGCACGTATACACGTCTATAATTAATAACCAGTCTTAATAATGTACTACAAAATTACATAGTATGTAAATTATAATTTCAGTAATAAAAATAAGGTCTGAATATTTGTGTGTTATAAATTTGTACATACACGAAATAACCTACTTTTAAATTTGGTCATGTATTATTTTAGAAATATTCATATATTTCGATAATACTCCCTTCATTCTTTTATCTAAGGTGTATTATTTTCAACACGTTAACCAAGCACATAATTATGGACTATTTAGGACGAAATTACCCTTGTCTAATTCATAGATTAGCGGCAAGTAAATCATTCAGGCTAGGAAAGAAAGAGATACACGCAATCGGTATTTATGAATTATATACATGTCTGTATCATTTAAAATAATACAAATATTTCAAAAATTACAATTAAAAATATTATTTCAATTATACAAACATTTCAGTAACTATTCTTAGCTTTGTATAGTTTAATGTTTGTATAATTTAACATATTCATAATTTAAAATGTAAACTGTTGATATGAATATTCAATCTTGTCTAATATGTAAACTATTTAATTTTTTGAATACAAGTCATGAGTAAAATTTATACACAAGTGAATATTCGTAAATATTTAGTAAATGTCTCAATTCATTATTTTGATGATGCGAGTGTATATATTTTTTGGATTCATTAGTCATATTTATTTAACAAACATTTTCAATGTCGGTATTAACTAATTTTTGATAATTTTTATATATAATGTTCATAGGAAATAACTTTATTAATTACGTTTTACAAATATCTTGAAAAAATTAGCAAATGCAAAATAGGCCAAGGTATCTGCAGAAATAAGACATCAACGACAATCCCCTTCCGAAAGACATGCATCTTGTGTGTGCCGCCAGAGAACCAGCCGGAGTGACAGAGGGAGCGAGAACAAATTTCCATGCATACGATCTTGATTGTTCAAATGTCACTCTGTTTTACCGCTTTGTCAAACCGTCCTGATGTGCAATTAGTATCACTCACCTTGTTTTTTTAAACGAGGCAAAAGACTTGCCATTTTCATTGATTAAGAAGAAGTGGGAATTGCCCGGTTAATTTGACGGAAAATCAGGATAAAACCGATACAACCCAACCCATATAACATGGGCATCACCGGCCATTCTGGCCACCGACATGAAACATGAGCTGCAAAGAAGAAAAAAACATCCGCCAAGGAGTCGCAAGCGGCATTGTCATCACCGGTTACCTCCGAACGGGCGACTCCGACTTCACCATAGAGTTCCACCCACGAAGCCACCCCGCAAACAGTTGCACAGAAAAGAACTCACTCACATTGTTTTACTGCTCCACTTGTAAGTATTGCGTGTTTCCCAAAAATACTTAAATGGGCTGCAGATGTACACCCACTGCAGATCTACAGATCTTTTCCCTCTCGCTAGGGTTTCATCTTCCTCTCGTCGCCAGCGGCGTCGTTGAGAAAAACTAGTCCTTCACCGCCGTTTGTCTGGTCTTTCCTGCTCGGGCTGATAAAGGGGCAGTCTAGCACTGCTTCCAGGCCTTGGTGGGGGG